>OZ017739.1:340084763-340684763 GCA_963969285.1 Odontomyia ornata | reverse complement strand
CCTATTCTGAGATTTTGATCACGATCTATCGCGCATCCTGACTTCCAGCCGATAAATTCCGTTCAATATTTGATCCAAGACTTTACTTGTGCTCTCTTGTTTATGCATCGATGCAATGGTGTGTGGTTCTGCAATCCAATCATCAAATCTGCTGTCGGGTTCGTCCAAAATGCTAATATGACCGTATTTTTTCCAGAAAATGCTCCAAAGGAAGCAATTGCAACATAACATTCGACACTTGCTCAGATGTTGCAGGTAATGTGAGGGTTTCCTTTTATTTTAGTTTTGACCTTGGAATAGCCGTCTCATCTTCAACTCTTCCGGTGGCGGATTCCTGGCAATCGAAATGACATGAGGCAAGTTTCCTGGCTCGGCATATTGGATTACGTATTTGAACTTGGTTTCATTTTGTGTGATGCTATGCGTGTGGAATGTGAGTTCCACTAACTCGAACCAAAACTCTGGACCTAATTTGTAGAATGCTGGAAATTTAGTAATTTGCAATTGTTATTCGCACAATTTTGTGGATGCCGGCGATCGTGGTGCGATGGGGGGGGGGGGGGGGGGGGGTACGGTGTTTTTATGGATTTTGGGCATGTCTGTTATATTGTCCGTCCTGGTAGCCATTTGTAAAGTTCATAGCGACACTTTCCGAATTTTTGTAACACTACGTTAAAAATTTAATTTCACGAGAGCATGACGTCGGTATTCACCGCACACGCGTATTAATGAGTTTAATAACTAAGTTTTTACTAACAAAAATAATGCGTATAAGTAAATAACAAGACATGTCTTCAATGACGGTCAAAAGAAGAGAAAAACCACGAAGGAAAAATTTCTCAGCAGCTCAGCTATCATGTCGCTACAACTAATGTAATACAGTGACATATCTGATCTCAACAAAAGCTAAGTTAAATTTTGAATTTGGAGATATTTGTTACCCATGTCCTCTTAAAGAATATGATTTTTTCAGATTCTTCGCCTCAAATTTATCATCCGTGCCGTTGGAGATACCAATTTTTCACATCTTTTGACTTCTTTGCCCCCTCAACGCCCTTATCGCTTCTTCGGTACTCAATCGTGAAAATTCTTGTCAAAACCTTCTATTTGATATTCATTTCGGTTGCATTTTATAAAATAATTACTTTTAGGGGTCACTTCCATATATGACCCCCTTTAAAGCCTTCCGCATTAACTATACCAAACTTTGGAGAAGTTACCACTTTTGATCTTTGTAGAAAGTTTGATTACAGTAGCTTTTGTGGTATTTGAGGAAAATTGCTATGAACCACGGGCGGACAGACAGGTCGCAAAACTAATCGAGCTTTGTAAAGATATTTCACAAAGCCTTAAAATGGCAACGAGCACTCAAATTTGATAAGAATCTGCACGCATTGTTCTCTAGTTGAAGTATTCCATCGACCAGATATTTTCATTTGCAACATTCAACTAATTAATGTTCCACAATTTGCTCGCGTTTGCTTCCTATAAGAACAAGTGAAACAAAATTCATTCCACGACCCTAATTATAGCTCAATCTATTTTATTACTATTTCTGATAACAGATAGAAGTTCTTTACCATAAATGCCCGAGTAAACAAATGCTAATCGCTAGCTGTCATATAATTTAGTAAGTGATGATAACATAAAATGTAACCTGTTGACCCGCACATTATTGATATTGATCATAATTGAAACGCCGACGCTAACTCTGACTTTCTCAAAGTTATTGAAACTGATAATGCAAAGCGTTTATCGCTACACCGAAATATCAGCTCGTAAATATTGAAATGAACTGTCAAGAAAATCATAATTGATGGCATCATTATTGTTAATATCCATGAAATTAAAAGTGAATTTCGGAGTTAAATTGGGAAAGAATTTGATTCTTTGTTGTCGATTTTCGAGCAATGAATTATTTAAAATTTTTGATTTATTCACTGTATAAGGTCAAATGAAATTGTGTTGGCTCTTGTTATCATTGGCATAGAAAGGCACTAAATTACAAGAACAGCCTTTAAGATACAATTTCTACATGCAGCTCCTCCTATTCCGTAGCACATTATAAATTTCTGGGTACATTTCCCGTGAAATTTCCTTAACGCTCTCTTTAAAAGAAAGCCGAATCAATACAAGACAATTGCTTGTACCGGAACGCTTTGGCGCCACAGTTGCTGCGGTGTTGCGTTACTGTCTACTGAGGGAGGAGCAGTTTTCGTCAAGGATCATTTGCAAAACGCACTGACCGCTCCGCAAACGATCTTAGCAACACATCGAAAGGACATCTGAGCGTTTGGCGCAGATGATATTATTTTCTACATTTGTTGATGGCTTGAAGTCCTGGCTATATGATCAGCGTATACATTTTAATGATCCTGTCAAAAAGTACAAGACATGATGATTTATTTTGCGGTCAAAACATATGTTTGAAACCTTGACATGTTCCTTACATGTAAGATATGTGTACCGGAAAGATGTTTCAGAGGCGCAAAGTGTTCAAATCATTAGTTTCAATATCGAATTACTACTCCTGGAACAGTTTTTTTTTCACATTGTGGAAATACTGCAACCCGAAAATCATGTCACATTAGTCTCAAAAAGGAACGTCCGACTTTTTCCATGGTACTGTGGAACGATTAATCAATTATAAAGGATTCTCCAGAATGCTCAGAAGCGTAGTGTAGTTAATTGAGGAAATTAAAGATATTTTCAGGAAACACGATTCTTAAAAATTCATTAGTATTTTATTTGAATATAATTCGATGTAATGATTTCCAGACAGTTTTGAGTTCCGTTTATAGTTTCAATATGAAACGTCACTAAGGAATAACACGTGCTGTTTTTGGTGAAGGACATAAATACAACTATTTAGGTGCAAAGTAAAATATTATATTGATGAAAATTGATTATTGATCTTCACTTTATCAAATAAAGTAGGTAAATATTTGTCTAAGATACTCAGGACTTTAGCTTGGATAAAATCAATTTTATGTGGTGCTCTTACATGTTAAAACAAAACATTACAGCCCTTACAAATCAACAAATGTATTTAGGAATTTATATTGCATTAGGATATTTTATATGCATGCATCGCTTAAATAATAAAAATATCATTATCAATGATGTTATTATCCAATGTTGAGATTGCGCACCTCAGTGATAACTACAGCTTTGTCGTGGCTCCATTGTGACGCTCTGGCACTATCAATATTCAAATGGACTGGGAGGGAATTTAATCAAAGAACAATTGTGTCATCGTTTATCGCCTGACTCGAAAACCTTATTTATACTTAGTTTAGACAGAACATTTCTACTAACAAGGTTAGTATATATGCTCTGGTTAAGATCTCTGATTCTGCATGCGTGACATGGAAAATGGCGTGCCACCCATGCACGCGGCATGAGCTTGAAGCCATAGCCATATAAAACAAAGACTGACAATTTAGTAGAGCGAAATTGTGCTCCGAGTGTGGAAGAGAAAGGATTAAATAGGCGACTCGTCCCTCTCTTTCTATCCCGAGGATAGCATAGGATAAAATTGGTATATGGAAGTCTGTTTTCCGTTTTTCGCTGCAGAAATGGGACAGAGAGAGTGAGGAGTCGTCTAGTTATTACTTTTTCTATCACACTCCGATCACAATTCCTCTATACTGGATCTTCTGTCTATGTTTTACATGCCTATGCTTGTAACTGAGCTGAATCGAAAATCTCACCTTATCAAGTCGAAAACGTAGTAAGCCAGAATTTACGTCCAGCAGTCATTGCGTATAGACATATTTTTAGGATTTTGTACTAAAATACAAAACCCTATTGCAATCACGACCTGTGTCCGTCCGTCCGTCCGTCTGTATGTCACAGCACTTTTTCTCCGAAACTATAGAGGCTACAGCCATGAACTTTGTGGAAAGGTCAGAAGTGATGACTTCTTGAAAGTTCAGTGGTGGAAAAATTTTTCAAAGGGGTTTAAGAGGGTCTCCCCATATAGGGAGGTGACCCCTCAAAGAAAAATTTTCAACATTGGTAGTCGAGTAGGGTGTCATTGGAAAGGTCTCAATGAGATCTTTTCAAAACAAGTCTTAAAATTGCCTTATGAGTACTGAGGGGGGAAGGGAAAATGTACGAACTTTTCGCGTACCCCCCCCCCCCCCCTCGCGATTGGACACCTTCCATCCGAAAAATCTGAAAAAAATCATGAATGTAGGCCTTAATGAGTACAACAACAACAAATACATGAGAAGACGAAATTCACTCAACTTTGTTAGTAATAGTATGATTTATCGATTTTATGTTTTCTTGAATAAAATCTAAACGGTACCCTTAAATTCAATAAAATTCAGCAAACAGATGACTATTTATAATTTAAATCTGCCCTGAAAGTTTCATAAAGATCGAATAGTATTCAACGAAGTTATAATGATTTGAATTTTCCTGTATTACTATGGAACAATATGCCCTGCATTACTATGGAAACATATGGCTATGGAGCCATATGCGCTTTTTACCGACTTAGACACTACAGTTTTGCTAGGATTTGCATGAAAATTTCAAGAATGATAGGTATCATGAGGATACCTATCAATTGAAACAAGTCGAAGAGGTAGGAGAGAGCTCCTAGCAAAAGGGCTTTGTAACCATTCTAGAATTCGAAAAAATAGGCCATGAATCGATGATTACGGTATAGAGGAGTGGCCCCTGAAAAAAATTTCATGAAAGGTAGCCGATATGAGTATCAAATGAAAGTTCTCTATAAAGGCTTTTCAAAACAGTTCTTAAACTGACAGATTTTGCTTCAGTGGGGGCGTAGGGGGGAAATACATGAAGAATGTGTTTCCTCCCTCGCGAATGAACACCCGTGATCTAAAAAAATTTGAAAAAATTATCAAGCGAGATATTTATGGGTATAACTTTGACAAATACCTCAGAAGTCAAAATTCTTTCAACTTTGTTAATAATAGTATGATCTTCGAACATGACGTGTTTCTTGATTTTATTCGTTGCCGGTTATTGCATTTTGTAAGTTGAGTACAAAACCCTTCTGACATGAGCATAGGTCTATCTACCCAACTTGTTAATTGCTGCTGTCAATAGTTTTCATATATTAAAATAATTTTTAAAACGTCAATTCGAAGTTAATTTTTCACAAACTTATTAAGTCGTCGAATTATTTGAACAATTTATCGAGTGTCTGGATTTTACTTGCGAGCAAGTCTCAAAAAAGAAGAAAATTTTCTTTCTCACCGGAGGCATGGAGGAGCAGGCCTACTTTCCACCGCTTGGAGACCCAGAGCCAGGCATTGCAACACTACAAATTAAAAAATTATGAAACGAAAAAACGACCAAGAAAGCTTTGAGTGTATTCCAAGCGAAGATTTGGAAAGAGTAACCAAAGAAAACGCAAGAGTTACTAGAGAAAATGAGGAGGTGAAACTCCCAATTACAAATTTGTAAGCAATGATCCAGAAATTAGCCAATATCAGCAAAACAAAAGTGATGAAGCCACAAAATACGTTCGGAAAAGCGACAACAAGCAAGACAAATGAAAAAAAAGTACCACGGATAGGATTCGTCTCATCTCGATCAACGTCAACTCCATTGTTACTTTACATCGGCGTGATTATCTTCTTTGATATCATTGCCAAACAAAAGCCTGACATCGTGCTTCTCACCGAAACCCACCTCAGTTCATGGCACTCCATGAGATTCAAGGATTTTGCGTTCGTAAGAAACGATAGGGTAACATGTGATGGGGGAGATGGCACCGGGATATTGGTTCGAAGACCCTATCGTTTCCAAAATATTGAAAAAGTCGAATTCAAAAGCTTTGAATCTCTTGAAGTGTCCGTTATCAAAATCTCACTGCCAGGTGGGGATAACCTCTTCGTTATCTCTGCCTATGCAACTGGTGAAACTGTTCTCAAGCTCAAAGAGGAGCTCAAATCCTTGTTTGAAATACTCGAATTGAACAGGCTGCATAACTATTATATTATTGCTGGTGACCTGAACGCCAAGCATACATCATGGCTGAACGCCACCAATAATCCAAGAGGTGTATTCCTGAAATCGTGGATAACAGAGAACCAAATTGAATACAGGTGCACTCTATATGGGTCGGAGTTCCCAACATACCCTAGGACAAATTCATATTTGGACCTTTGCACTGCTGACGCAAGACTCGACTTCAACTTTAATAGTCCTCAACGGAAACTGCAGGTGCTTCCTTATGATAGCGACCATAACGCAATCGTAATGAAAATCAATCATCACATGGATGATTTCTTCCTCATTCCAGTTCAACATGAAAATCATCGGCTGAATTTCAAAAAAACAGACTGGGGAAAGTTTCAAAAGAAGTTTAATCGGGAGTACCAGAAGCAATGTCCCTCTTCTGATGGTGGTAACTCTTGCTCAATGGTTCTTAATGACAGGAATCTAACTAACGATGAAATAAATGTCTATTTGTCGAAGTTAGAGAAGCTGACGTTGGAAACGATTGAGAAAGTAGTTCCAAAGATTAAACATCGAAACAATATGGAAGGATATGAAATACCAACCATTGCAAGGTTGAAAAGATTGAAAAGCCTTCTTCTTACACGCGTCAACAATATTTATCGGCGATTTTTGGACTACAACCATCCCTCGTTGGCTTTGTTGACATTACACCTCAAGAATGTCCGGAACTTAATCCGGTCATACTTCAGGAGTGAGGTCAGCAATCAATGGGCGGAAAAATTGAGGAGTATTAGCCCACAGGACCCAGACGGCGTGTTCGCGAAAGTGAATAGCATATTCCGCAAGAATTCTCGAGTGAAGGTATCGAATCTTGAAGTCACTAGTGATGAGATAAATCTTCTCGATAGGGCTGGTATCGAAATTGATAGTACGACTCCGGATAGAAATGGAAACAGGATTATTTGTGAAGGATTGGATAAACTTGCCCTGATTGGAACACATTTTGAATAGATTCATCTACCAAACCCTGAGAGAGGGAACGAAATATTTTCAGAGGTCGTTGAAGCAAAAGTTTCCGACTTCAAATCACGCCAGAAGGGCCAATCAATTCTTCATTTCAATGAAACATTAATATCTGACCTCATACCGAGCTTGAATCTTATTGATTATTTTGTCAGCTATGAAGACTTGTGTTTCATATTTCGCAGGATAAACAACAAGAAATCATGTTGTACTGATGGTATTCCAAATGTAGTTCTCCGACATTTGCCTCAGGTTGCCATTAGGAACTATTGCATATTGTTCAACAACATGTTAAGCAATTCATATTTCCCAAATGAGTTGAAAAAGGCTAAGGTATTTCCGATCTTGAAGAAAGGAAAAGAATCTTCATGCCCCAAAATTTATCGCCCAATCAGCTTGCTGCCTAACATCAGCAAGGTGTTTGAGGTGATACTCAACAGAGCATTAAACGCCCACATTGAGGAATATGAGTTGATGCCGAATTGCCAATTTGGTTTTCGTGCCAGGCATTCGACCACACATGCAATAACGAAAGTAACCTCAGACATCTGTTGGAAACTAAATGATAGACAATGTGTTGGAGCATGTCTCATTGATATGGAGAAAGCCTTCGATATGGTGTGGTTAGATGGACTAGTTTTTAAACTCCTTCAGGACAAGTTCCCCAGACACCTTGTCGCCATGATGTGTAATATGTTATACGGGAAATCGTTTGTTGTAACTGATGGAAATCTGACAACAATGCGCGAGTTCAAGGTCTTGAATGGTCTACAGCAGGGAACAGTTACTGCACCTCTGCTCTTCTCAATCTTCATTCGCAAGCTATTGAACGGCTTTGATTTTGACGTCTCGCCAACGCAATCATTGGTAGCGTTTGCTGATGATCTGATCATCTATACGGCAGACCGAAAAGCTACAATAGTTCAGAGCAATCTCCAAAAAATGTTCAATGATGTTCAGCTGTACACTGACAATTGGCGAATGAAAATCAATGCGCAGAAGTGTGAAACAATCTTGTTTCGGACAACGCTGCGGGGGGTCAGTCAAGACCTGAAACGTAATTGGAAAGATTTCTACATCATGGCTGGCGAGGGTAGTTTAGAACGAGTTCAACATAAATCTTGTGTTCGATACCTCGGTGTTTATCTCGATCAGTATCTGTACTATACTGAACATGTGTGTGTTACCGATAAGAAGATAAAATATCCTCTGAATTTGAGTTCACGAGATCAACAATTTCAATGGAGATACTCATTTGCTAGATTCGTAGAAGCTGATCGAATTGAGACGGCGCAGTCCAGGTATTGGTGGCTGAATGACAATGTCTAAATTATACGTGTTTATTTTCAGTTCTGGTGTTTTTCGTTATTTCGTTTTTTGAGTTTCAGCTCATTATTGCTACATTTAGTGTTGTTGTTTATTTGTGTTGAAAATCAGGTCTAGGTTAGGTATATGTTATGTTTACTGTATTCCGTTAGAGATAAGATTAAACGCTTAGGTTAGGAACATTGTTATAGAATTTTTTTAGTATAAGATAAAGTTTTTGATTGCATCTTATTAGAAATAAGTTACAACATATTAGGTGTAGGATCAAAGTTTCACTGTTGTGTTTAAATTATAAATAATTTTAGGATAGTGTTGGTTGGTTTTTTCTTCTTTTTCCAATTAAATTTTAAAAATATTTAATAATCTTAATTAATTGAATTTGCTATAGTTTTTTTTTGATGAAATGTGTTAATGATAACGTATAAATTTAGAGAGCCATTTGGGCCATTAAGTTTTGTATTGTTATTGCTTGGAATTTGCTTTATATTCTTTTAAAATTTATAACGATTAGTATTAAATAAAGCGCTTTTGACTTGACTTGACTTGACGAAAAAAAAGAACCCACGCCAAAGGCTCAACAAACAAATAAAGCAACATTACAAGATACGAAGAAGTGAACAATCCATGATGCTGATGTCATACTAAGCGCGGGAGGAGCAAACGACAGCGCAAATTACTATGCGGTACTTGCTGCAATAAATGACGATATAGACATCGAGATGGAGTGCCAAGAAAACATAGGTAAAAATAATGATTCTAGTGATAATTTTATTCAATACTAAAAATCAAAAAATAGGGAGAAGAAACCAGCCAGTGTATCTGCTGATTCTCCTATTAGAAATAATAAGATAACTGAGAAAGAACCTTGAATTAATGTCTGGGCAGCATGGAGGGGATAGGGTTCGGTTATTGGCAACCGAACATAAAATCGATATATTCGAACCTAATGGAGGGACCGCTGATAAACCCACAATTAAAACAAAAACATTGGTTGATTTCAAGCTGGCAAAAGATACTCTTAGTAGTATATAAGCTCCCCACTTCACATACATACCAAAGGCAGAAACAAAATCAGACCTTCCTGTTGAAGGACTTGGACTGTTGGGAGAATATAGTTAATCTCTTTGATATGTTTCACAAAGTAGCATCAGCTGTCAAATTCATTAGTGTGAAAATTTTGCTACCAGGAGATCAACTGTTGAAGGCAAAATAATACCATTTTATTTGGTACAAATTTCTAACGATAGCAATCCAAGTGCCCTCCAATAGGTAAGGTACTTGAACTTTAGAGTTGTGAGCTGGGAGCATTTCCAAAAAATTAACGTCAACCAGTGTTACAGGTGCCAAAGATTCGGTCATTTGGCTGCTGATTGTGCCAGGCACTATCGCTGCGTTAAATGTTAAGATATTCATGCCCCTCGTGAATGCAAATTGGCTCAGATGGAGCCAAAAGAAAAATTATACTGTGTTAGCTGCGGTATATATGGTCATCAAATGTCATATCGAGGATGCCCTCGTTATCAAGATGCAAAATTGAATTTTCCCCAAAACAAACCTAAGTACAATGTAGTGTTACCTTCTAACTTTGTTGAACCTGAAGTACCATTTGCACTTGCTGCTAGAGGACAAGCAGACAACAATTTAATTAAAATGAATAATATGAATAATGTAAGTGGCAATAATGAGCCGCTTCTCAAAATTTATCATCAGCTTGAATTTTTTTCAAAAAAAATAAATAAGCAAAATCAAAAACTCAATTTTGTTTTTCAACATTTAGGCCAATATGCTAAACTTCTCCCAGATTTAGTTGGGCCACTGGAACAATCCGGAAACATCTATATTCTCCAATGTTCTGGAGCTGTGCAGAGGAGGTTCTTGAAGTATGATTTTCATCTTCCTTAATCCTGTTTTAATCAGCGACGATGTTACTGATGGCATCATAGTAGAGCATGGTCTTGAGCTGATAACCATGTTGTGTTGTTGCTCACTAGACTTACATCTATACTTCTCAATCGGTCATCAAAGTATCTTTTTTTTCTTAATTCTAATTATTTTATTCGCTACTCTTGTACGATTTTTATAATGTTCTCTTTTTGTCCTAGTTTTCCTTCCTATATATTCTTTGTATGCCCAATTTTTTTGTTCCACATGTCCTTGTACTATATCGAACCACTCATTTCTTTTGCGCCGAGCTGGACGTTCGATTATCTGTCGAGGGTCTCTGGGAAATTTTTCGCCACAGTCGCCGTTTGGAGCCTGTCCATGACGAATTTTCGTAGAGGGCTGGTCTTCACCGTATAGCTTTGACATCGAAAGGTTAATTTGATCAAATAATGATCCGAGTTACAATGGCTCCTTAGTATTTATGAACATCAATTATGCTCGAGGCCCAACAATGTCGGATCGGAACAGGTTCAATCTGGTTTTGTGTTGCCATCTGGTGATCCCAGGTCATTTTATGTATGCGACGAAGCGAGAAGTAAGTCGAACGTATGACTAAATATCTGCTACATGCAAAGTCAATCATTCGCTGGTCGTTGTCATTCGTTTCATCATGGAGGCTATATCCACCAATCGTTCCCCGATGATATAGATCAACCTTATCGTTGAAATCACCCAGAATTATTTTTGTGTCATTTATAGGTGATAAATTGACTGGTCTTTTTACGTGATTGTAAAACGTTTTCTTTGTTTCTTCGGACGGGGCGTATACATTTATCAGTCAAAATTTGAAGAATTCAACTTTTATATGAATTGCGTACCACTGTTCATTGATTGCCTTAAAATCAATAACGTGCGATTTGAACTCCCTATCCACAAAGAAGGCCACTCTGGATTCTCGCTTTCCAGCAGGCTTTCTACTTTTGAATTTATTGTTCGATCTTATTGAATTCTCATTGAATATCACTTTCAGTCTAATTCGTTTCCTGGATTGCCAGTATATTTAATTTATATTTACTGCCCTGTTGTGAAAAGTCTTTGACGATGCCAGGGTAGTTCAATGATCTGACATGCCAGGATGCCATAGTCCTTATTTAGGTTGCTTGATAGTTGCTTTTGATACAATCTACTCCGAGGCTCTATTGTAGGTTTGTTAAGGGATGGGGAGTTAGCCCATAGCGCAGCCTCCATTCCGGTGACATTCTTATTACTTTCAAATGACGTAGTCATGGTTAATGCCAAATACAGAGCTTAAAAAATCTACATGAGACTGTTAGGCAGAGTGGCGGAGCGTTATGCGCCTGTTTGTCAGCAGCCAGTGTTCGAAAGCTAACTTTCACTGAAAAAAATATAGACAAGACTATGTATATTAATATGCTAGAGGGAAATCTACTCGAAAATGCTGACAAAATTAAAACGAAGCGTGAGTCTTCTACCAAGGTAATGATCCGAAGCATACTTGTAAGTCAGGATTGTCGAGTCCTGGCTTATTTAGGATCGCCTTTATTCGATGACTCCCTGGCAAAGTCACCTGACTTGAATGCAATGGAGAATTTATAGCCTCTTTTGGAGAAAAAATTCGTAACCATATTACTTATAACCTAAATGATTTGAAAAAAAACTTTGTTCGAGGAATTGAATGAAATATCCCCAGAAACGACAGGAAAGATGGTTGAATTGATTCCAAATAGACCAGGAAAGTAATCATACCAAATGTCAGTATAGCATTGGAAAACTTCCAGCTGGGTATCTTTAGAGAAAATTGTATGACACCAAATAAACTGCGACATAAAATTTCGCTTTAATTTTGCTTTTTTACTTAGTAATTTAAGAAGGAATATTTAAAATAAATGAAATTATTAATTTGAAAATAGAAACTTTATTTAATTAATTGAAGTTTTAATTTTTTCAACATCTTTTTTTATTGCAAAGTTAAGCTGTGAGCCACTATACCCATACCTTAAAATTATATAACATGTAAGCGTATCCATACCTGGGTAGATTCAAACCATATTTAATCTGAAAAAGTTCATAAAACTATATTACAATAAGAAATGTTAAATCAGATGAACGTATGATAATTCACTAATCAGCAATATTAATAACAAAAATATAAAAATCCTAGGAACTAATCATTGGAAAAGATAAAATAAAATAATGATAGTCAGATAAAATATGAAGACAACATTTAAAAGATAAAAATTAAAAATCAAGAAGAAAAGGGTTCGATCCTTTTTTTCCTTTTTTTTTCTCCAGAAATCATTTTCAGATATTTTACTATAGTTTTCTATATTCGAAATATATTTAATGAGTTTAGAAATCATATTATTTTATAGCAATAGGAGTAATTTGCAAATAAAATGAACTGTCAAAGAAGAGAAACTTTCGATCTTCTTTCCCGGTGATTTCTTACTGTAACGGGTAGGAAGCCTGTATCATTGGCTGCTAAATCGGCCATCAGGTTGTGGTTTTTCTTTTTATTGCAGAGGCTCTTGCCAGGGGTGGAAATTCTTTGTACGTGGACTCCACCATCAATACCTAAAGTCCGGCTCGGAGGGTGTAAGGGGGTACCAACTCCACCTGGATTCCCTATTTTTTTTCTGTGCAAGACAACTTTCTCATCGAGGACGAGGTCGACTTCTGACAGCGGGTAGATAACAAGAATTGTAAGTATCATAAAACAAGAAACCTTGAATCGAGCCTGCGCTTTACTGTTTTTGTTTTTCACTTTATGTCACTCTCAGTGAAATCAACCACCTATTTTACTGAGGCACTCCAACATGCCTACAAGCCCCCACGGACATCTAACCAATAAATAACATTATAGATTCTTGTAATAAGCAATAACAGATGGGGCTTTTTTTATTTACGAATCCTTATTTTTGAGCTCAATAGAAACAACGATTTTTTTTTCACTGAAAACAGGGCCAAAGCTAGCCTTTATTAAGCTAACAATCACATACCTATGTAAAAATCAGCAATATTTTTAAGCCTTTAAAATGCAAAGTGAAATATTTGCAGGGACAGAATAGATTCTTGAACTTCTCACACAAGTAAATTCAAAAAGAAATCACAAACAAAGGAACTGGTTGGAAGTACAGGGAGATGAAATTTGGAATCTACCCACGGAGAAGCAGTAATCTACAATACCTAAACGGTACACTATATCTCCACTTGGAAAGTAAGTTGACACTGGTAATAATTCCTTCGAATCGGGTAGCTTCACAGCCAATGTTTGATTGTCGTTGGTTCTTCAGGCTTCTGGATAATCCAAAAAGAATCAAAATGAGATTGGTATGTATGGGGTATCTACTTTTCTGGTGTAACATATAATTAAATTGTGCTTATTGGGTTCCTTGAACCTTTCATAGAATGCAAGCATACCTCCGTGAAGCTCGAAAGAGGTATCCAATGGCATTTACTAACATATGCATATCTTACTAAATGTTTGGACTGGAAAATTTGCATAGTAAGGAAATACATCATTCCAATATCAACCTTAAAACGATATAAAGTATGAGTTTTCTTTACCGTGGGAACACCTTTTTCTATTGACAGGAAATGCAATTTTTATGCAACTCATCATAAGCAAAGTTTTATGTTATACACATAATGAAGCCGCCATCATAAGTCGCAGTGTCAAACATTAACAGCTAACTACAGAAACCGGTCTAACCGGTCTATGTAAGAAATACGTGATGCTCCGTCTAATTTAATCCAATGACCATGGCAAATAACCTATGAGGCTCTGAGGCTATTTCCATCCCCCGATTTTTCTGAGAAATAATCGTGAGTATTTATTCGTGTGCGAGGCCAAATGCTACATGCGTTGATAAACATGGCAATAGCTATCAAGGGAATGCCGTACCTGCAAACGATTCTGATTTTGGTTGAGTCGTGTCTACCTCCACTCTTTCTCCATGGCTCGCGAGACAAAGCAGACTACTGTAAGCATTTTTATTATTTCATTGTAAGTGATAATGAGTAATATTGTATTGAAGGTTTGAAAATAATAACTTTTAAATACATACGTAGTGATTGTTGATCAGCTCGAGTTATTCAAATTGAATTTTAGTGACTTAAGGTAATTTTTCATAAATTAACTGTAGACATGTGGAGTGACTGCAGGTATGCACGCAAAAACAAAATCATTATTATTGTTAATAGGTTCAATATACATTGAACGTCATTCGGCACGTCACACCCAGATCCCAAAAGCGATAGATATATCGGAAGAAAGTGGGAATCTGAGTCCGCAAGAAGACAGACGGAGTTAAAACTTGAATTTCGAATATAAATCCGCGAGTATTTCTACAACTCGTATTTCTCATAGTTGGAACCAGCTGTTAGTAGAAGAAGAATTTGATACACCCAGTGATTGTGATTCAGTTCTAAAAGAAATTCTCAGCTTAGAATTTATTATATCGTTACATTTATGGTATGCAGTGAGAATCATAAGCAAATTATGGCAATCCGTAGAAGTCAAACTCAGCCGTAGACGGTCCCAAGCCCGTTTGAGATAGGGGGAGAGAACCCCATGTTTCCCAACCCACAGCTTCCATCATTTCTCATCCCGAGCCTCCAATCATATGGTAGTAAATGCTCTGCGTTTACTAGTTCCCCAATAATGGGACTTTAAATGGCGAGAAATGCTAATAACTGGTAAAACATCCACACCTCTGCTGCTAAATCCTACTAACCACTCCTTTGTGTGGACGTAAGAAGGTGAAGGCAAATCTTCCGCGCCTAATAACGGAATGGGCATAATAACCATGCCGCCAGAATGGAGGTTGGGCGATGGGCTTACTCCCCGTCCCTGGAAAACCATAAAATGTTTCAAAACCTGCAGATGGGCCTCAGAATGGATTGAATTCACAGCAACGGCCTCACAAACGAAAAAAGGACTCTGGTATTGGATCTTGGAATGTCAAATCACTCAATTACCTTGGCATTGTTAAGAAATTTTTACAACAGGCCAGTCAATATCAATTAAATATACTGGCAATCCAGGAAACGAATTGGACTGGAAATGACATTCAAGACATGAGATCGTACGTAATATTCAAAAGCAGGAAGCCTACTCGAAAACGAGAACTCGGAGTAGCCTATATTGTGGATAGCGAGTTCAAATCGCACGTTATTGATTTCAAGGCAGTCAATGAACGGTTTTGCGCGATCCGTATAAAAGCAATATTCTCATAATCTGGCTCATACATTTTCACGCCCCGACCAAAAGGAAGGACAAACAAGTAGGGTAGACAGACCTACGCTCATGTCAGATGGGGTTTGCACTCAACTTACAAAATGCAATCACCAGCAACGAATAATATCAAGAAACATGTCAAAGAGATTTGCTCGTTTAATAGAAAATCCAATGTTTCTCCATTTTCAACTAAAAAAATCACTCAAATCATGAAATCCCAAAAGCATTTATGTCATCGATCTTCTCTGAAAATTTTAAGAAGATCAAATCAAAACTGCAGTGTCTGGTTCGATGGAAAGTCCATAAAATACTAAAATAATGTGTTATATTTGTTGTAATTGGAATGTGAATATGATACAAATTTTATCAAACTTACAGAGTATTAGGACCTTGTGTAAGGTTAAGTTTAAAGGCATTCATACGATTTAATTGGAGAAAATGTGAATTTCGAAGAACATACTATTTTTAACAAAGTTGAACGAATTTTGACTTTTTGAGGTATTTTTTATTGTTGTATGCATAAATATCTCCCTTAATAATTTTTTTCAGATTTTTTAGATTACCGGGGTTCAATCGCGAGGGGGAAACACATTTTTGGTGCCTCCAATGAAACAAAAACTGTAAGTTTTAGACTGTTTTGAAAAGTTCTTATAAAGACCTTTCATTTGATTCTCATATCGGCTACCTTCGAGGAAATTTTTTTTTGAGGGGCCGCTCCCCTGTACTATAATCATCGATTCGTGGCATCAGAAATTTTTTTTCGAAGCATAAATTGGTTACGAGTCCCTCCTGTTAGGAGCTTTCTCCTGCCTCCTCGACTTGTTTCACCTATGAGTATTAATTGTAGGTACTCATCTTCAGTCATTCATTAAATTGAATCAAGCATGCACCTTAAACGTTGAAGTTGGGAAAAATATCTCGAAATTATTCAACCTTCGCATTTAAAATAGCCACTATTTCATTTTACGATTTCTGATACCACTATTTGAACAATTTCTCATAGATATTCATGATACTTATTATTCCTGAAACTTTCATGCAAATTCTAGCAAACCTGTAGTGTCTGAGACGATACAAAGCGCATATTGTCCCATAGCCATATGTTTCCATAGTAATACAGCGCATATTGTTCCAGAGAAATACAGGAAAGTTCAAACCACAATAATTTTGTTAAATACCATTTGATCTGTATGAAACTTTCAGGACAGGTCAATCTTGTGAATGGCCATTTACAAATCGAACTTGGTAGAGTTTAAGGGTACTGTTAAGACTTTATTCAAGAAAATCATACTATTACTATCAAATTTGAGTGAATTCCGACTGCTCACATATTTGTTGTTGTTGTACGCATAAAGCCCTACATTCATGGTTTTCTAGGATTTTTCGGATAAAAGGTGTCCAATCACGAGGTGCGGGGGGGTTACGTGAAAAGTTCGTACATTTCTCCTTCCCCTGCCATCCGCGGTACCGATATGACAATTTTAGGACTTGATTTGAAAAGATCTCATGGAGGCCTTTCCAACAACACCCTATTCGACTAACAAAGGTGAAATTTTTTTGGAGGGTCACCTCCCTATACGGGGAGACCCCCTTAAACCCCTTTGTAAAAATTTTCCGCTCTTGCATTTTCAAGAACCACTTCTGACCTTACAACAATGTTTTATGGCTGTAACTTCTATTGTTTCGGAGAAAAAGTGCTGTGACATACAGACGGATGGACGGACGGACGGACAGATGGACACAGGTTGTGATCACAACAGAGTTTTGTATATTATTAAAAAACACTAAAAAAAAGGAACGTTCTGCAATCAACTGGAAAGAATAGTCGACTCATTATCTACAAACGACACGAAAATAACTCTGGGTGACTTAAACGCTAAGGTTGGCAATGAGATATCTCGTTGGGGGATGACTGGAGGATATCCTCCGCGATAACACAAATGACAGTGGCCAGTGCCTGATTGGCTTTGCATGTAGCAGAAATCTAGTCATACTTTCGACTTGCTTCCCACATCGACGCATTCATAAGATGACCTGGGTATCACCGGATGGCAACACACAAAACCAGATTGATCATGTTCTGATCCAACAACTATGGGCCTCGAGCATACTTGCGGTCCGTCTATACCAAGGAGGCAATTGTAATTCAAATCGTTACTTGATCAAGTCAACCTACCGATGTCGTATGTCAAAGACATATTCAGCGAGGACCAGTTCACTACAAAATTTAACATTGAAAGGCTCCAAGCGGCAATTGTGGCCGAAAAATTCACGGAAACCCTCGACAATCAACAGGCTCCCATCTTATCAAACATATCATTGAAAACAAGCAACAAGTTATGGGTAGAAGTGAAATTGGCTATTAGACCGTGGCAGAATAGACGATTGGACATCAAGTCCGGTACAAGATTAATGGATGGTTCGATGATGAGTGCCAGAATGCGTTAGACAAAACAAATCAGGCAAACAAAGAATACTCAGGCAGGGAAACCAGGACGAAAAGAGAACACTATGAAAATCTCAGAAAAGTAACGAATAAGATCATCAAGATTCAGAAAAAAAAAATACTATAACGACCAATTGAGAAGTATAGATGTAAGTCTAGTGAGCAATAACACAAGACAAGCATACAAAGAAGTGAAAAGCCTGAAACGTCACTGATGAAATCAAAATCAAAGAAAGATGGGCATCATATTTCAAGAGCCTTCTTAGTCCTATGCGCAGCTCCACAGCATCGAGGCCTATATAAGCTCGGCCGTACCAACTCTGGATGAAGTTTGTTCCATCGTCAAAGCTTAAAAGAATATTAAAGCACCGGTCATTGATGAGATTCCACTGTAGCTCACAAGATATAGTGGCAGCAGTGTTCATAATGCTATGTGCGAGATCCTCCAGCACATTTGAAAAAAAAGAGCCTATGCTGAAAGAGTGAAGCCAATCAATTATATTCCCTATCCACAAAAAGGTGACAAGCTACAGTGCGGAAATTATAGAGGCATATCACTACATTGTACGGCTTACAACATATTTTCAAAGATCTTTGAAAATAAAATTGAATAATATGCCATCAGTATTATTGGGGAGTATCAAAGTGATTTTAGAGTAGGTAGATTGACAATATACCAATTGTTCGCATTCAAGCAGGTACTTGAAAAATGCTGGGAGTTTAACATAGACGGTCATCAAATTTTTGTTGACTTGAAGCAAGCATATGACAGTATTGATCGTAAAGTACTGTACAAAATAATGTTTTACTTTGACGTCCCAGCCAAATCAGTTCAACGTATCAAAATGGCAATGACAATAACCAACTCACCGACGTCTTTGACACAAATATCGAACTAAAGCTCGGAGATGGGCTGGCCTCATCCCTATTCAATTTGGCTATAATGAACGTCAGCAGGAAGCTACCTGTCAATAGACGATCTACATTTCTATACAAATCGACCCAAGTAGAAGCCTATGCAGGCGACATCAAAATTTTGTCACGGTCATTAACAACTGCCAAAGAACTCTCTCTGAAACTTGATAGCGAGGAAAAACAAGTAGGACTACAAATCAATGGAAATAAAACAAAGCTCATGACTTAGTCAAGGAAAAATACCTCAAGCACAAAAAATATCACACTTGGCGAATACAATATCAATAATGTGTATTTAGGCACCATAGTAACGAAAACCGGTAATGAAAGAGACGAAATACGCCAAAGGAGGCGTATCTGTGATAAGACCACGCAGATAAAATATTTGATTTAGTTTTGACGATCTTGAAAACCAGCTGCATACACAGGAAAGCAAAGCTCCAAATATACAAATCTGTGATAAGGCCGGTGTTATGCTATGGGTGTGAAACATGGACACTAACCCAACCATCCGCAAATATATTGAACGCCTTTGAGCGACGGCTCCTGAGGTGAATAATCAGAGCGAAGCTAGACGGGGACCAATGGCGAGCCTGATGTCTCAACAATTGCCAAACTGCGAAATCTGCAATATGCTGGACAATGAATCATATGGATGATCAACGGATACCTAAAAAGTTATTGGTTGGGAGAACTTAAGGCTTGAGACCAGTGGGGAGACCGAGAAAACGCTAGTCTGACTCGGTCAATAAAGACAGTTCATTTCTTCTCGGGTTTCGAAATTGGAGGACGCGGTCAATGGACAAAGACCGTTGGAGGTGCTAATTGCAGGAAGCGAACGCCCGATAGGGGCTGTAGTGTTGCGAAGAAGAAGAAGTCCATTTAAGCATTGCCCTTGATCATTAGCATACGTTCTGTGACTGGGTCAAAGAAGATCGCCATACTGGATTCGAATAATGCTTATTTGACACTCATTGATTTATTGAAAAAAGCATTTATGACTTGCCAAAAGAATTTAAAAATAAATGATTAGCCAAAAAGAAAAGGATGTTCGCTTATGAAAGTAGTGATAAGCCCAAACAGTCCCTTCAAAATTCGATTCTAAACAGAGTACTTTAAAACTATAATTGATTCCGTAATTGGCAATATGGATACAAGATTTACATCTTTAAATCAACATTTTGCAGATTTTGAGTTCCTCTATTATTTTAACAAACTCAAAAATATTCGAAAAGGGCTTTTATCAAAACATTGCCAAGACTTGAACACAATCCTACGGGTGGGTGAGAGCAATGGCATCCAATCTTATGAATGGTATGAAGAACTGCAAGCAATTATGCCAAATTTGCCAGCCTGCACCGGAGACGTAAAACAGCTGCTTCAAAACATAACCGAAAATAACTTAAATTTAATATACCCAAACAGCTATATTGTAATTCGAATCTTACTAACGACACCTTTAAGTACAGCTTCCGCCAAAAAGAAGCTTTTCTAAATTAAAGCTTATAAGAAACTTTCAAGAAAAACAAGGGGTCAGCAAAGACTTTCAGCGTTAGGTGTTGTGGCGAACACTTAGAAATGTTAATGATCGGTTCCACCGCAGCAGCGCTGAGTGTGCTAGGGAAGAATGAAAACATATTCTGTAAGTTCTCTCTAGTTTGAGGGAGAAATGGCGCGAGCTGACAAAAGACGAATGCGAATAATTATTTAAGTTTGTGCGTGATGATTGATTTAATAAATTAGTGTAAATACATGATCAAACTGTTGTGCGTCATTTATACAAACAGCAGTGAAGAAAAGAAGTCTACAATTGGTAGCCCCTGTGCTTAGAACATTCAAAAGTTTCCATTTAGTGAGGTTTGGCTAAGTAACCAAACAAACTACATACTAGTGTATATTTGTAGTCAATCTTTATACCAACGTTTATCAATAAGCATTCGGTCAACGCTGCCAAACTCAAAGTGGACAACGCATCAAAATGTTGCACCAAAGAACATCTAATAGGCGTACAGACAATACATTATTGAATCTTGCAAACGAGACACCGAACGCTCAAATGGACTCGGTATTGTTGAAACCTCAAGGAAATTAGGAACTGGAGTTAAATCAAAGCAGTTTGGCAGCAATACACCAAATAAAACTGCCACTCTTCCGGCAAAATGACCCGAACACCTGGTTTTTGCAGGCAAAATCGTAATTCAATGCTTATCGAATTACAAGTGATAATATCAAATTTCATACAACTTTGGCGGGCTTAGACAAAGATACATTCCAACGAATTCGTGTCATTACACGATCGCCACCGACGGTAAACAAATATGAATATCTTAAAGCCAATCTAATTAAGCGATTTGATATAACCGACAACGCTAAAATTAATCACCTATTGAGTGGATTGGAACTCGATGACAAACGGCCCTCACAGTTATTAAGGGACATGCAAGCCATTGCTCCAGAAGGCCTGCCAGATAATATTTTAAGAAATTTATGGACCTCATAGCTGCCAAATAACATTCGAGGTATTTCAGCCCCAAACGATGCACTACCGATAATCAACCAAGCTGGCGGATAAGATATTCGAATAAAACCAGACATCATCAGTCATGGCAACCGCACATCATGTGTCTAAGACAGTACCTAACGACCCACTTCATCATCAATTTAGCACATTGGAGAAACAAGTAGGAGAACTTCCCACCTTAACCAGTTCAACGAACCACGGAGCCTCGACGAAAACCAAAAAAGCCTCCCCAGGAAGAACATATCACTCAAACGTTTGTTATTATCACCGAAAATATGGAATCCAGGCTAAACGATGCATTACACCTTGCAAATTCCAGACAATGACGAAGATAAAAAAACTAAATCTTTTGCCGTTTAGGACTGCACACTAAGGCGGCAATTTGTGTGCAACTTACAGCCTAAAGAATATCGCCTGCATGTCACGGACACTACTACACGAATCATGTTTTTGGTTGACTCCGGATCGGTCACGTCAGTTCTGTCAGTTACCATAGTAAAGGCACCTAGTAATAAAGGGCAGGCCACCCTGCTTGCAGCAAACAATCCCTTCATAAGGACATACGGCGTAAGGACATTAAACCTGAATTTCGGAAACAAAACTTTATACTCTTGGAAATTCACGGTCCCCGACGTTCACACCGTGATTTCGGGGGCGGACTTCTTAGTACATTCCAATTTGCTGATCGACCTTAAAAATAAAATCTGATTCAACAAGATGCATGCAGGAAATCGTCCGGTGAGGAATTGCAGCTTACAAAAATAGCTTCATTTAACGCTAACGAACAGAATGATACCGAAAACAAACAAATTTCACCAAGTATTTTCGCTACTACAAACGAAAACAACAAGGTTCAGCATTACATAATCACAACAGGACCACCCGTAGCAGAGAGACCACGTCGATTAGTGGAAGAAAGACTCACAGCAGCAAAGGCGGAAATAGCTGAAATGCTAAAAAACGGCATTTGCCGGCCATTATCCAGTGCATGGGCTTCACCGATTCATCTCGTAAAAAAAAAGACGGAAAATGAAGACTTTGCGGTGACTACCGTAAGTTAAATGCACAAACGGTCTCAAATCGATATCCGATCGCTAATTTTTACGACGTCACGGAATGCATGAATGGGAAGACTGTATTTTCAACCTTCGATTTAGACAAGGCGTACTACCAGATTCCCGTGGCTCCTGCGGATGTACGTAAAACAGCCATCTGCACCCCATTCAGCTTATATGAATGAATTCGAATGCCCTTCGGGTTACGAAACGCAACACAAACGTTTCAGCGCCGCATGGACAACATACTAAGAGGCATTGATTTTGCATTCTGCTATATCGACGACATTATTTTCATGTCTAGCTCCACCGAAGAATTAAAAAAAACATCTCCAAATAGTCCTCGAACGTCGTCAAAAAAACAATTTGTCAATAAAAAAGAGCAAATGCTCATTTAACCAAGCAAAAGTGCTTTATTTAGGTTTCAAAATCAACGCTCATGGATCCAAGCCACCACAAGAGAGAATCCAAGCAACCGAAAATTAAAAAAGGCCAGAAATCATCGCCAAACTGCGCCGTTTCTTCGGCATAGTGAACTACTACCGCCGAACTATACTCAACGCAGCTCATATTCAGGCTCCGCTGATTGCGTTGTTGAAAGACTCAAAAAAAAATGACAAACAGAAAATTGCATGGACATCCATTTTAGAAACAGCATTTGAGGATTGCGAAGACAGTATAGTATAGTCAACCTTATTGGTACATCCATCACTAAATTTTCAATTAGCCCTAACAACAGACACCTCAGACACGGCAATAGGGGTGAACCTAGAACAACATGGGAACCATTTGGATTCTTCTTGCGAAAGCTCAGTAAAACAGGAAGAAAATACAGTACGTATGAGCACGAGCTACTAGCTATACACGCAGCCATTCAATTTTTACGGCACATACTAGAATCGCGTATCTTCGTTGTAAAAACCGATCACAAACTGCTGACGTATGCTTTCGCACAAAAGCTTGAAAAGACATCACCAAGGCAACTGCACCAACTTGATTACAAAGCACAGTTCGCTACAGAAATAGTCTACATTTCTGGATCCAGTAACACCGTCGTAGATGTACTGTCGAGAGTAAGCGAGATCGTAATGCCAACTGCATTAGATTTGAAGGAACTCGAATGAGAACAAGGGTTGGGCCAATAGTTGAAAGACATTCTGAATGGCACTACAGCCCAAAGATTTAAAAAAATAGCTTTTGTATAGTTCTGAAATAAATTCCGATACATTAAACCGCCAGAACACGCTAAAGGTCCGCTCTCAATGAGAACCAGGTTTTCGCCACAATCCAAAATTTTGCTCATCCTGGCGTAAAGTCAACAGTACAATTACTAAAAACCAAATTCACATGGCCAAATTTGAAAAAAGATGCAGCAAACTGGACTCGCACCTGCATCAGTTGCCAAAGAAGCAAAGTTCAACGCCACATCAGGAATATTCCCAATCACATCGACATTCCAAGTTCAAGGTTCGAGCATATCAACATGGATATCATCCCGCTATCCACAGTTCACAACTACAAGTACTGTTTAACCATGATAGATCGATTCTCCCGTTGGCCAACAGCAACGCCTTTGCAGGACATAACAGCCGAGGCAGTAGCGAAGGCATTCTACTCCACTTGGATCTCTAGATTTGGTGCACCTTAAAAAAAAATTCAATAGATCAAGGCACTCAATTTGAATCCTCGCTTTTTCATACATTGACAAATTTGATCGGTGCCAAAACGATAAGAACAACACCATACCACCCGGCGGCAAATGGAATGATCGAAAGGTGGCACAGGACATTGAAAACAGCATTAATGGCCTATCTTTGTGATCAACAAACACCATTGCCAGAGCTCCTTCCAACGGTCCTCCTGGGCTTACAAGCAGCATTTAAGCCTGACATCGGCGCATCTCTGGCAGAACTATTATACGGAACAACGATTAAGCTACCTGGAAAATTTTTCACAAACGAAGCTTTTCCATCAGAAACGTGTACGTTCGTCGAAAACATTAGAGAACAAATGCGCAACATTCGTGCGAAGCCAACCGCGCACCACATCATAGAAGATTGAATCGTTTCACACCATATGAACAAGTGCTCGCATGTATTTTTGAGAACGGATGCTGTTCGTAGGCCACTTAAACCACCGTATACTGGGCCATATGAGGTGATTAGTCGACCAACCGACCGCATATTCACAATCAAAGTAAAAGACAAACAGATGAATGTCTCGAAGGAGAGATTGAAACCAACATATATTGCAAACGAGGAACCCCGGGAACAAATAAGCAACAAACATACAACACCCCAAACCTCTGATTCGTTGCACACGGAGGCCAGTCTGGATTCAAACGCAACGAGGGACAAACGAAACGAAGATCCACAACGATTGTCCACGTTTTACCAACTATCCAACTCGAACATATGGAAAGAAAACTAAACAGCTACCAATCAACATGAGCAAAGACTTATGTAATCGCGACATTCGCCAAACTCTCAGCTGATTTGCTTCGATGTTGGCTCTGTCACTAGAAGAGGGGTACTGGGGCGAACACTTAGAAATGTAAATGATCGGTTCCACCGCAGCAGCGCTGAGTGTCCTAGGGAAGAATGAAAACATATTCTGTAAGTTCTCTCTAGTTCGATGGAGAAATGGCGCGGGCTGTCAAAAGACGAGTGCGAATAATTATTTAAGTTTGTGCGTAATGATTGATTTCATAAATGAGTGTAAATACATAATCAAATGGTTGAAGTTTATCATTGAGGCTGATATAGCTGTTGAGTTTTATGATTGAGGTTGATATAGCACCTCAGTTGGGCAACGATGCAATTATTAAGGAGTTTAGTAAGGCGAAAAGTAGAAAATAGCTGTTTATTTAATTTTCACTGTTAAAGTCTAGTCAGCAAGTAGTATCATCTTGAAAGAGCAGGAATAGGATAGTCAAATAATAGAATTCCGTTTACCGAATTATGAAAGTAGTATACAGTGTCCAACTAATGATTTTTCAATTTAAACTGTCATTGAGAAAACACTTGCTGAAGAGACTCTGATTTATGTTAAAGTAAAAATGTGTGCTTTTGTACGAATAAATTCTGTTTAAATCGTTTGATTTCCGTGATATTCTTCCAGTTGCGTCATTATAGGACCTCGCGGAGCTTATCTTGCCCACATACATTTTTGGCCTTGTGCTGCCGCTGCAAAGAATTAGAAAAAACCATTTAAAACGAAATAGGTACGGCTTGGAATATCAGAAAAGATTGATAAATGTGCATGTCTGTTTGGCGTAACCTGATTGACATGTGGTTCAAATGCCAAGGATACAACAACGATGGAACACATGATGACCAAGGAACTTAGAGCTTTCTTTGACTTCCATAAGCTGGAATCTGTATGGAATTATATGATGCGCGAGATAAAAAAAGCCAACGCTTGTAATACAGGCAAACAGCAATGGAGCTCGAAATACATAGTAATAAATTCAAAACATTTGCACTGAGGATGATTTTTGTTGGCATATCCTACAGCAATCTCAGAATCCTCAAATATTAGCCTTATTTCAAGAAGTCACATAAAATTGCTTTAAATTTTATTTTTATCTTGAAATTATTTTTGTAGTGCGATTGGCAGCATCATTTATTATATCCTATGAAAAAGTTTATTTATTAAACCAAGCCAAACTGATATCAATTATTTTTTCCTCATCTAGATTATCATTAGATCACCAGTACTAAACTCCTTTGGCTGAGAATAGTGCTTTTGTGAGAGACCGTCTGATACACTACGAATTGTCAGCATGGTTGCACTTGCTTATGTGCGTGGATGGCTTTTGACTATTCTTCTATGTTGTCGCAATATCAAAATGCGCATTCTTTGCCTACGTGGAGCTCCATCGGCGGCTGCCCCTTCACTTTTCTACCTTATTAATCTACATTATATCCATCCCAATAACATTGAATTTCCTCCCAAATAACTGGTGAATAAAATAAGTGAGCAGTAAAATATCAAAATCTCCTGGTCACAAAGATGGTATACCCATTACAAATCTATGAGCTTATGCTGACAATAAGCTCAGTTCAAAATATGGCACTATCTTTTAGCCATCCAGTAAAAATTTTTGTGCCGTATGGTTTTTTTGGCAGTTTCAATGCAAGCTTTCATTCAACATCATTTACTTTACTTCAATCTAGTGTTATCAAAGTAGGATATAAAATTAACCATAAACTGGATTTTCTGCGTAAATTTGAAGTCTAAACTTATCCTTTGTTAGCAATTATAGAAGAAGAGATTAAAACTAAATCAATTAATAAGTTTTGTCCTTATTTTGGATTTATTTCAAAATATAAACAAAGGAATAATGAACTACGCTTCGCGTATTGTTTGACTCGTCCCCTTCAAAGTAAGCTCCGACTTTTATGTATCTGTCTCGCTTCCTTCAGCAATCATTGCTTGGTCTGATCGCCCTTTTAATAAGCCAATAAACTATTGAATACTGTCAGCTTGAAAAAAACTCAATATCACTCTAATGAAAAACTCTCCGAATTCAATTTATATAACATCCTGATTTCCCGGTGAGTGTTTCATGCTTCGGTGAACCAGAACTCACTTAATATAACTTTAATAGGAATTATTTATGGGTGACATTCCTTGCTCTATTGCCAAATGAATTCTTGTCACTTACCAACACTTTAGTCCATTAAATTCCTGTTTGGTTTGACAATGATAACGTTTTTGCTGTATTCATAGTCTTCAAACCTATTTATTGCCAACAACTCATCCCCTGGTGCATTATTCAAGAGGGTACACAATTGTCGAAGAATTATACCCTTGAGCATTGATTTATTGAAATTATTTTTTGATCGTGCAGCTTGTATGAAATTATTACTAATTTAATTTGAATTTAGACGTACGACCATTTAATGCATTACCAACTGAAAAAAAATGCCAAAGAAGATATTTACTTCAAAAATGTACCTTAATACAAAATGAATGCTGAGCTCTCTTCAGAATTTGATATTTAAGGAAGGACAGTGATTTTGTGGCTGTAATAAATTCAGGTCAGTCACACTTTCATTTTCAGTGCAGAAGTGGTTTTCCCATTTCTTGCACCATTTAAAAATTTATTGATGATCCGCTAAAAGTGAATACGAAAGACAAGTTTCTATATCATATTTCACCCACAGACCTATTGCAAGGGATTTTTAAAAAAAACTTGTTCAGTTTGACGCCTCAAATCGAAAACTAACCGATTGCGTCTCACGTTACACAACTAAATCAATAATTTATTAGGTCCTTTGACACGGATTTCATTCATGATCAAGTGATGCGTTTCTTTGATGGTCTTCTCCATTCACAGAGAATATTTTTTATATATTATAAACGTTAAATGATCTATGATCTTTTAGGGTCGAATTGATTCAGTTCATTCTTTACGCTGCCCGATTCAGGGTTCACTTCATTTAAGGGTCGCAATGATTGTCAATTGGGAAACGTATTGTCATTGTATAAATGACATAATAACGCACAATAATGTCACCATTCCTGCAAGTTGGATGGTTTTGTTAAGAACTCTAATTCAGATTAATTTTTGTGAAATTCACAATGAAGAAAGTTAAAAGTGAGGGTGATAGAAGTAAATTGCGGGCATCTGACACTTTTTTTCAAATTTAATGGCCATCATTTGATAAAGATGTGAATTTCAAAAGAAATGGAATTGCTGCAAAATAAAGTTCAGCAATTTGTAAAGTGTGGTTGCATTTTGTGGTTTACAAAAGCCATGGGTTTTCAAGGGTTCTTTGAACAAATGTGAAAAGAATGATCATTGTCAATTTATTTCATGGATAACAACGAGTTTTTCTTATTTGACATGAGAAACTCATATTAGAGAATATCCATGTCACATGATGAAGATTAAATGATTTTTAAAATAATACATTGGTTATTCTCTCGCTAAAAACGACTCACTAAAAACTTGATTTCAATTCGCTCTGAATTTTTCAATAGTTTTCAACATGCTTTTGATCACTTTTGATTCTGTACCGACTTTGAAAGGAAAGGTGCTCAGTTTCATAAGTACATATTTTCCTTGTTTATGTTTTTGTTACTTTGTTGTGTATATCCAGTCAGAGCACTTGAACGGAGATAGGTAGAGAGGTTGACAAAGCATCTTTTCCCATCACTTCTCGTTTGGTGGACATAGAAATCGAATGGCGGTCAAGAATATTTTCCATTGAAATTTAAAAAAAACCTCTGACTTACTTCCCGATTTTTCGATATTCACAATTAATTAATGTATATAAAATATATATATTGATTCTAATTATTGAGGCAGCATATTGGAACAACCGTATTGGATTAAAATGTATTGGATTGTAATCCCATCAAGGATCTGGAGGTATAAGTAGTTACGTATGGTCCATTGGAGTCGAAAAACTAAGTCATAATATTAGAAAAATTATAGAAAACTATTATTTTGTAATTTTACGATCACGAGCTGGAAGAATAGACATATATGAAAAGTGGGATTTCATCATTCCGTATAGATTTTTTAAGTATTGAAAAGGCAGTACTGGAACTCAGAATTTTCATTCATTCATTGCGGTCGAATCACTCAATGCGATACTGATATTTCTTACAAAATTAAAACTTAAAGTGTACTGAAAACTCAAAATAATGTGGTACTGAAAGTAATATCTCAACCAAAACTGAAGCGTTACTGAAAACCAGAAACAATCCAGTACTGAAACTCCAAATTCAATCGCACTTGAGCGGTACTGAAGAATGATGGAAACGCAGTCATGAAAATCGGTTCTTAATGGGTACTTAAGCAGTACTGAAATTTCAAGGCAATACAATATTGTGATTCAGTACTAAATCTGAACTGAAACAGTACTTGAAATGGGATACAATCGAATATTAAAATTCAGAACTCAATCGATACATAAGCGATACGGTGAACTTCTGACATATCATTCAGTCGAGTTTAAATGTTCTGTCAAGTTAAGTGTTTGGTATCGTTTTATTAAAACTCCGTAAAATGTTTCAAGTTTTTAAATTTGAATGTGATAATACCATTCTAGCTGTTCTCTAATGGTTTTGTGAGATATTTTGATTAAATAATAGGCCAGCGCTATGATATAAATAATATATTATTAGAGGTAAAGTTTAATAGAAATTTAATAAAGCACTATATCAATGCAAATAAAGCTCCTCCAGAAAACTGGAAATCATGTAAAGTTTCAGCTATCAACCGCAGAAAATATGGTAGTAATAATGTATCATAGAAAACTTTTTTTTTACATATTTTTTGTTTTCAAGATACGTATGATCAAGTACTCATAGCGGAGGAATTGCTTTTGGATGTGTGTGTCGTTAATACATCAGACGTCAACACAACATCGAAATCTTTCATAAAAATAAAAAAGTGCCTGATTCTGTTGGAGGATGGATCAACTGATTCCTGTAACGAAGTGCTACCAGCTGTTCATATAAAATCACGTTGTGTGTCAGGCACAAGGAGCCTCTGATGTTTTCTCGGAGTGTCCATTGATTCCTGATGGAAATATATATGCTCTCAGTTCCTCAATGCAGTTTGTACCATCATGTATTTACTATTACTTCTCAAAAATTTCGAATTTTTTTGTGTATGATTTCTTTCTGTATTTTTTCTGATCAGTTACAGAGGAAGTTGTCTGTGAATTTCATATAGTAAATAAAAATGTGGATAACATTTCAGCAATGACCATTTCCACCGTTAACGGTGACATGATACGCACGATTGTCAGAGAAGAGCCAAGGCAATTCAAAGAAGAAATAAAAAACAAAATAAAAAACATGATGCAAGACGTTTTAGGGGAAGTGGCAAACAAATGTACTGGTTCCTGAATCAATCGAATTTCTTTCGAGGAAATTAACAAATTTCCATTAAAAAATTCGTAAGAGCTGCAAGAGTTCGATAGAAGAATTGAAGCGGATTCCCAATTGCGAGAACATTTTGTAATTACACATACTATCGTATTGTTTCTTGAGCAATGTATAAATAGATGTTTTTGAGGAAGCATATATACCATAATTTGATGGGTGAGCCTATACGATTTGGAGCTACAAAATGTGTCTCATTCATCGGTCGTGAAACAAAAAAGTTTCCATTGAAAAACTTATATCACATAAAAGCAGTCATAAGTAAATTAAGTTTTCTTTTCAACCATATCCAATAAATATAATATTAATCATTAACAGATATCTTGGGAAAAATTTTCAACGTGACAGAAAAAAATGTCACGGTGCAAGTTTAACGCTATTTCCAGCAGACTTGCGACAGGGTTCGTGGTGCAGAAAAAGGTCGGAGTAATGTGTCAACTCACCAACAAACCTAATAATGATAGACACGTGTGAATTAATGAATAATTTTGAAACTTTATTTATACTTTCGTCATTTTTGCTACATGTACTTATTGGTTTTTCCAAATCAAAATTTTTTTCCGAAATCCAATTCGGCTCATTCAATTTGGTGTTAATTTCTAACTAAATTGCTTAATCGTTTAGTTAAAAGAATTAATTGTTTAGTTTCGATATAGGAAGCTTTCGTTAATGGTGTGAGTCAATAGAGATACGAAGGACAGATTATTTTTATAAGGAAAACAGCACACTTTGCATAGTATTTCTTTTGCTTCTGAAATCTCGTAGCTTAAGATTTCTGGATCAAACGCTCCTATAAGCATTGCAAACTCTACTAAATTATGAGGCTCATTGTTCAACAAGTTCGTATTGCAGAATTTTTCGCCGTAAATCTTTATTTTATGAGTTTGCTCGAACCATTTTACTCTTAATATCCCCTGCTTAGATTTAAGCATAACACAGTTACCATTTGAGGTTCCAGCTCTTGTAATAAAAAATTTCAGTTTGCAAACTTGGTATTTGTTCCTACCAAACTCTTTTGTAAAAATTGGCTTATCGGAACGCAAAATATTGATCTTATGCTGTTGGTTGTTGTTTCGAGCTTCCACAATTCTGTTCTTAATTTGTTCTAGTTGCCTGTTTTGTGAGTGAACATGTATTTTTATAACCTTTATAAACGCTTCAAACTTATAGCAAGAATTTACATCCTAAATTGTATGCATCTTGTGCTATACGAATTGAGCTGTGAACGTTGTATGTAATATGTTCTAACCCATACACTTTAGGAAATTGACGCACGAAATAAAAAAACAAATCTTTGGCGTATTCATTAAATTCATAGTAATAAACTTTCGACGTTAAGATTCTAATTGTGAGACTAAGATATAAGAAATGCTTGTACGTATCAGAACTTATGATTCCTCTCAACGCTATAGGTGCTGAATATAGTCAAAATACTATAAACGCTGAGGCCTTGAAATGTGGTGCGTATTTCAAAGTTCTAATTTTTTGTTGAAATTCAGAGCAGGAGAATTTCTTCAGTATTCCCAATCGTTGGTTGACTTTTAAAACTTGGTTACTTGCAAATTTTTGCTTATGTAGCTTCCCATGTAATATGGAAACATTTTTTTTGCCTACACCCTCATCAACTGCATATATTTTGCCGATTGCAAACTGTTTGATCATACCAATTGGTAGTTTTTCTAAAATGGACCGAGAGTCTTTATGATGACTCAAATCAATAGTTGTCCTGTTTCTGAAAGTCTCATCATCTTTCAAAGGCGCTGCCACTTCTGGGTACACTATTTTGGATGTCCTACTAGCTGTGCTGAATCTTTGACCTTTGGTGAAGCATTTTTGGCAACACAAGTAACCACTGTGCCCTTTTAGGTGATTGATAGCTGCCATTGCTGGAGCATCACACACAAATGATTGTATATTAATTTTATATGGTTTTGATTGAAAGTCAATCCCAAATCTAACGAGCTGCAATACATCCTCAACAAACCGTTTCATTACTGCATTAAAATTCTCACGTTTACCAGAAACTTAAATATTCCTACAAGAGAAATAAAATTGTCAAGATTATTTATGCATGCAGCAATTATCCATTAAATATGGCCACTACTTTTAGAAGAAGGTGGTCCATCAATATTGAAGGAAATCTCAAAATGGGTAATATCATTCATCACAATTGTGTGCATTTTAGCTTCAATACATGCTAGCAATGAATCCTTAATCGTTAACTAAATATTTTGACCAATATCTATGATTTCAATAAAATGTTGTTCAGTAGATATACTTTGGGGTTCCAAGCAGAGACATAACATCCCTGAAGGGGAAATAACACCCTTCTGATAGAATTTTTAACAAACTATTGATGTCTTTATGATTAATTGCTGCGCCACAAGCTCAGTTCCTGATCCTGTCTTCAAACGATATGGAACTTCGTACAATCCATAGTTCTTCGGCATTCGACGTTTGCTGTTCGCCATCAATACTTTGAATCTCTTCTCCATTCACATTTGAAGCTAAATTTAAAAAATTTTTATAATACTTGTCTCAAAAAAAATACATTAAATTACCATCAGAACCACTTTTTTCTAAATCTGTGGGCAATATTTTATGATGGGCATAATCTGAAGAGTTCTCGCTTGCATTTGTATTCAATTTTCTATCAAATTTAATTTTTCTAGGTATTTTTGCTAAGAACTGTTTTACGCAAAAACGATGCGTTACATTTCTGATGATAAGTTTTTCTCAAGACATCCCTTGTGCCACGTACCATGTATCATGTTTTTATGTAGTTTCACTCCCTTACAACTCAACAATAAAGTTACCGAGTTCAAGACCAGCAGAATGTATATGATAAAAGGTACTTGAAAATTTCTGTTAGTCTGTGTGGCCTAGTGGTTAGAGCATGAACCCATAAGCCGAAAGTCCCAAGTTCAAATCTTGTTAGGAGCAACGTGATTTAGTTCAGGGGATTTTTCGGACAGACTACGAGTGTTCACTCAGTGATGATATGTACTGATTTAATCAGATCATATCATAGCTGAGCAGGCACATGGAAGTATGGTACTGACCAAACCAACTTCCGAAAAAATCAATACGGTCATGAAAATGATGTACTCTAACTATCTCTAAGCGAAGGCCCGAGAGGGGTTGTGGTGCTACAAAGAAGAAGAAGAATTGAAAATTTCTAGTATGTAAACACTAGTCGACGCAGATTCAATTAATTCTAAAGACATGTATAGAAGAACTGAAAAATACTATCTAAATTTAAAAACAAATAAATGAAATTTTATGCATTTACAATTTTTTTTAACTATGCATTGTGTCAGTAGTGTAACAGTACCTAAAATTAGAATTAAATCAGGACTTGACTAAGTAAATTGGTGTGTATTCACCGGTACTCTCGCAGTACAGTGGTAGTATCAAATTCCGTAATTCTTTCAGTACTAAGTCAGTGACAGCATTTAGAAAATGTTCCGCTGGAACTGCATGAATCAGTACTGTCCAATACAATGGCAATTCTGATTAAATTCACACTCACCAGATGCCAAACTTTTTCAGGATGGGTTAGCATGATCCAAATAGTTCATTTGGTGTTGTGCTTCTCATGATTATATACGTTAATTGGTAGTGTGTTTATGTATGACGAGATCCTGATTTCCTTGTACATCTTTTATTTCAATTAGTTATTTTAAAACTACGAAATAAAGGTTTTCTGTAATTTTTCCAACTTTATACGACTCATTCACATAATTCGTGCATTAGTTTTAATGAGTTGATAAGCCTGGCTAATTACTTTCACCTAACAAGCGCTAGATGACAATCAATCACAAGTTTGTGGCAGTCCTGAACGTTTGACTTCACCTTCTATGTATGGAAGCCTAACAGGCTCGGACTTCGATAAATTTACCCTTTTACTTTTACACGGGCTATTATCCAAAACACACGCACCCTCGTAAACACATGTACGAGTAAGTATTAAAGTGTATTCGTTTTTTCTTATTTTGATAAATACAGTATACAGACAAATCGCTTTTGATTGTAATTGAAGTGACCACAATTTGGTGACCCCGTGTTCAACCGAGCACCAAAAACATTAATAACTTGAATTGAGTGAGATCGCGACCAGCAATGTGCCTGCGGAACTTGTGGCAAATCCTGAGCTTCAACGCAGACTCGACGAGTTCTTACAACAGTGAACAGATCCAATGTGAAGCGAAGCTGTACATGAATTTCCCACCATTTTGGCCAAACACCACCATTTTGGGCCAAACACCCAAGTGAAAGCGCAATTTGCTGCACATCGCGTCCTTTTGTATAACCTGAAATTCAATTCCGCCGTTTCAAATTAGAATTTCAACAGTTTGGAATATGTAGCTGACATCGTGGTAAAGCCGCCAGCACTCAACAGGTACGTCGAACTGAAACGGCAACTGATTGCGCGTTTCACCAATACGCTCGAAAGCAAATTGACGAAGGGTTTAATAGATGTGGAACTAGGAGACAAGCGCCCATCACAGTTTGACCGCGAAATTCTGTCATTGGCTGGAGAACAGTTACCAGTGGAGGCACTACGTGCATTGTGGCTACGGGGATTTCCGCGGCAAGTAAAAGCAATCTTGACAGTGGCTAGTAATGCCAAAACGAAAATTTTGATTGAAAAGGCCGATCAATTTATGGAGGAACTCAAGGCCACGCTACAACTGACGGTATCCGCGATAAAAAAAGACAAGAATAGTGTTACAGGATAAACCACATTGGAAATGTTGATGGAAAGAATCGACAGACTGGAAGTAAATGTACGTAAAAATAGAAGTCGATTTCGTTCAATACCCTGACTAGGTGACAAACATGATGCAAGTGTCTGCTACTATCATCGAAAATTGGGTAGAAAAACTAAGAAGTGTCCCAAATCATGTTTCCTTATTAATCCAAAAGCGTCGGAATACTAAAGACACCATTGCCAACTTGTAAGTTCAGCGATGATGAAAAAATGCAGAACCGTCTGTTAATTACTGATCAAAATACCAAAATGACTTTCCTCATCAACACAGGTGCAAACTTATTAGTACTACCGCACTTGAAACGCTTTAAAGATGCTGCGACGGATTATCTTCTTTACGCTTTCAATAGATTGACCATCAAAATGTTTGGTGAAAAATTATAAGAACTGGATTTCGAACTCCACAGACAATTCAAATGCCCATTTTGAATTATCACGACGAACCATCGTAGCAGATTTTTTGCAATATATCAACTTATGAGTTGATTTTCGTCAAAGATATTTAGTAGACGGTACAACAACAATAAAAACTGCAGCTGGAGTTGTTCCGATGATTATATCTTCAATTTCAAATATATTAAAAAATAAGGAATCCCGCGAAACACTCACTAAATTTTCATCCATCACAAATCGCACGCCACGATACTCGTTAAAGAACATCCAGTAAAACATCAGATAACATAGTTACACATATAACGCGAGTTGCCAATCACCCCACTGCAAACCCAAGCGTTTTAAATTAAAACGCCTAAGAGTATTAATTAAAATAATTTTAGTGTTTTAATTCAATAAAACACTTCAGGCGTTTCATTTTAAAACACTTACGTTTTATTGAGAAAACATCTAAAGCTTTTGGTGTTGTTTTCCAATAAAACATTTGAGGCGTTTAAATTACAACGCTTAGTGTTTTAATTAAAACGGCAAGCGTTTTAAATTAAAACGCCTCAGACGTTTTCTCGAGAAAAAACACTTTAAGTGTTTTAATTTCTATACATAACATCAAGGAAAACGTAGAGGTAAAACGTCAGGCGTTTTAATTAAAACACCACGCATTTTAATTAAAACACCAGGCGTTTCAATTAAAGCACCTAGGCGGTTTATTGAAAATGCTTTCAAGCTCACGTCAAATTCTTTCAAACTCACGTCGAAATATGTCCGTTAATATGTGTCCTTTAGTAATTTTTGTGAAAATTGTGCAAAAAATAATGAAGTTTCATTTAAAGTAGAAGGAGTGGTAGTTAAACTTCAACACTTTTTGTTTGTATCAGTAAAAAACGAGATAAGGTGTTGTGAGTATATAACAGTGATAGAAAGTTTAGATTCGAGTTCACGTCCAAATACTTACTTCTGTCTGTCAATATGTGTTCTACAGTAAATCTTTGTGCAAAAAGTGCAACAAATAATGAAGTTCTATTTAAAGTAGAAGATGTGGCATTTGAATCCTGACTGTTTAAAGCAGTGAAGTACGAGCAAAGGTGTTGTGAGGATATAAAAGTGATAAATTTCGTAGGTTTTTCATGAAAGGCACAATGTAAGTAACATTTCAAATTAAAACTTCAAATTATTAAAACGCCTGAAAAGTGTTTTAAAATTGGGACGGGAATTAAAACACCAAAAGCGTTTTAATTTAAAACGTTTGAGTTTGTAGTGCCTACACTACAAATCCCGTCACGGTACCGATACGACAATTTTAGGACTTGATTTGAAAAGATCTCATTGAGGCCTTTTCAACGACACCTTACTCGACTACCAATGGTGCAAAATTTTTTTTGGAGGGTCATCTTCCTATTTGGAGAGACCCCCCTTAAACCCCCTTGAAAAAAATTTCCACCCCAAAATTTTCAAGAAGTCACCATTTCTGTCATTTTCACAAAGTTTTATGGCTGTTGCTTCTATAGATGGACACAGGTCATGATTGCAATAGAGTTTTGTATTTTAGTACAAAACCTGAAAAAGGAAAAACAGCATAATTGTTAAGTATTATTAGCACTAAAGGCTGGTTTACAGTGTTACGGAGTGGATAAGATAAGCAGCCCCGATTTGTTGTAAGATTCCCTCCTGGTAGGGAAATGCTGATAGTTGGTCGCACACCATTGTGGACTTGACAGTTCCTGGGTGCTCCCGGATATCATTCCGGATTTCGGATGACTGCACCTCCACCTACATCCACTGCGTATCCCACGACAAGTGAGCCCTCTCTAACGTTACAACGTCAGTGGCTTTGACACCCTTACCACCTGTAGCTCCTTCAGTACCAGCCGAAGGAAAACTTTCCGCTGCCAGATGACTGCGTAGCAAGGAGGATAAATTTTCGTGTCGAGTAACAGATGCTGAAGTCAAAGCATAGTTAGCAGCGCTGGCAAAACGCCCGAATCAAGGGTAATGCTCACACTCATTGGTATGTTTCCATTATTGTTTATGAACAAGAAGAAAGGCTGTAACGAAGAAAAACCAAAAGATGAAAAATCACAACCGACTGATATAATAAAAAGTTAAGTTCGAACGATATTTTAGAAATATTATAACTTTGAAATTCTATTATTGATGTTGAAATGTAATTTATTCTGTCTTGAATTTAACGATTAAGACAAAATTTTAGCGACAATCAAACATCCTCCCAATTTGAAACATTCGAATGGCCTAAAGATGATTTATTGTAATTGTTAAATATTTGGCCATAATTTTATCGATTTTATTAATTTATTTGTCACAAATGAAAGCAATGTTGAATTTATGTTAAAGACCAAACTTCTGTGCGTATTGAGATTTTATCTAGAAATATTTACTAGGCTTATAGAATAATTTAAAAGTTCGAAGTTATTTGAATTTAGACTCAAGTTCAACGTAGAAACAATTACATATAAACATATTCAAACATTTCCTATTGCAACCCGGGGATCACAGTAGAATACAAAACACAAAGCACGTACTTACAAATAGTATAAGAGGATACCTAATAAACGAACAATCATAATAAATAACAAATAATACTGAGAAATAATACGAACAATGATAATAAATAACCAACAAGTTAGGTAGACAGACCTATGCTCATGTCAGAAGGGTTTTGTACTCAACTTACAAAATGCAGTAACCAACAACGAATAAAATCAAGAAACATGTCAAAGACGATTTAATTGGAGAAAATGTGAAATTCGAGGATCATACTATTATTAACAAAGTTGAACGAATTTTGACTTCTGAGGTATTTGTTATAGTTATACCCATAAATATCTCCTTTGATATTTTTTTCAGATTTTTTAGATCACTGGTGTCTATTCGCGAAGAGGAAACACATTTTTCATGTATTCCCCCCCCCCCCCCCCTGTGCTCCCACTGAAGCAAAAACTGTCAGTTTAAGAACTGTTTTGAAAAGCTCTCATAGAGTACTTTCAGTTGATACTCATATCGGCTACCTTTCATGAAATTTTTTTTCAGGGGCCACTCCTCTGTACTGTAAGCATCGATTCATGGCCTATTTTTTCGAATCCTAGAATGGCTACAAAGCCCTTTTGCTAGGAGCTCTCTCCTGCCTCTTCGACTTGTTTCAATTGTATGTACTCATCTTCATGATACCTATCACTCCTGAAATTTTCATGCAAATTCTAGCAAAGCTGTAGTTTCTAAGTCGGTAAAAAGCGCATATGGCTCCATAGCAATATGTTTCCATAGTAATACAGGGCATATTGCTCCATAGTAATACACGAAAATTCAAATCGCTATAACTTCGGTAAATACTATTCGATCTTTATGAAACTTTCCGAAAAGATCAATCTTATAAATAATCATCTCTTTGCTAAATTTTATTGAGTTTAAGGGTACCGTTTGGATTTTATTCAAGAAAACAGAAAATCGATAAATCATACTATTACTAACAAAGTTGAGTGAATTTCGACTTTTCATGTATTTGTTGTTGTTGTACTCATTAAGGCCTACATTCATGATTTTTTTCAGATTTTTCGGATGCAAGGTGCCCAATCGCGAGGGGGGGGGGGGTACGCGAAAAGTTCGTACATTTCCCCTTCCCCTGCCCCCCTCGGTACTTATAAGACAATTTTAAGACTTGTTTTGAAAAGATCTCATTAAGACCATTCCAATGACACCCTACTCGACTACCAATGGTGAAAATTTTTTTTTTATGGGGTCACCCCCTTATATGGGGAGACCCCCCTTAAACGCCTTTGAAAAATTTTTCCACCCTTGAACTTTCAAGAGGTCACCACTTTTGATCTTTCTACAAAGTTTCATGGCTGTAGCCCTTATAGTTTCGGAGAAAAAGTGCTGTGACATACAGACGGACGGACGGACGGACGGATGGACGGACGGACAGACGGACACAGGTCGCGATTGCAATAGGGTTTTGTATTTTAGTACAAACCCCTTATAATAATAAGAAATAATACAAACCAAGTTAATAAATAACTCATAGCACAAATAACAATACAAAATAATACGAACTCTATTAATATCTGACAGATAATACAAATAATACTGAGAAATAAATGCAAGAACAAGACAAACATTCAAAATAAAATGATACAGAATTATATTTAACGCATCACTGCTAATTACCGCTTCTAAATTTCAAAATTGCACATAGTAAATAAAATAGCAGCTACAAATTACGCGTTGTGGAATATGAATGGGACGATTGTAGGGATGATGAGTTAGTAGCAAAATTCATATGATTTTGCTTTTATAGACGGAAAGGCAAACGGTAGGAGCATAAATGTCCCCTAAAATATGAATACCCTCGCCAATAACAATGGTGCAAAAATGAAAACTAGAAAAAAATTGAGGCCAATAGGGCTTTAGTTTGTACTAAAGGATAATAAAATTATGAATACTATTGTCGCGTGTTATTAGTTCGCGGCCTATAATTTTAACGTTCCGGGAAAGTGAAAACGCAATGTCTTTTAATTTAAGTTAAAACAGTTTATTCAATTAAATAAAATGCACAATAATCAGTTAACACTTTCACTAATTTTAATTGTCACTATTAAAATTATCTAACACTTGTCCATAAATTTACTATCGCAATTGTCTTCTAAATTACTTTACTATTACGAAACACACTTCCCACACACAATCGCAGTTCTTATCGCGGTCGAATGAATGATTCTCCCCATTCATTCAGCTCGCCTTTATATAGGGTCTCTACCTATTCACCCGTTTCTCGCACATTGGCGAATGTTCTACCGAAAGGTACCTGGTAGGTTCGAGCAAGTTCATGAATGGAGTGACGTCACTTGCAGATGTTGATCATGCTTGTTGGATTCTCGTGGGTTCGAGTAAATTCATTCGTTGACGTTCTTAATGATGATGAAAACAATTGCGACAGTAGCTCGCAGAATTATTTGTACATGTAATTATTTGTACATGTAACACTGCCCCCACCTCAGTTCTTTTCGCCCCGAAAAGATGTGTCGCTATTTGTAGTCAATTCTCCCTGGATGTAATATGGGGCAAGACGGTCCAGATGCACGATTTTCATTTTAGCTCTCGGCTTACGATGTTCCTGTATTCGGTATACGACGTCGTTGATTCGCTTTGTAACTCGGTATGGTCCCTCCCAATTATGTTGCAACTTTGGAGACCTACCCTTTCGCCGTTGTGGGTTATAAAGCCACACCAAGTCATCTTGCTGGAAGCCAGTAGAATTAGCCTTTAGATCATACCTGGTCTTCATGCGGTCAGTAGCCGATTCGAGGTGTTTTCGCACTGTCCGATGTATCTGGTTCAACCGTTGTCTTAGATCACTTGCGTACTCCGAGACCGCTTGGGGTTTCTCAGGGGTTGTTCCGAACTTTATATCAGCTGGCAAACGAATAGTCTTTCCAAAAATGACTTTGGCTGGGGCTTGGCCCGTCGATGCATGTTCAGCGGCTCTATACGCCATCAAAAATAGTGGGATATGTCGGTCCCAGTCCCTTTGGTTCTCGTCAACCATTTTGGCCAAGTGTTTATTGAGCGTGCCGTTGAAACGTTCGACCATTCCATCGGATTGGGGATGCAGCGGTGTTGTCCTCGTTTTCCGTATTCCGAGCAGCTCGCACATTTCGCCAAAAACTAGTGACTCAAAGTTTCGGCCTTGATCCGATTGTAATTCGCAAGGTACGCCGTACCTACTGACCAAATTTAACACTAGCTGTTCAGCTACGGTAGTTGCTTCCTGGTTGGGAATGGGGTAGACCTCGGGCCACTTGCTGAAATAATCGGCTACAACCAGCGTATATCGATTTCCCCAATCGGATTCAGGAAAGGGTCCTGCGATGTCAACAGCAATCCTTTCGAATGGCACGCCTACGTTATAGGTTTGCATTTGTCCTCTCAGTCGTCGCTTTGGGCCTTTGAAGCGCAAATTGTGCATCTGCGACACCAGTCCTCTACGTCTTCTCGAGCGTGGAGCCAGTAGAACCGTTCCCGCAATTTCGCTAAGGTCTTGTTAACACCAAGGTGGCCTCCCGAGGATCCTTCATGCATTTCCTTAACCACATCGTGGATTCGGCTTTTGGGAAGTATAGTTTGCATCCTATAGGAGCTACAATCCGCCGTTTCCCATTTCCGCTTGAGTACGCCACCCTCCACCTGAAGGGAGTTCCATTGTGCCCAATAGCTTTTCAGGGTTGCGCCATGCATTGAAACGTCTTTCCACTCAGGTCGCCCAGTCGTCTCCTTCCATACGAGCAATGGTCCGATGTCTTCATCGGCTAACTGGGCGTTTCGAATCTCCTCCGATGACCAACCTTCATCGAATTCCGCCGTTATCAATCGCAGATCAACGAGCGGTTCCTTTTCCTCCTCCTGTTCGTGTGGCTGCAGATGATTTTGTTCTAGTCCCGCCGGTTATTTTTCAAAGTTTTTATTGGCAGTGGAAGTTAAATCATAATAAGATTAGTCTGCGCAATCATTACCCCTGTGTCAGTAATTTGGTTTCAAATTAATTTATTACTCTTCAATATTTGATTCACTTTTACATGTAAGTATTGTGTTAGTTTGTTGTCTCATGACTTTGAGTTTTATTCTATTGTTATTCTTCTAATATTGAATACTTCTTAAGCTGAGTAATTTATAGAAAATTATTTTGCTAAAGTTCAACTACTGACTTATATTGCGTGTCTTCAGGTATTTATAGGGTATCAAATTATTGCTTTACGGATTCTTTTGCATGATGTCTATATCGAAACCAACACAAGATATCGGAAATAATGAAATAGTTGGAAAAAATATTTGGAAATATTTTCAAAAGTCAGATGATGCAGCAAGTGCAAAATGTGTTTTATGTTCTAATTCGTTGAAAATCGGCCAACGATCAGTCACTGGTTTGAAAATCCATTTTAGAGCAAAACATCATATAATATTAGATCAGAAGAGTACAGAGCTTTCATCAGGAAATATTATTGAGGAAGAGCTTTCAATAAAAAAAATCCAAAAAAACTATTGATGGATATTTTAAAAGGGAGAATTCTTTAGAAAAAATGGTTTCCAGAATGATTTGTAAGGATGGGTTCAGTATAAACTCATTTTGCACATCTTCCGATTTGAGATACATATTTATTTTCGAAGAGTGGGTTTCAAATTCCGAGCTCATCCAATACAATTCGCTCTATAGTAATTAATTATTCAAACAGAGTTAAAGCAGATATGATGACTGAAATCTCACGTCAGAAAAAAGATTTGGCAAGATTTTCACTCAGTTTTGACGAGTGGACATCTCAGAAAAACCGTCGTTTTTTAAATATAAATATACATTCCAAAGATACACTTCTAAATCTTGGTTTAGTTTGGATCCATGGCTCATGTACTGCTGAACATTGTGTCGGGTTAGTTAAAGAACGCTTGGCAAGTTTTGACCTTGATCTTGAAACTGATATTAGCGGCATCACAACAGACGGTGCAAGTGTCATGAAAAAAGTTGGAAAACTACTATCTTGCCATCAACAGCTTTGTTTTGCACACGGAATACAACTAGCCGTGACAAATATCCTTTATTAAAAACGGTTGACGGATGAACAGCTTACGTCAAAAGCCTTACCTGATGTTGAAAATTTCAGAAATCAAATTGATTGCGATGAAGATTTAGAAGAAATTCATGATGAACAAGGTTTGAACTTTACTATAGAGCGACAACCTGCTGAATTGATCTCTAGCTATAGTAATGTTATAGATAAAGTTCGAAAAGTGGTCAAAATTTACCGAGGGTCTCCTACAAAAGATGATATGTATTTACAAAAATACGTCAGAGAAGAGACTGGGAAAGAATTAGCTCTAATTTTAGATTGCCGTACCCGGTGGAATAGTATGTTCGACATGTTAGAGTGATTATACAACTTAAAAATGTGCATTGAGAAAGCTCTTATCGATATTGGATCTGAAATAAAATTTACCGACGAAGAATGGTTCAAAATCAAAATCGTAGTTGACAGCTTGCAACCATTAAAATTGGGCGTCGAAGTGTTGTGCAGACGAGAATCAACACTTCTTACTACAGATACCACATTTCGTTTTATTATAGAGAAGCTGGAGAAGCAGAATAATTTTTTAAGCGATGAACTCGCCGAGGCTCTAAGAGTGATAGTTAAGGAAAGGCGCAATGAAATCGCAGCAACATTAACTTATTTGCAGCATCCAAAAAAATATGTGCAAGAGCTGAAAACACCCAATCCGATATTTGTAATGCCGAAATAGAACAAACTACGACAGGACATGAAAAAAATTCTATCCCGAGTCATTACTGTTGAATTTGAAAATTTTGAATTGTTAGATGATGTGCGTGCCGATGATTGCCAACCACCATTGCCACATAATTTGACTTTGCTGGAGGAATTAGAAATGCAACTAGAACAAGATAATGTAGATTACATTGAACACATTGCAAATAGAATAGAGAAAGATTTCGATCAAATCCTCAGAAAAGAAATGACGACTTTTGAAACCGATGGAATTAAAGGGAAATATCTGACTTTGTTACACGATTATTTACTAACCATCATGCCAACAAGTGTAGAAGCAGAAAGAGCATTTTCGGCTGCTGGATATATATGTAGCTCCATAAGAAGCAGGTTGGGAGATCAAACGATTGATGCTATATGCTTTTTAAGATCATATTTTCAAAGGGAGGAATGAATAGTTGCTTGATACTTTTAAGATAAATGTAACACATTATTTGCTTTCTTTTAATGAGCGAAAATAAAAATGTTAAATATGCATGTATAATTCATATGATTGATTGATTCTATAATTAGCTCATATAATAATTTGAATTAATTTTTGTTAAATTAAAATGCAAGGACAGCTTTGCGTTGATGAATATTGTGGCTAAATATGTAAAGTCATTCTCAGATAAGCGACTGATATGTACAATAATTAGTTATTTAGGTACAAGGAGATGCTTTAAAATGATATTTTTAAATAAATTTATAATTTTCACTACAAAAATGTTCAATTTTTTGAGTTTCGTAGAAAATCAAATTTCTGCGGGATCCCGTGGGATCCCGCTAGATTTAATACAATCCAGCGATAATCCCTCGGGATTGAAAACAGCGCGGGATTGCAATCCCTAGGTGCCATACTCCCGTTTTTTTTTTGAACAATTTTTCATGCTGAAAAAAAATATAAATATATATATATATATATATATATATATATATATATATATAATATATATATATATATATATATATATATATATATATATATATATATATATATATATATATATATATATATATATATATATATATATAATTATATATATGTTGGGCGCGGAAAACATTCCTTTACATAGTTTTAAAGGTTTGAAAATTGAGAAATGTACACTATCGTTAAAAGTTGGTATTTTGCACATGCTTGATGTTGGAGAGGATTGAGAGTGGGGTGTGGGAAGAAGAATAGAAGGGCACCCTCCTATTCTCAAGAGGAGCACCTTTCTTCTACTCTTCAAATGAATAGAAGGGTATCATAAAGTACAGAAGGGTTCCCTTCTATAGAGTAGAAGGAAGATTACAAGAATGCTTCCCTAGAGAATAGAAGGATGCCCTTCCATGGAATACACACCTAAAAAATAAAATGTTGCTCCTCTAGACAATAGAAGGGTGCTCCTCTAGAGAATAGAAGGGTGCTCTTCTAGAGAAAAGAAGGCTGCTCTTCTAGAACCCGTCCTTGCACAATATATTACAGCAGCATTGGGGATCTGCAATTTCAAATATTATAATTTAATGCCTTAAATTCCACCAAAATGTTATAGAAATACAATTCCCATCCCATTTTCTTCAATTGTGTTGTATGACAATATCTGATCACAATTAAATAAATGTGTGGGTTGTCAATTGACGAATATAAATATTTAATGTTGGAGAGGATTGAGAGTAGGGTGTGGAGGGGGGGTGTTAAAACGATGTTCTAAATTTTTAACATTTTATACATTTCTGAATAAACTTAATTTTTCAAATCAACATGAATATCCCCCACCAGTGACAAAATCAAAGGCGTGCTTTTCAAAAATATTGTCTACTCCTTTATTTTTAACCGATAATTTTGACACAGTGAAAAAAAAAACAACTTTCTTTTGTTCCAAAAGCACAAAAAGGAACGCGTTGTACAAAGTTGCTATTTAAGAATAAAAAGTTTTTAATATAATTATTACACAAGAAAAGATCATGCTCAACAATTTTTTTTGTTATTAAATCACATTAAATTTTATGGCTTTTATCAATGATTACTACGAAAATGATGAAATAAGAGAAAATGTTATATAGTAACTTGAAAAGAATTATTATAAAAAAGTTAAAAGTAAAATCAGAAACTAAATTAGAAAAATTTTATAAATAAAATGAATTCCCAGCCTAATCAAGACTTTCCTTTCCAGTTAAAACCTTCTCTTCCAACAGGAGAATGTCGGCGAATGGTGAGTATGCCGCTCATAGGGTAGGGCTCGCGTCGTGGTCAGTAAGCGGTGGTTGCGTGTTGGGATTGCGTGTTGTGGTTGCGTGTTTTTTACTAGCGTAGATTTTTTTCGGTTTTGTCTTAGAGTAGTATACTTCGGGCACCGTGTCAGTGATATTTGGGAGTGCGTATATTAAGCGGTTGTTTTGATTCATTTCCCCCGGGATGGGAAGTTGCACTTTAGAGTAGTCGAGGGAAGTTGTTTGACGCGTTAGTAAATCGGGCACGTAAACTGGTGGCTGATTTTTTGTATTTCGGACGCATTTTGTCGCATAAGACCCGCGACCGTACTCCTCTCCGAATTTGCTAGCTCGCCAGCAGCCACCTCGGAGTAGACTAAGTGTGTCCAGACTTGTTGACCTGACCTCACGTCTAGAACCGATGAGAGGTCGGTTCAGATTTCTTTCGGAAATCTCGACGTTCAAGACGTGTGCGAGTTAAAATCATTACAATTTTGTTTAGAAACATTAAAAGCGCTCCTCTGAAGAACTTGTATTAAATTAAAAAACCAGTGACTATGAATTTAAAATTTAACATAAACGAAATTTGTCGAACGTATTTCATGAAGAGTGCAACATTAGTGTCGATTTGTCGATAACAATCCTGCATTAAATTCCACCGCTTATGCTGTTGACTTCTTAACAAATTTTTGTAAAGTGTCACTCACTTCCGACGACAAATTGCCCAGTAAAGTTTGTCCGCTCCATGCAGAAGGAATTAAAAGGTCATATGCATCCACAATTAAGTGTGAGCACTCAAATTTAAAGATTTAAATGAAACATAATTTAGATACAACACAAAAGGGAAAGAATAAAAATTAAATAGCAAAATAAAAAGGAACAATAATCAAAGTAGTAGTCTAAAAGAATGAATTTAAGAAGAATTGTTGTTACGGAACCACATCGCCAACGAGTACCTATTTGCTTTTTAATTAACTTCATTTTTTTTTAATAAGATTAAGATAGAGTTCAACTTAAGTAAATCCTGTTTTGATGAAACCGATTAAGTTGTTGGATTTTAATTTGTCAATTTCATTCAATGCATTATCAGTTCCAAAAGCATACGGAAACACAAGGACAAGAAGGGTGAAAGTGTGATCATTGTGTACAAAATCGTGCAAATTATTACAAATCAAATCAAATTTAAAGTAATTGTACAACATGTGTAGCTATTTGATTCATGCAATTGACACAATTGGGTATTAATAAAAACGCATTATATGAGTACAGTATTTTTTTAAATCCAGATTAAGAACACCATATTCGTATTTCTAAATTATCTTCAAATTATTTTCGGGATATCGCAATATCAACTGAAATCAACTTAACTGTGTTCTGAATAGGACGAAACTTAAAGCATCCTAGTAAACCCTTTTGAAATCGTATCATTTTATTGCTCTTCTATTTTGAAATTCAATAATTTACGCGATCCAACTTATCTTTCTTAATAATAGTCGTAGTAAGCAAATTCAATTGAAAATAATATAGCCTACACTCTGTTATATTTTGCTAGGATTTTACCGACTCCTTACTTTAGACATTTATTAAGTATATATGTTTATTTATTTATTCGGAATTATTTTGTTATATATTTTTAAATACGATATGGTCTAAATAGAGTTATGATATGATTCGGCAATCAAAAATGGAGATTTAAATTTGTGATTTCGGTCTTTCCCTGTCACTCAACCTGACCGGGTATAGGATCCGCATCGATGGTAGGCTTCTCCTCTAACATGGGCTTGACATAGGGCACGCTCTTTCCTTTTTCTTTCGCTAACAGGGCCTCTTGCCGGGTAGAGTCACCTTCCGCTCGCGTGCCCTTTTATGATATAGGGTTATGTGACTCCATTGCATATCGCTGCAACATAAGTTGGTTACGTTTGTATTCCTCATTTGATGGAAAGAGTCATGCAAAGTACGTTTGTATGAGTTTTTCATTTAAATGGGAACTACATGGCCACGTCGACGTTTGGATCTCGAACCGGTTGGGAGGTTGCGAGGAGGCACCGCTTCCACCTGGATGCCCCATTCTTATTTGTGGGCCATAAGTATCGTCGGTAACGACGAAGTCTCCGCAAGTCCGTCCATTTTTGCCCGGCTCGATTCGTTCGTCGAACAAGCAATTCAACCCTTAGTACGTTACCTCAGCCTCGATACCAGTCGATCGGCATGTTGACGTGTTTAATTCGTGAATGCTAAATTTTTATCTAGTTGGTCCTTGTGCTAGGGTGGAAAGGACCCGCCCCACGACACCGCAACGCTAGCCTGCCAGCGCATTCACGAGTCCCCAGACAAGGCCAATCTCGGCGGATCTCCACATCCTCTTTCGCCGAGGCAGCAGAACATCGCTGCAGTCCTTCACGGACAATTATATGCACCCATATTACTACAGAATATTTTAACTTCTTGAAGGTAATGAAAAGCAAAGTGTGTAAAGTAGCTGCTTGACAATTTCTGAACAAGCATGGTTCAGAAATAACTTCAAATAATTTAGCTTACTACTATTAGAATTATATAAACTGAAATAAATACTTCCGAAGATTTATGTTTCAACTAAATTTCACCTGCACAATACCCGCATTAGCATTAAAGGTATGAAGATTAACCTTTTAAACTTAATATCCAACCCTAATTTTCACGAGTTCTTCTAATAAAAATTTTCTTTGAATATACCGAATATTAAAGATGTTTATTTAGTCGTAACTTCACGCGGACAGTTATAAATTCACCTTTGGCTAGATAATTAATGATCATACTGAAGAAGCCGAAGACACCTTCAACGTAATTTACGTATTATTCACTCAATTTGTATGAAAACCAGATTCTAGCCTCGAGCATTCGATCAATGGTCATCCGTCCCGTGCAATACTTAACACCAATTTTAAACAGTAGATGCCGAAAGTAATGCAATTATTTTTCAAGGCAACTATTTTCGGAAATATAAATCAATATACGTATTAAGATGATTGAAGAAACCCATACAAGTGTTTTTCTTCTTTAAATTAAAAATATTGCAAGCTATTATTTTAAATTTTTTTTCAGACGTATGTGATATCAAATATATGGTCCACAACCAAGGCGACAATTTTAGCTACTAACTGTAGAATGTCAAATTTTTGATTTGATCTATTAACAAAAGCATTTACTTAGCTAAATTTAAATCATTGAAATTCATTGATCACAACCGACATTAAAAAAATCTATTCTGAAAAGATACTCGATGAGATACAGGTACTGCGCGATCACAGATTTATTGATTGATTTATTGATCCCACCCTAGAGAGGCATTCAATCGAAACGAACATTCAATCAGTTTGTAATGATTTATGCAGAGAGAAAAATCAATGAAATATTACAACGAACCCAGGTGTGATTGTTGTTGATCTTGGTGACTCCCAAAAATTAACTTTTATTTAATTTCAAGCCATTATCACCCGCGGATATATGTTTGCTTTGTATGTTACCGTCACAAACCGTTGAATCCTTTGATTTCTGCCGCCATTTTCAAATATATGAGTAAAATTTTCATTTTGATTTGCAGATTGGATTCAATTTAAGAATGAGATGATGTCGTTAAATTTAATACAGGAGGAACGATCGTGAATTCAAGCCATTGCCATGAGCTGTAATGTGAATCCTTCGAATGAAAACTTATCTGTGTGCATGCTATCGATAGTTGATACCCAACCCTGACTCACCGCATACAAATTGGCTTCACCGATTGACTGATTCAAGAAGTTATTTAATTAGAAAGATATTGATAATTTGATTGATAATCATTAAGAGACTTCAAGAGTTTCTCGGGTGAGACCTTTGACTCAATGCAATCAATCGATTTGATTGGACACTTTTCGATGATTACCGCCCTGATCAAATTATTCATTGAGTTTAATTTAATAATTGAATGTGTAATTATTGATGTTTGTGGTTTTCTCGTGTTACTTATCACAGGTAGACTTTATTTTGGGATTATGCGATGTGTAAGCGATTCAAGAAAAAACGATATTAATTGAGTATTTATTCAAAGCAATCAGAATTAATGGATTTCTACAGATGAATAAAGTTCATCTAAAATACAATAAGGATATTCAATGCAGGTCCGAGCGAAGAAAATATTTTTCTGCTGTCATAACGATTTCAGGAAAAAATGATTTTCAATATTTAAAAAGAATATACATATTTAATATCATGGTTATTTTGCTATCAATAATATTTAATTTCATTAATCGAAAATATTTTATTTCTTATTTTAGGAAAGAAGTTATATGAGCCTTTTTAAAATATTAGTTTTGCATCCCAGAAGGGAAATCAAATGAGACACCAGAACTAAGTGTAATACGGAGAATCCCATCTCCAATCATATCTATGTTTAGCATTCATAGTGTTCAGACGTATTTTACGTTAGCTTTTGTATGTTATTTTATTTATTAAATTTTTTTTTTTCTTTAAAAGCCGTCGGGCCTTGCATTTTTGTGTGAACAGACGCGCTTCGACTCATCTTCAGTGTCTAAAGGATGTGTTGAAGGGAAGGGTAGGATAGGTTGAACGGATGAGTAATTAGGTCAGGTAGTAAATTACATCAAATACTAAATTAGACCAGGAAGGAGGATATTAGGTTTTTTTGTTATTTTGCTTGTTGGATGTCCATTTGTGCTGTTTCATCTCGTTTCCGTTTTCGTCTAAGAGTGTGGTCGGAATTTGTAACAAGTTGTTCGATGATCATTTTACCGTCTGTTTTTCTATGTTTATACTTGTATATTTCAAGTCTTTCGTAGGATATCAAGTCTCGGTCCTTTGCTTTGTTTGTGTAGCAATTTCTTAGAGTTTGTCATAGCGTCAGGTTCATGTGCAGTTTGTATTTCCTAAGGAAGTTTCATAGCTTGTATGTTTCTTTGTCTACGTATGTTAACGAAGTCCACTGTTGGTCGTTCTTATGGGTTTCAGTCTGTTGGCGTTCCTGTTTTTGTTTGTAATGTGTAACAAGTTTGTCAATGTCGCATTGTTTGTATCCGTTATAATTAGCTATTCTATAAATGTTGTTGAGTTCGTTGGAGTAGTAAGTAGAAGTCATGGGGATGGAGTGAAGCCTCTGCATCATTGATCTGTATGCTACTAGCTTATGTTGTGTGGGGTGGTTAGATGTTTTGTGTATGGTTATGATCAGTTTTGGTTGGTTTTCTATATATTTTGTAGTTTAATCTTGTTTAATCGCGTGTCACGGTTAGGTCCATATAGTTGAGTTGTCTGTTTGTTCCGTTTTCTATAGTGAAATTCGGGTGAATTTCATTCATATAGGTAATTAGTTTGTCTTGTTTATTTTCTTGTGAGTCAATAACGAAGAAATAGTAAGCCACATATCATCTGTAAAATATTAACATGAATATTTTGACAATTTTGGGTATAAAAACTTCGTCCGAAGATTGTAAGAATATTTCAGACATTATTGGGAACATTGGATGTCCCATACCCAGAAGATCCTTACTACCTGACCTAATTACCCATCCGCTCAACCCCTCCCACGACTTTATAAAGTCGTTCCCTTCAACTCACACAAAAAACAAGGCCCGGCAGCTTTTAAAGAAAAAAAAAGGTAATTGGCCTGTGGATACCAATAAACAAAATTATTGAATTAAATAATTTTTTATACCCAACATTTGTAAAATAATTATTTTCATTGGAGATGTTTGTTTGTTTCATTATTAAAGTCAACTAATTCCCCGCCCTCAGGGGGGATACCGGTCGACAAGAGCACTCTTGGAGGCTAGCATTCTTTGGGCAGTTCCGCCCCCACGTACCTGAGGGAATTCCCGCAGGGAGAATGCCGGTCGACAAGAGCACTCATCGGGACAAGCGTTCTTTGGGGAGCGCCGCCCCCACGGATCCGAGGATATGAGGGGCGCCCAGAGGTTCCCTCCTGGGATGACAGTTAACGACTCTGATTGGATCTGGACTACGCTTTGGACAACGAACTGGAATTGACGCTTTGGGCTGGCGGATGTGATGGTTTGGACCTAGTTGCTTTGCACAGTAGCGCCGAGGTGAAACTCGTGTGTGAATGGCTCCAATTCAACTATCATACCGTCTCCGTCCCGGTAAAACCTTGGCAGGCCTCGGAGTACGGTCGAAGTTCGCACCATTGGGTTGGTGGTGTAGGTTCGGTTGAGACGGACTCCCGATTAGCGTTGGTCTGGCTCTGAGCACTTGTCCCCATAAGGGCCAACTCTCGCATGGCCTCCTTACTCTGCAAAGATAACCATGGGACCAAAAAGGCAACTACACACACGAACGGAGATAGCGGCTCCGAGGGGGGACCCAATAAAACTGGAGCAAACAAAATCAAAAGATCAAAAACATCCAAAAAACGAAAAAAAATAATAGCAAACAGCAATTGCATGCACGATGTCAACAGTACATCACGAGCGGTACTAACAACGACAAAAACGAAGACTAACACAACGACAGTGAAGACGAACGAAAAACGGAGAACAGCAGACAGTCTGGTTCAGACTGAGATTCCTGCGGCGTTCGGGCGCAGCGAAAGAATGATGCGAACGCCCGAGCGTCCTATTAAGGAGAAGCGGGAAAGTCTTCGAGCGGTGGGAAATAACATAAAGAGCACCGAAAATTCGATTCTCACTGCTGCGATCGTTACCGAAGCGACCAATGCAAGGGTCGCAAATCCCGACATTGCAACGAAAAATCCAAAAGCCAACGAGGAGTTTACGGCACTAAAAGCAAAGAGTGACCAGGCACCGTGTAAATGCACCACCAACGTTGAAAATGTGGCGGAAGTACTGCCCTCAGAAACGGAACGTGATAGCCTCTCCCAAGGATGGTTGCAAGGTACAATTGCGGCCCAGCAATACGAAGAAGAAAGACTACTCCGAAAAGCGGGAGATGTTCTGAAAAGAATACAAGCTGCATGCGACTCCCCAAAAATCAGCAAAGCAGCAAAGGCAGGGCTCTTTGAACTAGAGGAGCTCCTAGATCGCATAGGGCACTATCGGAGGAGCTGGTTAAGAGCCAAAGACGAAGAGAAGGCTAAAGAGGCGCTTGGGGTGAAATCTAAAGGCGACATGCAGATACCTCCATCATTAAAAGTCAATATAAGAATGGCGTCTAGCCCAATCGAAGAAGATCGGGATGAAAGAAGGAAGGTAGAGGCACTTGATGGGCGTGGAGGACCAGATCAAAAAAGCCAGAAAGTAAAGTTCGTACGGATGCCCAATTGGAAAAAGGACCTAATGCAAAACAGGAGAGGCAGAAGCCCCGACGAAGACCCCGGCAGAAGGAAATGCTTGTAAAGCTCCAAGATGGCCGATCCTACGCGGAGGTACTGCGGTACATCAGGGGAAACGTAAGGCCTAAAGACACCAATACTACCATTAAAGTAGTACGACCAATGCGGTCGGGCCACATACTGGTGGGATTCAGAGCAAAGGCCGGCAATAAGGAAGCATTCTGTGACGCAGTAAAGAAAATCCTCGGCAAAAGCGCAACTATAGCCCCGCTCGAGCCGATGGCAACGATTGAAATACGAAACATTGACTGCGTGACAGATCTGGCCGAGGTAGAAGAGGCCATCAAAAGGGAGTTTCCTAGCGTGGGAAGGATCAAAGCGAGACTGACACCAGAAAACAACAGGTGACAACGCATGTCCATCGTTGACTTGACCGATAAGGATGCCGAACAATTCCTGAACAGGGGCAAAGTACGAATTTGGTGGGTTGTCTGTAGGATACGGCGAAGAGTAACGCCTCTTCAATGTTTTAAATGCCTTGGTTATGGTCACGCCACAGAAGTATGCAAAGGGCCCGATAGGAGTTCCCTATGTTACAAATGTGGTGAGATGGGACATGAAAGAAAAGAGTGTACGAAGGAGGCACACTGTATTCTTTGCAAGGATGCTGATCCAAAACCTGATTTTGGTTACGTCTTGGGATCAGGAAAATGCCGGGTTATCCAGGAGGCCCTAGCCACGGCAACATCAGAACTCCGATGACCCGCATCCTGCAGCTAAACCTACACCGCAGTTCAACCGCCCGAAATCTGCTTGAGCAGTTTGCGAGGGACATAAAAGCCGACTCCTTGCTGCTGAGTGAGCAACACCATAATAAAAGTCCTGCATTATGGAATTCTGATGAAACTGGTACTGCCGCCATCTGGATTCAGAACAGTGACTTTTAAGCGGAGAATTGTGGACGGGAGGATGGTTTCGTGTGGGTTCGGTGCTCAGGACTCACCTTCTTTAGTGTGTACCTAACGCCGAACGATTCAATATCATCTTTCCAGGCCAAGCTTCAGGCTTTGGAGGGCGCTGTCTCGACCGCAGAGGGCAAAGTGCTCGTTGGGGGCAACTTCAACGCTAAAGCGATCGAATGGGGCATACCTCAGACGGATCCGCGGGGAAAACGAATCCTGTAAATGGTGGCCAGGACGGCGCTCGTCGTACTCAACTCCGGAAATACACCGACTTTCTGCCATATTGCCTGTGAGGGAACCATACCGAACGTGACATTTGCCTTGGAGTCCTTAGTACGGAGGATACACAACTGGAAAGTATTAGAGGACTACTCAGCCAGTGATAATCAGTGCATTCTGCTTGAGATAAGTGATGCTATCTCCCGACGTCCGTGCTCTCGGCCTCCTACAACTGGATGGAGCATCGGAAGGATGGACGTCGAGAGGTTCGTCAAGGTTCTCACAGCAGGTGAGCCGCTGCAGGGAGCTTCGGAGGGGACGGAAGAACTGGCAGCTCAAGACGTGGTGAACTCTACTATGAGCATCATTACGACTGCTTGCTGCGCTTCTATGCCCCGTCGAAGACCCCGGCACGGCAAGCCCTCAGTGTACTGGTGGTCAACTGAAATCGCTGAAAAGCGAAGGGAGTGTCAAAAGCTTCGACGTGAGGCTTAACGGGCGCGGTACCGTGACGAGGCATGCAACCAGGTGGCAGCATATAATTCGGCCAGGAAATGCCTTCGCAAACTGATCAACAGTAGCAAGGCTCGCTGCTGGCAAGACCTAGTGGACAATGTGAACAAGGATTCGTGGGGCCTTGACTACAAGCTGGTCGTGGGGAAGCTTGGTGCCGTACGGAAGCCTTGTATACATGATGCGAAAAACATGGACGCGATAGTGCGGGGACTCTTCCCCACCCATCCCGTTCGTGTTGACGCTGTCCATGGTGAAACAGCAGTAGAGTGCCCACTCTTCACGCAGCTGGAACTGGAGGGGGCAGTCCTCTCATTGAAAGCGAGGAAGGCTCCAGGTCCAGATGGTTTTCCAGGTGAGGTGTTGTGGCTTGTCTATCACCATTGTCTTGACTTGCTGCTCAGTGCATTCAACGCTTGCCTCCGGGACGGGATTTTCCCGGTACGATGGAAGGTGGCGAGGCTCGTGCTGATCAGCAAGGGGAAGGGAAATCCCGGATCGCCGTCAGCATACCACCCGTTATGCATGCTAGACATGGCTGGGAAAGTGCTAGAGAAGCTCATCAAGGGAAGACTCACTGACGCGATTCGTGCTGCTGGGGACCTACCTCCTTGGCAGTACGGCTTTAGAGCAGGACGTTCTACCATTGATGTGATTGCAGAGGTGGTGAACGCGGTCCAAAAGGCAGAGGCACATAGTCGCACCAAGTGACGGATCGTCCTGTTGGTGAAACCCGACGTCAGGAAGGCCTTCAACTCCGCTAGATGGGTGGATATTCTGGATACGCTGGAAAACTATCTAATGCGGCTTTTGAGGAACCACCTAAAGGACCGCAGCCTGTTCTAAGACACGACACAGGGCCAACGAAGGATGGAAATTACATCGGGTGTTGCTCAGGGGTCTATCCTTGATCCGGACCTGTGGAACGTGTCTTACGACGGGCTACTGAGACTTGAGATGCCAGATGAGTCGCACTTGGTCGGCTATGCGAATGATGTTGCGGCTCTGGTCACCGGACGTACCGTTGAACAAGCGCAACTTAGGCTAGGTATGCTAATGCGCCGAGTGCGGGACTGGATGACTGCTCGTGGGCTCAGTTTAGCACTGGAGAAAACCGAAGTGGTCATCTTGACAAAAAAGAGAATCCCTAGAGTAAGGATGATCAGTATCGGAGATATACAAATCGAATCGAAGCCAGCGGTGAAGTACCGGGGGCTACTGATCGACTCGAAGATGAGTTTCTCTGAGCAAATCAGGGCAACGGATGAGAAGGCTGCTTCGGGAATATTGGCTCAAAGTCGACTTAAAGGCAACGTAGGGGGACCCAGCCCATCAAGAAGACGCCTCTTGATGAGTGCTGTAGGGTCAGTGCTACTGTATGGAGCAGAGGTATGGGGCAACGCTCTCAGCAAGGAGGTATACCGAAAACGTTTGGCACAGGTACAGAGAAGAGTAGCACTGAGAATTGCATCTTCGTATCCAACAGTCTCCGACTCGGCGGTGAGAGTGATTGCAGGCATGATACCTGTCGCCCTCCTTGCTAAAGAGCGCCGCGCTATTTACCTGCGCCGAAACGAGGATGCGAGGGAGATAGTTGTCCGCGAGGAGAGGCAGCGCTCGCTATACGATTGGCAGCAGTCTTGGGTGAATCGCACGAACGGAAGGTGGACTGCGCACCTCATCCCGGATGTGAGACCGTGGCTGAATCGAAGGCATGGTGGGACTGACTTCTATCTGACCCAGCTTTTGAGCGGGCACGGGTGTTTTCAGTCTTACCTGCACAAGATCGGTAAGTCACGGTCTCCCGACTGTCGGTTTTGCACAGGAGAGGAGGACAATGCCTGTCACACATTTTTTGCGTGTACAAAATGGGTCAGGCTGCAAAGGGAACTCTACAGGGAGACGGGAGAGCTCACCCCGGATAATATAGTTGCGGTGACGCTCGAATCGGTTGACAAATGGAACCAGGTGGCATATCATGTTCGGGCAGTCCTAAAATATAAAAGGGACTCACAGCAGCCGGCGGCGCTGGGGCTGGGGGATCGCTCTTCTGGCATTTCCTCTTCCCTCTCCCCTCCTGCTAGAAAAGGGACTCCTCAGCTTGAAGTCGCTCCACGGCGTAACAAAATGAAACCTGGCCCGAAGTAATGTGTCGAACGGTTCCAGGCTGGGTTCTCAGGATGACAGGGGAGGTGTTTAGTGGTTATTCCAGTCACGCATGGGAGTCCCACACTCTGTGCATAAATGGCATTCACCTCCCTATCACAAAAAAAAATAAGTCAATTAATTCATCGCTAAATATCGTTGCAAATAATCAAGAAAAAGTGGCTCGCTCGAAAGGCACGATAGAAAAGTCACATGGCTTCGACCATCAAACGAGTGCAACGAAGCCACATTAGGTCAAAAGTTTTCAAAAATTAAATTAATTTTTTAAAACGTCAGTCCGAAGTCAATTTTTATCCAAAAAAGATTATATTATCAAAGCAATCGACTTAGGAGATTTCTTTCAAATATTATTTTACTTTGATGAAGAGCTCGAAAAAACTGCAGGACTGCTGATATGGAGGAAGCCTGGGGAAACGATAAATTCAAAACTGGTGATAATCAACAAAGAAAACTCTACAGAAGGTGGATGCAAGCTACAAACAATAGCGAACCATCAACAAATAATCCAACTGCAAAAAAAACAAGTTGGGTACACAGACCTATGCTCATGTCAGAAGGGTTTTGTACTCTACTTACAAAATGCAGTAACCAGTAACGAATGAAATCAAGAAACATGTCACGTTCGAGGATCATACTATCATTAACAAAGTTGAAAGAATTTTGACTTCTTAGGTATTTGTTATAGTTATACCCATAAATATCTCGCTTGATAATTTTTTCAGATTTTTTAGATCACGGGTGCGCATTCGCGAGGGAGGAAACACATTTTTCATGTACTTCCCCACCCCCCCCTGTGCCCCCACTGAAGCAAAAACTGTCAGTTTAAGACCTGTTTTGAAAAGCTCTCATAGAGAACTTTCAGTTGATACTCATATCGGTTACCTTTCATGAAATCTTTTTTCAGGGGCCACTCCTCTGTACTGTAATCATCGATTCATGGCCATTTTTTTCGAATCTTAGAATGGTTACAAAGCCCTTTTCCTAGGAGCTCTCTCCTGCCTCTTCGACTTTTTTCAATTGTATGTACTCATCTTCATGATACCTATCACTCCTGAAATTTTCATGCAAATTCTAGAAAAGCTGTAGTGTCTAAGTCGGTAAAAAGCGCATATGGCTCCATAGCCATATGTTTCCATAGTAATACAGGGCATATTGCTCCATAGTAATACAAGAAAATTCAAATCGCTATAACTTCGTTAAATACTATTCGATCTCTATGAAACTTTCAGAAAAGGTCAATCTTATAAATAGTCATCTGTTTACTAAATTTTATTGAACTTAAGGGTACCGTTTAGGTTTTATTCAAGAAAACATAAAATCGATAAATCATACTATTACTAACAAAGTTGAGTGAATTTCGACTTCTCATGTATTTGTTGTTATTGTACTCATCAAGGCCTACATTCATGATTTTTTTCAGATTTTTCGGATGGAAGGTGTCCAATCGCGAGGGGGGGTACGCGAAAAGTTCGTACATTTCCCCTTCCCCTGCCCCCCTCGGTACTCGTAAGGCGATTTTGAGACTTGTTTTGAAAAGATCTCATTGAGACCTTTACAATGACACCCTACTCGACTACCAATGGTGAAAAATTTTTTTTGAGGGGTCACTTCCCTATATGGGGAGACCCCCCTTAAACCCCTTTGAAATTTTTTTTGATCCTTGAACTTTCAAGAAGTCACCAGTTCTGGCCTATTCACGAAATTTCATGGCTGTAGCCTTTATAGTTTCGGAGAAAAAGTGCTGTGACATACAGACGGACGGACGGACAGACGGACACAGGTCGTCATTGCAATAGGGTTTTGTATTTTAGTACAAAACCCTAAAAACGATGAACGAAAGCTAGAGATACAGACCCTCAAAGATCTATTCAAGAAAAGGGATGAAGCTTCAAAAGTTGCAGCCACAAAATCAAGCGCAACAGGTAACAAAGACGAAGAAAAGTGCAAAGTAAGTAATTCCAGAAGAAGTTCTAAGTGCTGCTGGTACCAACGAAAGTCAAAACTATTTTGCAGCGCTGGTGGGGTTAACCGAAGAAATGGAGGTTGAAGACAGCATCGAAGGTAATTCTAATTAAGATAATGATGTAAATTTTAAACAGGGTTTAAAAGATTTTAATAATTAAAAGAAACCCGCTCGCAGTTCTGCTGTAACCTCCGAACAAGGCACCAAGTTTCCGCTAATCAATGTGTTTGGGCAAAGCGGAAAAGATATAGTTCGGCTATTGGCAGCCGAAAATAACCTAACCAACTTCGAGATCAAAAGAGTTAATGCTGAAAAATTAACTATTAGAACAAAATCGCTAGTTGAGTTCAAGTCAGCTAAAGATGCGCTGGATTCTGGGGAGGTTCCACAATTCAACCATATCCCAAGAAGTGTAAAAATCAGAACAAATTGTTGAAGGGTTTGGACTATGGAGAAGATACGGTCAATCTTCTTTGGGTGCTCAAGGAAGCTGCACCAAGGATTGAATTTGTTTCCGTCAAAACCTTTGCGACAAGAAGGTCGACCGTATAAAAGAAGTATTTACTGCTATACCTGGAACAAATTACAAATAAAAGTAGTTCAAGTGCCCTTCAACAAATAAGGTACTTGAATTTCAAAGTGGTGAGGTGTGGAAGCCTCCGAAAAAGAGAAGCTAACAAGTGTTACTGGTGTCAACGATTTGGTAACTCTGCTACCAATTGCGCCATGCACGATTGGTGCCTCAAATTCAAAGACGTTCATGCGCCCGGTGAGTGCAAATTGACTCTGACGGAGCCTAAATAAAAATTATACTCATATCAAGGATGCTCCCGACATCAAGATGCAAAAGTTAAATTTCTTCCAAAGCAAACTCAAGCACATATTAGTGTCATACCTTCCAACTTCGTCAAGCCCGGAGTATCATTTGCCATCGTTACTAGAGAACCAGCGGAAAATGTTGCAAATGATGTAAATAATGTAAGTGGCAATAATGAGCTGCTTTTCAAAATTTACCAGCAACTTAATTATTTATCGGAGGGACTCGATAAACAAGATACAAAAATGAACCTTGTTGTCTAGTGTTTAAATCTTTCAACTGCCTCAAAATAACATGTCATCCAGTCACATTCCCATGAATAGGCTTCGTCTCATCTTGATCAATGTCAACTCCATTCTTACTCTACATCGACGGGACTATCTCCTCAAATTCATTGTTAAGCAAAAGCCTGACATCATGCTTCTCACTGAAACCCACATCAAGTCATGCCACATCATTAGAATCAAGGACTTAGAATTCATAAATACGATATGGTAAACGGTGATGGGGGAGGTGGCACCGGAATATAGGTTAAAAGACTCTATTATTTCCAAAATATTGTAAAGTTGAACTCAAAAACGTTGAATCATTTGAAGCTTAAGTCATCGAAATTTCACTTCCAGGTGGGGATAACATCTTTGTTATCTCTGCCTATGCAACTGGTCGAAATGTTCATAATTTCAAAGAGGAGGTCAATTTTTTGTTTGAAATACTCGAACTGAACAGGCTGCATAATTATTATATTCTTGCTGGTGTCCTGAATTCCAAGCATATATTATGGCTGAACGGCAACAATAATCCCACAGGTGTGGGTTGGAGTTCCCAACACACTCTAGGACAAATTTTTATTTGGACGTGTGCATTGCTGACGCAAGACTTGAATTTAGCTTTAATAGCCCTCAACGAAAATTATAGGTGCTTCCTTACGATAGCGACCATAATGCAATCGTAATGGAAATCAATCATCAAATGGATGATATTTTTCTCATGCCAGTTCAACATGAAAATCATGGCTTGAATTTCAAAAAACAGTTAGAAGTCAGAGAAGCTGACGTTGGAACTGATTGAGAAAGTACTTCCAACGAGTAAACATCGAAACAATATGGAACGATATGAAACACAAGCAATTGCAAGGTGAAAAGGAAGTAAGAAGTCTCGAGTGAAGAAGTGAGAAAAAGTCATCGTATTTTGGTAGAAGTGTATGGTGGGCACGTTCTAGCTGAGCGTAGGTGCCAAAAGTGGTTTGCACGGTTTAAAAGTGGCAATTTTGACTTGGAGGACGATGAACGGCCCGGACAGCCAAGAAAGTTTGAAGATCACGAATTGGAGACATTGCTCGACCAAGATCCATCCCAAACGAAAGAAAAACTTGCAAAATCTTTTGGCGTCGCTCAACAAGCCATTTTCGATCGTTTCAAAGCAATTTTTTACAATAAAGCTTCAGTTTTCGAAAAAACCGCCCGAATTAACCGGTACCCCTATTATTACAGAGCAGTCAATATAATTTGAAACCTTTGCATATTTCTCAAACAATTTAAAATTTTGAACATGTATGACGCTCGTTTTGACGTAGTAAACGTTGGTTCAACTTACAAAACACAATTATAAAGGGTGATCCAACCATCATGCACGATGTTAATTGCGAGTCATACTTTATCGTCAAGTTTTTGACATTTCTTTGTTTCAGTGTTTGACAAACTTAACTGTAGAGAGGTACACAACTGAGCAGCGCATTAAGGCTGTTGAAGCCTTTTACGTAAATGGACGTTCAAATCAAAATGCATTTTGTGCACTTCATGCTTTTTGGTCAGCATAATCGGCCAAATGTGTCCACAATCAGGAGAATTGCGCGCAAGTTTCAGCAAACTGGGTCGGTGGAAAATGTGAAATCACCTGTCCATACACGCCCAGTTTGTTCTGTGGAAAACATTGCTGTTGTTCGTGATAGTGTCGCAGGAGAGCCTTCAACCTCAACTCGTCGTCGTGCCCAACAGTTGAACATCTCACGAACATCACTGATACAAATTTTGAATAACGATTTGAATTTACACGCTTACAAGGTTCAATTGACTCAAGATCTGAAGCCTACAGACCGTTTTAAGCGTCGGCAATACGCCGATTGGTTGGTTGAACAGACAGAAGGGAATGGTGATTTTACAAAGAAAATCAACTTCAGCGACGAGGCCTACTTTCACCTCAGTGGGTTCGTTAACAAGCGGAATTGCCGCATTTGGACAAATGAGAATCCACGAGTGATAGCTGAAAAGCCGATGCATCCAGAAAGAGTGATTGTTTGGTGCGGTTTATGGGCTGGCGGCGTCACCGGGCCGTACTACTTCGAAAATGCGGACGGCCAAGCAGTTACCATGAATGATGTTCGCTATTGCTATTCTTGTGGCCAGAAATTGAGGTTATGGACCTGGACAATATTCGGTTCCAACAGGATAGCATTTGCCACACAACCAACGAAACAATGGCTCTTTTGCGCGAGAAATTCAATGGCCGTGCTATCTCACGTTGTGGTGATGCTAATTGGTCACCACGATCATGTGATTTGACACCGTTGGAATTCTGTCTCTAGGGATATTTAGAAGAAAAAGTGTACGTCAATAAACCAAGAACAATTCATGAGCAAAAGGATGAGATAAATCAGCACATTCACAACATTGAACCTCAATTATGTCTCAGAGTCATTGAAAATGTGGACCATCAGATAAAAGTATGCTAACGTAGCCGTGGCGAGCATTCGAGCAATATTTTGTTTTACATATAATTGTCACAGATTCTTCTATTATAATTAAAAATATTAACATAATTCTCTGAAAACTTTTTGTTTTATTTACAATTAACATCGTGCGTTTTGGTTGGACCACCCTTTATTAGTAACAGTGGCCTATAAATGAACTAAAATTAGAGCAAAATTAAATAAACGAAGAAGTCAAATCACCTAAATTACAAAATATATTTATCTAAATGCATGTATTTAAATTTAATATTTTTAGGGAAAATTGAATACATGTTTAGTTGTTTTTCCATACACAGCCACAGTAAATTTGAGGAAATCCAAACATAAATTTTAGTTGTCACGTTGTATAGAAGAAAAGCTGGCTCAACTTAGTTGAATTTGCAACAGTACCTAAGTAAATTAGCAGGCTGTAAATTGACACAGAGCTTTCGATATTTAATCAATTTTTTTTCGGTAAGTAAACTATTCATTTTTTTTAGTGTAGGTTTTGATGAGCTTAATAATAACAAAAACCTTAGAAATTGAAATTTTTTAATAATAGTAGAATTTGTAAATTTTACCTTTTTCCTCTGAATTCATACGGGTACCTTTAAATTTAAGTGAACGTCATTCAAGGAAGGGTCATTATACTCTAGAAGTTTTATTAAAGTAAAATCACATTCACGAAAGTAATAGCGATTTGAAAGCTCTCCAAATACAACAAAAACAATGTACGATTTTTCTACCATTCAGGCTTTTCATCGAACCAGCCACATGTAGTAATCGAGCAGACACACAAGCGAACTGCTCAAAAACCTTCATAACACCTATCCGAAATTTAATTGCAGATTTGGAAAAATTCCATTCCTGGTTATTAATTATAAAATCTTTTATTATTTTCATTAAATGTAAATTTTACATTATTCATTATACTTTATAAAATTTAAACGTTTCCTTTTAATTATATTCTTTATGATATTTAACTTTTTACCATTATTTAAAATCTTTTTCATATTTTTACTTGTGTTAATTTTTAGGGTTTCGTACTAAAATACAAAACCCTATTGCAATCACGACATGTGTCCGTCTGTCCGTCCGTCCGCCCGTCCGTCCGTCCGTCCGTCTGTATGTCACAGCACTTTTTCTCCGAAACTATAAAGGATACAGCCATGAAATTTTGTGAATAGGCCAGAACTGGTGACTTCTTGAAAGTTCAAGGATCAAAAAAATTTTCAAAGGAGTTTAAGGGGGGTCTCCCCATATAGGGAGGTGACCCCTCAAAAAAAATTTTTCACTATTGGTAGTCGAGTAGGGTGTCATTGGAAAGGTCTCAATGAGATCTTTTCAAAACAAGTCTCAAAATTGCCTTACAAGTACCGAGGGGGGCAGGGGAAGGGGAAATGTACGAACTTTTCGCGTACCCCCCCTCGCGATTGGACACCTTCCATCCGAAAAATCTGAAAAAAATCATGAATGTAGGCCTTTATAAGTACAACAACAACAAATACATGAGAAGTCGAAATTCACTCAACTTTGTTAGTAATAGTAAGATTTATCGATTTTATGTTTTCTTGAATAAAACCCAAAATGGTACCCTTAAATTCAATAAAATTTAGTAAACAGATGACTAAATATAAGATTAATATTTTCTAAAAGTTTCATAGAGATCGAATAGTATTTAACGAAGTTATAGCGATTTAAATTTTCCTGCATTACTATGGAACAATATGCCCTGTATTACTATGGAAACATATGGCTATGGAGCCATATGCGCTTTTTACCGACTTAGACACTACAGCTTTGCTAGTATTTGCATGAAAATTTCAGGAATGATAAGTATCATGAGGGTGAGTACATACAATTGAAACAAGTCGAAGAGGCAGGAGAGAGCTCCTAGCAAAAGGGCTTTGTAGCCATTCTAGGATTCGAAAAAATAGGCCATGAATCGATGCTTACAGTACAGAGGAGTGGCCCCTGAAAAAAAATTTAATGAAAGATAGCCGATATGAGTATCAAATGTAAGTTCTCTATGAGAGCTTTTCAAAACAGTTCTTAAACTGACAGTTTTTGCGTCAGTGGGGGCACCGTGGGGGGGGGGGGGGAATACATGAAAAATGTGTTTCCTCCCTCCCTTTATGGGTATAACTCTAACAAATACCTCAGAAGTCAAAATTCTTTCAACTTCGTTAATAATAGTATGATCCTCGAACATGACGTGTTTCTCAATTTTATTCGTTGCTGATTACGGCATTTTGTATGTTGAGTACAAAACCCTTCTGACATGAGCATAGGTCTGTCTACCCAACTTGTTAGAATTCAAAACTGCAAATTATAATTTCGGATATGAGGACACTGATTTAGTGCATCCCATCGGTGTATTGCACTGCCGAATGCAATCTAACTCGAGTAATGATTTTCAGTCTAAGCTCACGAACGAAGTCGGAACCGACCTCTCATCGGTTCTAGATGTTGAGTCTGAGTTGTGCCAACAAATGGTACCAACCGGTCAACCAATCCGTGCATCGTAGTCCATTTTCGCGGTGGCTGCTTGTCGGCCAGCTAGATCGGAGAGGATTTCGATCACGCGGGTCTTAAAATGGATTACGCTCAATTTCATTTTTCAGCCACTATTAGACGCCCGTTCCAAACGCGTCGAAAACACAATCATACGGAGAAGAAACCTACTTTACGTTACTCCGTATTTCTTCATTTATCCAGTCAAAGTACAAAAATCTAATTTCCATTTCGCGTTCCCGAATTTTACCAACGCGGTACCGAAAAATAAACTGCGTTAATTTGAACCCGACGAAAGCTACGCTAAAGAAAAAGGCAAACCAACACAGGTATTGCGTACCGCGTGCGACGCGAAACTAACCTCAGCGGATTTTTTCAAACCCTACCCTCTTCCCGGCATACTTACCCTGCACTCTCACTGCCTCTGAAAAAGAAGGACCACTGGAAAGGAAAGTCGTTGTTAATTTTAGCAATTCATGGTTTTTTATTGAGTCCTATCAAAGACGATTTCATTTAAAGTTTAGATTTAAGTTATTCCATTTACTCTTGAAACCTAATCTTAAATATTCGTTTTGCAATTACGCCTTAAGACTTTTCAGTTTTGTCTTTTTTTTTCATTCGAATAATTACAAAAAAGAGCTCATAATCTGCTTGACATCTCCAAGAATTTGATGGCGACCCGATTGTTTCCTTGTTATAATAATTATTTTTCATGCGTTTAACTTTAATTAATAAATAACATCAATATTAAAATGAGATATAATATATATAATAAAAATATGACTAAAGATCAAATCCTTCGCTAATTACCACGAGATAAAAAAAAAAAGGAAGCGAGAAAGGAATATTTGAAACTTTGGGAAAAAGGGCGGGGAAAGGAAGTTCTCACCCGACTTCAGCATTAATTTTACTTCTGTCAAATATTTAAACGGATTTTCATTACATTCAATTCCTCTACTTTCGTTCAGTTTGGTACAGGGTGCGCCAGAGAAACTTACTTATTTGAAAGGTCAATAAAAACAAAAGAACTTCAGTTGTTGTTTGAAATTTTTTATTATTTGATAATACAATATCCCAATTTTTTTCATGCAGTCTTGAAAATGACATCGGATAAATGGCGATCCCCATTGCGCATACACTGATGAAGTCGATTTTTGAAATTCGTATCCACTCTTTGCAGCATATCAATCGGTATGTTGGCAATGGCGTCGCGAATGTTGTTCTTGAGGTGTGCTATGGTCCGTGGTCGATCGAAATAAACCAGACATTTCAAATAACCCTATAAAAAGAAATCGCATGGAGTCAAATCTGGAGAGCGTGCCGGCCATTGGAGATCGCCTCTGAGAGAGATGAGTCTCGTGCTGTGTGTGCTGTTGCTCCATCTTGCTGAAACCACACGTTCCTAACGTTCATTTCTCCGAGTCTTGGAAGAAAAAATTCCTCGATCATGTTCCTGTAACGAGCTCCATTCACGGTAACTGCGCGTTCGTTTTCTTCAAAAAAATAAGGAGCAATTATTCCCATTACCGACATTGCACATCAGACAGTAACTCGCTCGACTGGAGGAAGAAACAAACTTCGGAACTTCCCCCTCCAGATGCACCCCCTCTCGCCCTTCTACCCGCCTAACTCACCGCGCAGGAATTTTTTCAAATAAGTAAGTTTCTCTGGCGCACCCTGTACAATGATTTATTTATTTCGTTCGTCCTAAATTTTTTTTTATGTATTGGGCCGTCATTTTAGTAAGAAATGATAGCATAGGCCCTTTCCTAATTTAAGTAATGCAAATAAGTATAATTAAATAAAATAATATACAAAAGAGAATATCATTCTAGCGTTATTTCTGTTATTTAAATTATTGTTGCATTATCACTATTAGTACTATAATTTTGTTTTCTTCTGCTGCTTTTGTTTAACTGAAGTTCATTCTTTTCCAACTACCAAACATAATTGTTTTTCTGCTGAACGATTAACAATACATATATAATATATTATACTCCTCACATCAAAGTAACACATGTTTTAATTCCGAGAATTAGCTAATTATATTAGTGTTCGTAACTGTTGCATATTTATACCACGTGGAAAAAGAACTGCCTGTTTGCCAGTCTCGTCTTCTAGCAATTTACGTGCTATGCTTTTCGATAGTTCTACAGCTCGTTTCCTTCACCACATCTTGACAATCATTTGTAGTCTTATTTCCCTTTTTTCATTTAAAATAATTCATTAGCTTATTGTTTCAGATATTATGTAACTCATATTGTTATATATTTACATATACTGATTCTTGTAGAAAATAAATAATTCGACGATATTGGTATTACGGTCTCCGTATCTTTCATTCTTCGATAAGAACTTATTCAATTTGTACGAGTATCCGATTTGCTGTACATCCGCGGATTCTGATAAAGACCGGCATGTAACCAGCTTTTCGTCGTCCACGAATACAATTGCTACTTATAATCAGACATGAATTTTTCCTCAAGGGCATTATCCGGGTCTCTTGTTTTTACAACCGGTCCCCGGCCAACTTTTCAGCTGTTGCGTTTGCACTTCCGACTGTGGGTAGACACGATAGTGGTAGTAAGTGCTCTGTTGACTAACTTCCGTCGCTGTGATTGCCGATTCCTGCAATGATATTCTACATATCGATTCGCATAATGTTAATGCAATTACCAATCGAAACAGTGGTCAACGTTCCAACATGACACAATTCACCAGTAAAGTTTATGATATGGTCGTGTCATCGAGTCGGGCATTTCACAGTGAACACTTAATTTTTTTTCTCTGGATGTTGATGATAGACACTTTCATAGTATCTTTGTTGGCTTCACTGAAATAGGCCCCCAGTCACCGCATATGTATTGCACGATGAGATGATCTAATTGGATAATGAGGGCTGCTGTTAAGTGCAAATACAAGTTATGATGCAATAGGAATTCGAACTCGGATAGCAGATGATGGAAATTTCTGCAGTTGTCAGCCGTTGTGTCGTTGAGATTCTTGGAGGAACTTTCAATTGTGACGGTAGCGCGGAAGAGCTTTACAAATTGCAACCACAAGAATTGCGACGCGGTTTTGATTTCTTGGTCAGAGTACTGTGAGACGGTATCAAAGGGAAAATCATTGCACACTCACTAAATCTTGCACTAATCCTTCCACTTTTCATCCGATGGCACTTATTACTCCCACACTCTGCTACCATGTGGCTGTCATTTGACTTTGACATCCCACGACAAAACTGACGTGGCATGTGAAGCCGCACAACAAACATGAGATGGAAAGCCACATGGCAGCAGGGTGTATTGGTAGTGGTCACCAGTAGCGTCGAATGATTCATTACACTCGCCTGAGCGAACCACTGGATTCAATTTACAGTTACGACACAGAGAAAGTATGGAAGATTTTGACGGATCGAGTAGTCTGCTTGCAATCGCCACAAGGGATGTACCGCGAATTTCATAAGTATTGAGCCAGGACGTGTTTTTCGGATATATCGCGTAGCGGCTTTAACGCTCTGATTTTATTTCTAGTTTTATTATGTTAAATTGGAACAAATACGTGAAACTCAGTCAATTAGAAAAGTTTCATGTATTGCAGTGTTATATGAAATTCATTAGATTCCCACATCTTTGTTTAAGAACAAGCATACGATTTATATATTGAACGGTGAATGAGTAAGCTTCCCGGCTATTTTGCGATAGAAAAGGAGTGCAAATTACTTGAAATCCGTGTTTGGCTCTGTGACGGCGAAGCTTTGCTATAAATAAGATTGGGTTCTGTTCACCAAGGGTGAAACAGACACGAGTGAAGTTAAATACGCTCTAAATGGCTAACCGGGAAAGTGACCGTGCTAACGGGAAAGGAATTAAATTCCCAATTTTAAGTGGTCCCAAAATTTCATTCGTTGAAAATTCATATCGTTCTGAGTGATGTGATCATAAATTATATGTAGTGCCATGGATTTGCTTCTTTTCATGTACATAGTTTGATCTGTTTGTTTACATTGAGAACAGTTAAATCTGAAGTGAAATTAACAGCTGCAAATTATTTTCGTGCGCTAATTATTTTTGTCCAACGGTAAAACATGAAATTTATAACGTTTTATTTGCTACATTATGTATAGGAAGCTTTGATAACTTTTAGAATTGACTATCTCCGCAAGTAGAACAGGCACAAGATGGTAATAAGAATGTTCGCAGTTAGAATGGATTTGTTGCGCGCTTGACTTTAGTCCACAGTTTCTTCTAGAAATATGTATAATTCTTGGAAAAACGTTGCACTCTTTCACAGTAGAGATGCATGTAGAAAAATATACTTCCATTTATATATTGCTTTGTTTTACTTTTGAATATATGTTTAGTTTATCTGAATCCAATTTTGATTAAGCACGATAAAAAAAAAAGAAAAAAAAATAAAAATTCATTAAGCTTTTCAGTAAGATAAAAAGAAACCGGAAGATATTTTTGCATTGTAAGTGAGGATTGCGAGCAACAATTAATTGATTCGAAATTGCGTGTATATAATCCGATCAAATCTAAGGACGTTGAAGAAGGTTTTGACTGTGGAGAATTCTCATCATTTTGAATACATTTCAATTGCATTAAATACTTCGGCGATGCCGCAAAGTAAGAAGAATAACCATGGGACTCTTTGTTTGATTTGATTGATTTATCCGACACTTATCGGAGTAATGTCTATATGACCGCTGCAAAATAGAAACGTAAAACAACCGTGTTCCCTTATGGAGTAACTTCTGCGAATTAAGAAGAAAATGTTTCGGGATTGAGATTAACAATTCAAGCGGTTCAAAAGAAATGAATTTATTACTGGTGTACAAAGAAATCATTTTTTATCTAAAACTTTGGCCAAAAGTTACGGAAGATCGTGCCTTGCCTTCAATTCATCAATCCTTTCAAAATAAGTGTGATTCGGAATTTTCCTCACCATTTAATTCGTTTTATTCAAGCACTCTTAACGTACTTCACTTAAGATTTTCAGCAACATGACATCATCCACATCATCTACGGCCGCTTGTTGGGATACTGGGTGAGTACCCTTTTGTTTTCTTCTATTTATGAAGAATTCTATTTTTTTATGTATATTTTTTTGGCGATCTTTGTTTGTATGAGTTTGTCACTCAAATGGGAAATATATGGCCACGTCTACATTTGGATCTTGATCCGGTTGGGAGGGTGCGATAGACACTGCTTGTACCTGGATGCCCCGCTCATATTTGTGGGCCATAAGTACCGTCGGTAACGACAAAGTCCCTCTAAGTCCATCCGTTTTCACAAGGCCGTATTTGTCCTCTGAACCAGCAAATCGATAGTCCTTAACAGGTTACCTCCTTTCTCGACTCCGGTCGATAATGATAGAACCTTTTTAGAAATTCGTGGATGCGAAAAAATATTTTTGTAATGGGTCTTGTGCTGTGGGGAAAGAATCCGCCCCACGACACCACAATGCTAGCTTGCCAGCGCCATTCGCTAGCCTGCCAGCGCATTCACGCTTCCCCAGACACGGATAATCTCGGCGGATCTTATCATTATCTTTCGCCGAGGCAGCATACCAGCGGGGCAGTCCTTCACGGACATTTATATATACACTACAGACATACTTTTAATTGGATTTTACCTGATTTCCAGACAAAATGAATAATAAAAATACTTTTAGGATTTCGTTCGGTTGTTAGTGATATTCCCACAATATTGCAGCTGGCTAAAATAATGTTAGAATCTTTATCTTTTTAAAGCAAATATGTCTTTGTTGTAGATTAGAGTTTATTCATTATTGGTGTATGCATCTCGTAGGTTGAGTACAAGACCCTTCTGACATGAGTGTAGTTCTGTCTACTAAACTTATATATTCATAAGAATCAATTTGTACTAGTTTCCTGAGACTCTTCACATTCCAAAACTAATGCGTAAGTAGTTTTGGAATGTAAAGTGTGTGTGGGTAATTTGTACCCTCCAAAAATATGTCGAAAATTGTGATTGCTCCAGGTTCAAGGAGCGACCTTCTTATTTTTTCAATAAGACGAAAATAGTGCGCGGCTTCATCTATCCAAAAATTCGGAAGCTAATAATTGGAGCTGATGCGTGTTTCTTATTGACAACAGAAAGCTTGTTTCACACCCTAGAATGGATACAAACCCCTTCTAGAAGAAGCTATCTCCTACCTACTCCATTTATTTTTAGGGCATTGCAAAATAATTTTATTTATTTTTTTGTAAAATAATTTTACAAAAACCTCTTAAAATTGCGCCTGTCTGTCCGTCCATCCATCCGTACGTCACAGCACTTTTCCTCGCAAACCGTATAAGCTAGAAACATAAAATTTTGTACATAGGTGTAAAGTGATGCCCTCTTTAAAGTTTCGCTATAAAAATTTTTTTACAAGGTGCTTATGGGGGTCTCCCCATATAGGGGAGTGCCCCCCCCCCACAAGTTTCATGAAAGGTAGCCGATATGGGTATCAAATGAAAGGTCTTAATGGGAAATTTTCAAAGCATGACTTGAACTGTTATTTTTTTCTACAGAGGACGCACAGGAAGGGAAAATACACGAAAAATTTGTGTCCCTCCCTCGCGATTGGACACCTGTGATCCGAAAAATCTGAAAAATGGAGGTGGATGCTCATGAGTATAATAAAAACAAATACTTTTGAAGTCAAAATTCACTCAACTTTGTTAAAAATAGTATGAACATTGAATTTCACATTTTCCCCAATAAAATCGTATGGATACCGTGAAATTCAATGAAAACCAATATTTTAGTAGTATTGGGAAGTGGGTTACTAGATAATGTTTTAAATACGAAAATTCCAATTAATGAAAGATATTTATTCTCATGAAGAACTTTAGGAAGGTGATCATACAGTGGTTTTTACTTCTGATGTTCTCTCTAGGAGAATCTACACAAGACTGACCAACAATTATCCTGAGGTATTTATCCTAACTAACTATATAACTAAAAATATGAAGAGTGGGTTACAGATGTCTGGTAGGGCTCTTAAAAGTATTTATTTTCCCAAACACATTTTTTATTGCTATTGGGATTTTCCCTGGGATATTCTTATCATCCTTTCCTTGGGTATTTCCCGAGTCCCAAAATCTCAGACCACTCACCATACTTTCAATAGAGTAATTTTTGTACATTTTAATAAATATTTCAACACGCCTCCTCAAAAATTAACCTACTGAATGATTTCATAAGATTGACATTTTACATTAAACATAAAATTACTTAACTCAAAATTACTTTACTTTTAAATTAAACATAAAATTTTAGTGATACACCTTCCTCATGTTACTATTTGGGATATATACATATGATCCAACATTTGTTGCTAAGGATTAGGGGAACCCAAATAAAACCTAATCAGAGCATCTTACTTAATATTAAATTACAAAATAAAACTTATAACAATAACTTATTATTAATATTATTCCAGAGCTAATCCTTCCCTTAATTCCAGGAATTTTACTACTGGTAGAGGCTTCGTGAACATATCAGCCAACTGATTACCTGTTGGAATATATTTTAAATTAATTGTTTTATTTTCAACTTGCTTACGCGAGAAATGATATTTTATGTCGATGTGTTTCGATCTTTTGTGACTGGTTGGGTTATTCGAAATACTAATGCACCCATTGTTGTCTTCGTAGATTGTTGTAGGTACTGAAATTTTTATATTTATACTATTAGCTAAAGATCTCAACCACATTGCCTCTCTAACAGCTTCAAAAAGAGCCATATACTCTGCTTCAGTAGATGAAGCTGCCACAGAGGTTTGTCTTTTTGTATTCCAAGTAATTGTGCAACGTTCGAATAATTTAAATACGTAACCGGTCGTACTCTTCCTGTCATTTGAATCAGAACCTCCCCAGTCTGAGTCTACATATCCACTTAAAACATCATTGAAACTGCCTCGAACGTATGTTAATTTTAGTTCAGCTGATCCCTTAAGATATTGAAGTACTCTTTTTAGGTTTTTCCACAACTCTTTATTATTTTTATTTAGATAACGACTTTAAAGGTTTACAGCTACACTCAGATCAGGTCTAGTACATAACATTACGTACATTAAGCAACTCACAACGTTTCGACAAGGGGCATCAAATTTTTCATCAGAATTGAGGGCTATAAAATCTAGCTTACTTTCGAGTGGAGTATTAACGGGTTTACAGTCTGACATATTGAATGTACTTAAAATTTTCTTTATGTATTGACTCTGATCTAAAGTTAATATATTACCATTTCTTTGAACTCTAATTCCTAAAAAGAGTTTAATATCTTTCAAGTCATTTATATTAAATTTTGTCATTAAATACATCTTAAAATTAGTCATTGTTTCTAAATTAGCCGTGGCGATTACAAGATCATCTACATAAAGTACTAAATATATATTTTTCGAAATATCTCCCTTATCTAATATATATATACACCTATCAACAGCTGAATTCTTAAAACCTTCTTCAATTAAAGATTGTTCAAACGTTTCAAACCAGCATCTTGCAGCTTGTTTTAATCCGTAAATAGCTTTATGTAATTTACAAACTTGATTTTTACTACTTTTGACACCATCAGGTACTCTCATATAGATTTCCTCTTTCATTATGCCATTCAAAAAGGCCGTCTTCACATCCATATGGTGAATAAGTAAATTAAGTTGGTTTGCTAAAGCTACTATAATTCTAAAACTGGAAATCCTAGCTACAGGTGCAAAAGTTTCATTGTAATCTATTAAGTATTCTTGGCTTTATATTTTGATGGGTTTCCAAATTCATCATTCTTTATTGTAAATACTCATTTACAGTCTACTATATTTTTATCTGAAGGCTTGGATACTAAAGACCATGTCTTATTTATCAAGAGAGAATTAATTTCATCTTTTATAGCCGATTCCCATTGAGCCCTATCATCTCTACTTTTAATTTCTTCATATGAGGCTGGAATATTACAAACAAAAGATTGAGCACTCAACAAATGACTATCGAATATTTCATCTTCATTGTATGAAATAGCCGGACGACCTTTAATTCTTTCACTCCTTCTTGGCTCAATAGACAAGCCTTCTTTCTGTAATTTTGAGAGTCTTGAGATTCAGGATCTATTTCCATATCTGTTTCAACTACAGATTCATTATTTAATTTGACATTTTCAGTGCTAGATTTCATTTCATCTGATTCATCAATATCAGATTTATTTGATTTACCTACTGATTTTTGACATTATGTCAGATGCATCAGTTTTATTTTGAGTGTTTTCGAAATTAACACCTCCAGTCTTAGCTGTTGGTCTAGTTTTCAAAAAATTAGTTTCGTCAATTATAACATCTCTAGCTACTGTAAACTTCCCAGTTTCCACATCCCATATCTTATACCCATTTGATTTATACCCAACCAGTACACCTTTTAGTGATTTTTCATCAAATTTTGACTTTCTGGTTTTCTTATGGATAAAAACGGTAGAACCTAATACTTTTAAATATTTTAACTGTGGCTTTTTACCATGCCACATTTCTTATGGTGTTTTAGATTGTTTCAAAGCTCTTGTGGGTGTCAAGTTAATTAAATATGTACTAGTCAAAACAGCTTCACCCCAAAAAGTCTTATCTAAACTAGCTCCCGCAATCATTGCTCGAGCCTTTTCAATAATCGTTCTCACCATACGTTCTGAAACACCATTCAATTGCGGGGTATGTGGAACAGTCAAGTGATAAGTAATGCCTTTTCTAACACAATATTCCTCCATCTTGTTTGATAAATACTCTCTACCATTATCACAATATAGATTAACAATTTTTAAATTAAAGTGAGCTTCACTTTTAGCTACAAAATCTTGAAAAACTGCAAAGACTTCAGATTTATATGCAATTAGATATGTAACAAAATAGTGTGTAAATTGATCGACAAATAAAACAAAATAATTTTTATCATTAACTGTAGAAGGAGTGATAGGGCCGCAAACATCTGAATGAATTATAAATAACGGTCGTTTTACATGGCTTTTATCTTTAATCTTATTAAATGACAAACGTGCTAATTTGCCATTAATACACGGTTCACATAGATTATTATTCGGCAAAATATTTTCGATTTGTCCTATATCCTCTATCATCTTTTTAATTTTTAATTCTAAAAATTTGGTTTTACCTATATGGCCTAGACGCTGATGCCATAAGTCATAATTTCCATCTTTAGCAATATTTACTTGAGCATGTTTAACAATCACAAGCTTAATACCAATCAAATTATTTAACGACTCACCTGTCATGATGACATTATTATCCTTACTTATTTCGACACCTTTTTGGCTGAAAATAATTACCACACCAGCTTCCTGCATTCTTTTTACTGATAGTAGATTATACGGGATGTCTGGACAGTAGAAGACATTTTCCAGGGTCCCTTGTACACCTAGGTTGCTGACAACGTTCAATGAGCCTTTCTTGGTTATTGTGATGTATTCTCCTTTTTTCGCAATCAACACTTTTATTGGTGTCTGTAAATCAGCAAAATCTCCAACTAGATCTTCTCTGTTGACTATATGGTCAGATGCTCCCGAGTCTAGAATAAATTGAATACAGTTATTGTTGTCGTAATTATTTCGATGATGTAATGTATAGTCGCTAGTCATAAAAGCGAAACTTGAGATATTATCCTTTGACGATTGAGCAAATTGTACAGTTTGGACATTTTTGTTTTTCTCGGCTTTTTGATATTGAATACTTCTCTTGCAATAGTAGCAATCACTTTTGGTGTGTCCTTTTCTACCGCAGTGATGACATTTTCCTTTAGATGAATTTCTTTTATATGGTTTAAATGATTTGTTTTTGTTTTGATGATTATTTTTGAAGGATTTCCTATTATTAAAATTATTCTTCCTCACTGTATTATCTTGATTTTCAACATAAAGCACTTTTGAACTTGTATCACGATTCTCAGCCTTGATTTTTGTTTCATGGTCTAAAAGTCTTGTTTTTACGAAAGCTAAATTCAAATTATCCTCAGATAATGTTTCTGTAGCAGTAATTACACCATTATAAGATGATGGAAGTGTCAATAGCAAATGAGACACTTTATTAGGTTCTTCTAATTTTCCACCTGTGACTAATAATTCTGTAACTAAATCATCAAAAATTCTAAAATGTTCCATCAAAAATATGTCGCCTTGTAATTTAAGTTTCAATAATCTTTTTCATAAAGCCAATTGAGTGGCAAGGCTTTTTTGTTCGTAGATCGCGTCTAACTTTTGAAAAATTTCTTTTGCGGTACTTGCTGACTCCGCGAAACCAAGAAAAGAATCACTTAAACATTCCACAATCACACTTTTTGCGATACGTTTTGCTTTTAACCACTTTCTATTAAGTTCTTCAGCAGCTTCATTATCAATAACTTTGAAACGTTCAATTCAGTCAGTAAAGCACGAATCCTTAACTTCCATACACTATATCTATCACCGTCAAAAGCTTTAATATTTCTCTTAGATTTTGTCATCTCCATTGTTTATAATCGTGAGATACACTGAACGAGAGAAACATATAATTGTTACACTTGTGAAATTAACAGGGCCGATATAAACGCAATTGTTAAATAACGCACTATAAAAACTATCACTGAAACACAAAGTAACCTGGGCCCATAACCTATTGGGAAATGGGTTACTAGATAATGTTTTAAATACGAAAATTTCAATTAATGAAAAATATTTATTCTCATGAAGAACTTTAGGAAGGTGATCATACAGTGGTTTTTACTTCGGATGTTCTCTCTAGGAGAATCTACACAAGACTGACCAACAATTATCCTGAGGTATTTATCCTAGCTAACTATATAACTAAAAATATGAAGAGTGGGCTACAGATGTTTGGTAGGACTCTAAAAAGTATTTATTATCCCAAACACATTTTTTATTGCTATTGGGATTTTCCCTGGGATATTCTTATCATCCTTTCCTTGGGTATTTCCCGAGTCCCAAAATCTCAGACCACTCACCATACTTTCAATAGAGTAATTTTTGTACATTTTAATAAATATTTCAACAAGTAGTTTTATGTAAGATCCTAATACTCTGCAATTTTGATAAAAATTCAATCATATTGACGGAAGTTATAGCCATTTGAAATTTCTCCAAATACAACAAAAATAACACACGATTTTGGTATTTTACGGACTTTCCATTGAATCTGGCACTGCAGTTTTGATTTGATCTTCTTGAAATTTTCGAATAAGATCAATAATATACATTTTTTGGGCAGTTCATGATTTGAATCATTTTTGTTAGCTTGCAACAAAGTGACGACCGTTGAAAGTACAGATGCAATGGATTTTGTTATAAACGTGCACATCTCTTTGGCAAGTTTGTTGCCTTTATTCGTTGCTGGTGATTGCATTTCGCACGTTGGGTACAAAACCCTTCTGACATAATCGTAGGCCTGTTTATCCAACTTGTTTTTTATTTTTGTTGAGGCATTTTATAATAATAATTCAAAATTACTCATATCTTTTAGTTTGTTATCTCGAGCTTGCTCAATTTGGCCCGTCGCATGCAGGCTCAGAGGTTAATGACTATTTATAATCTAAATTAATAATTTTAAAAGTCATCATTTCTTCTATTACTAGCTAATAAGCTATACAATATGTGCAAATATGGTACAACCCCTTTGATCAAAGCACTCAAAGAACAACCATGCCGACAATAAGCAAATAATTCAAAAACATTTCATCCGCCATTGCAATCAAATATCTATTCAAACATTTTCAAGTCCAGGTGCATACTTTGCACTGAAGAATTGAACATATGAGCATTCATATCCTTTGTCCTTATTCCCTTCGGCATCCTCTTATTTGTATTTAATTTGACGACCGTTTAGAAAAGTAATTTTGTATAGTTGACTTGAACAAAATGGTGTCCTATCCTCTCCCAAACATTTAAGTTTTATTTGCCCGTGATATGCTATTTATCGAAAGGACATGAGGAGTGCATTATATGTATGGCGGCAATGAAATTATATACGAGAGTGTCAACAGATCACTTCTTAATGTGATTTATATATCCCTCGTTCATTTGTCTGGCAACAGACTAAATGGAATTGAAATCGATGAAGCCATTAACGAATTTGATCGGAAAGTGATTTCATTATGATCATAAGTGCATGTGCCGATCTTTGAAAAGTAGTACAATAAAATTTGAAGACCAAAAGTGGGTAGAAAACATATCGAATATTGAAGCTCCTTTAATAATTTTTAATTCATTAATATTTGAATGAGGTCATATTATTCGCACATTTTAAAAGAGAAAATAAACGAACGTTTTTCTTGCTGCCTCCTGAGGAAAATTTTTGCTTGTTTTTTGGTACCTTTCACAAAGCTAAAAAGTCAATATAGCAGCAACAGTCTGTTGTTTCCCGGGATACATTATAAGCATTCCGGCAAACACTATAGGAAATTGTAACTCTTCTTGAAAGGGGCACCTTTAACCCTTCTTCAACTCCTGTAAGTGTCGGCGACGATGAATCAAAGGAAACAAACAAACCAGGGCACAAATCTCCCCCAAGCCACATTAAGAAGTTAATTTTTTTTTTATTTTTGTTTACCAACATTACCATTGAGATACTGAAAATCATTTAAGAAGTGCTAATTGACATAACAAATACCAACCGCAGCAAAAGTGAATTACTGGATTGTCTTAAGAAACTGTCTCGATGTGGTTAGCATAAAGCGCGATTGAAGGAGCTAACTTCTCATGCTGTGGTTGAACATTTGTGAGCGATAGTATTACCGTAGTTTATTTGTGATTATATCCAAACGGCTTCATTTTTACCTTCTGGGCTGGCGAGGAATGAGATTTACAATCCGACCGATACTCATGCATTTCTTTCAATTCAAAAAAACTTTTCTAATGTGCTCTCTCCTATGAAAAGAAAATTAAAATGGGTAGAAATATTTTTATCATATATGATTGACATGGTACCCCTCTTACATAAGCAAATTTCGTCGCATCAATCTGGTGGTTAATGATGTCCATCAGTCGTATACAACGATGATGAGTAAGTAATAACCGTGGTTCGGTCCAAGTAGATGCGGATCCGCACGTCCGCCACAACGCACTCTGTCCAAACAAGAAGGTGCTGCTACTTCAACACCTTGCTTGCTTACTTAAAGAAATAGTTTGATCAAATTTATTGGCGAGTGCTAATCTTCTGTTCGCGTAATTGCCTCACTCACTGCCGCCACAATCTGCGGCTGCCGTTGACGCGGCTGTGAATCCGCGCAAATGCGACGTCCTGATAGATACTCAATCACCATGCCAATTCGGATTTATGTGTATCTTCAGTTGCTGCGGACGGCCAAGCAGCAGATCATGAGCCACGGAGTTTAATTAAGTAATTGAATTACCGTTTATCTAAATCCACTCTTAACTTAAACACATTCTCTGCGCCACAAAGTACACAGATTAACCATTTCGAGGGAAATTAATTGTTTGCTGACATGAAATTGCTGTCGTTCGTGGCCATGGGTGTTTGTAGATGGATCTCAATTCCAGAATGTGTGAGATCCATTAAGATGGCACTTAGTTGAAACAGAATGAGTTAATATTGGCGCATGGTTTTGAGCAAACATCAATTTCATTCCATTCATTTTATAATTTGCCAATTTTCAATTGAATTCGATGAAATGCAATTGATTTTGATTGGAAAGATGGAGAAAGTGTTATTTTGCCAGGCAGATGCTCGATTGTTTATTGTGTGCATACTTAGGAGAATTGTTTCTACTGGATCAAACCATAATTTGATGCTGGCACCTATTATGATTCTGAATTTGTTTTCAAAAAGAAATATATCAATCCCCAGTTCCATAACCTCCAAGAGCAAACATTTTTTGGATGCTCAGACATCAGCAATTTGAATGTACTTTTAGACTACCATATATGTACCAAACCCTATCACAATTGGGTTTGACTGGCGAGCCACGTACACCACGGTACATCACAGCAAGTTTTCTCAGCGACAATTACAAAATACGAGGGTGGTTCACATATGATCGAGACTGATGCTCTGACACGTTTATTTATTCGACAAAAATTTACAAAAATCCCAGTTCTTCTTGGTACTCCTCCTTGCAAGTTACGCATTTTGTCCACCTTTCCGGAAGCTTTTCAATGCCGTTATCGAAGAATTCCTTGGACAACTCGTACAGCCATATGCGCACAAACTCTACCTCGCCGTCGATGTTGAATCTTTGACTACCGAGGGTTTGAGGGCTTTTTTCAGTGGTGTAAACATGTGGTAGTCGCAGGGTAATGAGTACGGACTGTAGGGGGGTTCCAGTTCCTCCCACTCCGATTCCGATATTGTATCGAGCGTAAGATGTGCGGTATGAGGACGCACGTTATCCTGGAGAAGAATCGCACTTCGTGCTGGAATGCTCCTCCGTTTTGAGCGTTATTTTGCGATATTGAAGACTCTACACCACCAATACTGATGCCGAGTTCAGCCGATATGTCTCCAAAATGAGCTTTTCTACGCGGCAAAAGTTGTCTGCCGTGATCCGTGATCAAGCGGCTCATTCTCGATGGTTTCGTGACCATCCTTGAAAGCTTTGGCCCTTTTAAACACAGGAGCCCTTCTCAGGCACTCACTACCAAACTGATTTCGCAATGGCAGGAAAATTTCCGTATTTTAAACGCCTTCTACTAAAAAAATGAATGACAATACGTTGCGCAACGTCGGTTGGCACTTGACGTTCACTCATGATCGTAGCACGCGCGTGAAACATGCACTCCTGACGAAAACTATGGCACACTGTTTATAAGACACCCAGCTATCACATACTCAAACTACAACCTTCATAACATACATGCGCGCCATCTACAGCATTTATCTCCATCATATTTGAACCCCCCTCGTAGAAAATAAATATAGTTTAAAGTAAGACACATTTATGCAACAAAATCATGCAGAAAAAAGTCAAGGATACTAACTAAAACATGTAAAATAAGAAAGTAGACGGTAGATGAAAGTTTGAAAAATTAAGTGATAAGGAAATTAATTGTAATCCACAAAAAGTAACGTCGTTAATTTATTTTTAAAAACCAAGTAGGACGTGGATAGAGAACCAAGCTCGAGATTGTCATATTTTCTGATAATTCGCGGTATAATTGACTAAAAATATAAATCTGTCTGGGCGTATGGCACCTCGAGAATGCTATTGATCTGTAGTGCAAGTCTTCGCTTAGAGTGGAAGCAATTTATTGGTGGTACAACTTGTAAAGGAAACATTGATCTGAGAAGGGAGACGAAGTATGGATAAACAACTTTCATAGGACTCATAGGTTAAGTTGAATTTGAAGAAGAAAGTACGGGTAAACTTCCGCTTAACAGCTTCTAGCGAGCTCACAAGATATACATAATTATCTAGGAAACCATACTGCTGAGCAGTACTCAAGAAGCGGGTGGATAAGACAAGTGAACAAGTGAATAGCGTTTGCAATATTTGCAAACTTGTGCAAATGCCGCTTAATAAAACCAGAAATTTTTGATGCCCTGGTAATTATGAGGGACACCAGATGTAAGATTGAATGGAAAGGAGGTTGTGCCATAGAGATTAACGCGATATGAACGAGAGGATAGATAGGATGAAATCCAAGAATGTAGGGGACTGGATATGCCAAGCATAGCTAACTTTTGGCAGAGAAAAACATGGTTCAAGGAGTCAGAAGCTTTGTAGAATTCCGTGAATATTCCATCAACTTGAAGATGTTCAAGGAAGTTGAACAACTCTTCAAGAATCCATGTTACTGTGGTTCGACAATTGAACTCAATGACTTAAGAAGCCTGTTGTGTACAAGTTGTTTCAGCAGCTTAGAGAAATAGGAGAGAAGTGATATGGAACGATAGGTTGAAACAGTTGATGGGTCACAGTTTTTAAAGATGAGAACAACATTTGCATCTTTCTAGTACGTAGAAAAGAAGCCAGTATTAAGGCTGAGATTGATTACAAGAGAAAGAGGAAAACACGAAGAGGCACAAAGTGATTTTACAAATATATTTGGCAATCCAACGGGACCAGGATTAATATTCGAATCGAGCAAGTTAATAAGGGATTCAACTTCAGAAGGTCAGTGAAGTAAGATAGAATTGACGCTGGACAAGTTTGATATGAGTTTATAGAGGAAAAAAAATTTGAAAATAGGTTTGAAATATCCTGTGAGAAAGAGGCTTCAGTGTTATTCCATTTAACAGTATGCGGGATGGCAGAGGAAGATTTGAAAGATCGGATGTACACCAAAAGGGTTTAGCGTTATTTGGCAGAACTCCGTAAACTGCTGAAGTAATTTTTCATGGCTATTTTGAGCTTTTTTAGCCAAAGAACGCAGTCTACGAAAATTCTATTTGACATTATCGTTTTCGGTCAACTTAAAGTGCCTTTGCCCCTTGTATTTGGCTTTTAAAGCAAGAGAACTTTTTGGGTGAGCCAAGACTTCATTTCAACTTTGCGAGAAGTTCTAATATTCTTTCGGGTAGCCAGTTTTCTCCCATTCTTTCTTGATGACCTGTCTATTGCAATACGTAACTTTATACAAGTGGAAATAGGCGGATCGTCAAATAGTTCATACTCGTACAATTCATCTTTGTCACGTAGTCTCCAATCTGTTTCTTGTTTCATTGGGCTGTCGATTTTTTGGAGCACTTTGCGTTTAATTAAATTAATTTCCTTTTCAGATTCGCTCATCAGAGTCCATGTTTTACTTCCATATAACAGCACAAGTTTCACTAGTGTTTTGTAAATGTGGAACTTATTTTGCATGTGCATAGCTCTGGACCTTAAAATGAGAAGTATAAAGTAATATGCTACATTTGCGGCGTTTGTTTGGCATTCAATCTCACTCTTTTGGACGTCTCTTCTATTGGCTCCAAGTTAACAAAGTTATCCACACTATCAAGGTTGTAGTTGCCTACGGTTGGGTTTTGTCAAACTGAAGTTTTCTTCTTAATTTGAGTCATGAATTTAGTTTTTGTTTCATTAACTCGTAGGCCAATTTGGTTTGCTTAAGATTCTAGGGTCGCAAATACTCCTTTGGCAATTGAGATTGAACATGCCATAATATTGACGTCATCAGCATATGCTACCAATTTTGTGGACTTGAACATCAGTGTAGGTACTCGAGGTTTCAGTTGATGTCTCCTTGATGACGTATTCCAGTGCAATATTAAAGAGCATTGGGGCAAGTCCATCTCCTTGTTTTAAGCCTGATTTCATTATGAAGCTGTCCATTTGCACATCGTTTCCCTTGACCTGGGACTTTGTATATAGAATCGTGACCTTGACCATAAGGACTAGTTTTGTTGGGATACTAAAGTCAAGTATTATTTGGTACAGCGCATTTATGTCAAAACTGTCGTATGCTTGCTTGAAATCTACAAAGAGTTGGTGCACATCGATTTTATATTCTCAGCCCTTTTCGAGCATATGCTTAACTGAGAATATTAAGTCTATTTAAGACCATCCAATTCAAAAGCCTCCGACGTACTCTCCTTTAATACCTTCACACTATGACTAGAATTTTTTTCAGTGATTTTGGAGAACACTTTATAGGGAGTAAAAGCATCAATTTATCCCCCACTTTATGTACAGGACATATTATACTTCTTTACTTGACCTCTGGTAACTGCTCCTTTGACCATATTCTGCATAAAAGCCAATAGAGAAGGTTACTTAGGTAGGACCCGCTCCCCGCTGGAGCAGTACTGATAGTATTCCATCTATACTAGGAGCCTTATTCTTTCTGAGATCTTTCTCTTTGGCTCATGGTGGTATTGGGTCCCGTCGCTATACTTCTGGAATATCAACAATTTTAGTAGTTGTTGGGAACATTGTCAATAGCAATATTGCAGCCATCTATATTTAATTTCAACTCGGTTGCTTATTATTGCTCCTTGTGCACTGTTGAAAAGGCTTGTTTGTGGATTGAAGCCATCTCTTAGTTGTTTGATGGGAGCATACGCCAATTCGAGTTCATGTGGGGCATCTAGTAGATCTTGGTGGTGATGATCAATCGTATTCTTCCTTTCACGAATTTTTTTAGTTTGTCGTCGAAGGGTTTCATATTGTTCTTCTTTGGCCCAGGTTGGGAAGTGGATACATTTTTTATACGCTTGATTCCATTTTCAACCGCTTCCTTGCATTTTTGTTGTACCAGTCGTTCCTACTTATCTTTGGCCAGTGCCCCAAAATATCTTTGGCTTCTTTTTTAACTACATCTCTTACTGTCTTCCGCATAGTTTTATGTCACCATTACTTTTTTATGCCAGGCGGAATATATTGATGCGGTTTTCCAGCACTGGTACTCGTATTTTAGGGTAACAGATGCTCCTTGCTCTTGACTCTTGTAAGTTAGTGGTCTGAATTATCGACAGTGCCACAGACCATGCGTCTGTCAAGAATGCTAATGAGAACTTGTTCGATCTGGCTGGGGATGTCTTAGTGCGGGAAGTATGTGGAGATTGCTGTATAGTCTGTCAGGCGTTTTTTATGGTTGATGGTCATTGCATGAAGGCTGTTTCCTCCAACTGTTCTTTTATGGTCTATTTCTCGGTCAATTTTTACACTAAACTCAACACGATTCCTTGAGATGAATGCAAACAAAAATTTAAAAAAACTCCGTTACTTCTCTGAAGAAGGTCGTTGCATTACAAGGGAAACATTAAACTGAATGATGTTAAAGTGGCTAAACCAAACCACTCATTCCTACCTAAATTATGGAAACTTGTCGGGCATAGTTGACTATAGCCTAGTATAACAACAAACTAAGCCGTTTTGACGGGGTGACCAGCTCATTTCATAAGATTGCATGATTGCTTATGTTTATTACAGAGTAATTTTAGGGCCCTGCTCCTTGAATATAAGTTGGAGACGGTAGTGAAACCCTGGATACACAATGCAAGTGGAGGCAGACCATACATTTTTCAACAAGACTCTGCTCCTTCACATAAAGCGATAGCGATACAAGATGGGATGGCCGAACATTTTCATGACCACATAACACCGAACCTATGTCAACCTAGCTCCCCAGATCTTAATCCTTTGGATTATTACGTATGGGGCGTAGTTGAGCATGAGACCAATAAGCGTCCTCATAATACCACTTCTTCGCTGAAGACTGCTATTAATGCCGTTATTGTCAATATGAACAAGGAGCATTTGATTCGGGCACGTAATCGTTTCTGGACCCGGATCGAAGAGGTTATTGCTGTGAATGGCGATTTTATTAATTTAACGTTGTATAAAAAATTCTTGTAATTTCATTCAATTATGTTAAAAATACAAGCTAATTAATTTTACTCTCAAGTTGTGCTCAAATACCGTACGCACCCTGTAGTTTATGGTGCTTGTGAACAAACTTCGAAGCTATCGCGAAACAGTTTACATTGAAGGTGCATTCTAAAGTATTCGTAGATCACATCTGAGTGTGATTATCATGGTGAAGTATCAGCAACAATATGTGACCTTCGGCACTATTGAATACCATTGATGTTGCTTGTTGGCTATCCGAGTATTTGCTCCTAGTACGCCTCTTATGTTTAAAATCCTCGGCATAATATGATATTCTTACAGAATATTAACCGCTGTATATCTCGTTTGGCAATTCATAACAAAAAGCTTCAGATAAGCTTGATAAGACAGCGCAAAATACGCTTCCTCTCCATAATTTTCTTGCTCAATGATTACTATCTGTGAATTTGTAACGGATATTGTTATTTTACTCGTATAAAGGAAACCCCAAGCTGATTTCGGATAACTTGAGAATATCATGATAAGCCTTTTAGTAAATGAGTTGATATCATTTTTTCCTCATGCACATTGAAACTGGGGGTGCATTAATCTCTAAATAATAAAATTACTGACGTCTTTTAAATTACTTTTACAGATTCTGCAAACACGACTCCACGCAAGAACAATTTCTTCTTGCCCATTATATGCAAGGTTAGGTTAGTGAAGGACAACCACTAAAAGCAAAGTCGCAATGTCTCACGGCGGAGATCAGAGATCTGTCATTCCGGCACTTGTTGGACTGAGTGGGGTTGCCAGAGTGCTGCATACCAGATCCCTCTACGGGTCCAAGCCACAAATTATTACAATATTGTTGGGTCTGGTGTTGGTTCTGACTCCATCCCATCAAGCGCGGTCGTTCTCGATCGTTAGAAATAAATTATAGCGCTTGATATTCGGGGAAACTGATGACGTAGAACGTATGCTGTAGGAAATTCATGACAAACAAGTTATGCTGTAGAAAATTTGGTGACAGAGAAAGGGTGCTGCAGGAGACTGGTGGCGTGTTGACCACCGATTCAGCTGATCTTAAAGAATCAACTTTAGGTTCTGTTTGATTGCTGAAAGTAGATATTTCAATTTCGTTTCTATCTGATACTACATTATTCAGGCAAAACAGGTTTAAGTGAATAGAGATCGTATAAAGATTAGGTCATAACTAGAGTATTGATATCAAGAACAGATCCAAAGGGGAGCTCAGCTACCTAGAATAAATAAAGAAATAACTACTTCTCTAAGAACGTTAGATTTAAATCTACAAATTAGGAAAAACAAATTAACAAATTTTTTTCATGTCGTCACCGAACATTTTCCAATAAGCACTGATGATAATATGTGCATGATTGACTATAAGATATACACTATTTTATTCAATATTAATGATAGTAAAATTGTATTACGAATAAACACTAAGAAACCCAGCAACTATTGCATCAACATATCCGCTAGAATTGAAGCGAGAGTCCCGGTGTTCAGAAAATCAAAAAGGTATTTTTGGTGCAATTATTTTAGTACTTGCCAAAAGGAAACATCGTGTAAAGATTCTATGCATTAAAAATATTCATTGATAAAAAGTTCGCTCCAACGATAACATAAAATTAAATTTTTAAATCAATATGTATAAATGACCCTACTCTTGCAATTTCAATGGAGAATATGAAATTTGGAAATCATACTGTTATTAGCGAATTTGCGTGAGTTTTGATTTTTAAGATACTTGTTGTAAACACAAAGATCTAACTTCATAATGTTTTCCAGATTTTTCGAATAAATATTGTTCAATAGCCGACACTAATTTTTCGTACCTTCCCCAACAACTTCCCAAGTCCGTATCAATAACCAACTCACCGATGCCTTTGACACAAATATCGGAGATAAGCTGGACCCATTGCTTTTCAATTTGGCTCTGGAATATCTTATAAGAAAGTTACCTGTCGATACAAGAAGTACGTTAATATACAAGTCGAGTCAAAGGGTACTTTATGCGGATGATATCAACATTTTGTTACGGTCATTAACGACGGCCTAAAAACACTGCCTGAAACTCGACAGCGAAGCAAAACTACATATACGAGTATACAACATATATTTAGAACATAAAAATAATAAGCGAATCATTTTATTCTGTATATATGTGTTCTGCAAGTTCTATTTGACTTTTTCTTTAGTATAACTGCTTAAAGGATCTGTCACTCTCTATTTACATACCAGTAGTAATTACGTGAAGTACAATTAGGGTATTTTTAAATGGAGTACTATTGCAGTTGCATTTATCACTATTTAATTTTAACCCTATATCCAAATTTTGAACGTCATCTAATTCTTTAAATCTAGGACCTGCTTCCTCGATTGCCAGCTCATTATTACATATCAAAGATAAAAAGTAGTGACAAGCATTATCATTTAATATCTTCCGTAGCAGCACATATAATTAAAAGCAAATATATAATAAATCAAAATGATATGGTTATCGTAAAAGAGGTTTTTAGGCATCAGCCAAAGAGAAGTAGGAACAACCCGTATGACAAAAATAAATAAAGGATCACGTGCACAAAGAGTACATCTTGGGGCCAAAGAAGAAAAACATAAAACCCTTCGACGACAAGCTCAAAAAATGTGCCGGAGGAAAAACGCCTGACTATTAACACCAAGATCAAAAAAATGAACGAAAACATGACACAACATCAAATCATGCCTTTATTGAACAACTAAGAGACGCCTTCAATCTACAAACAAGCCTTGCAAAAGGGCTCAAGGACCAATCATAGGCAACCCAGTTGAAATTAAAGACAGATGGCTGCAATATTTCCAGAAGCTAGTCACAGCGTCCCCAACAACGCCTGAAGCTACGAACATTCCAGGAGCAGAGCAAGAGGTCCCAGTCTTACACGAACCAGAGACAAAGTACAGGCAGCAGTACGGAACCTCAGGAAAAATAAGGCAACTAGAATAGATTGAATACCAGCAAAACTGCTCCAGACCAGGGGTCTCTATCTAGGTAACCTTTTCCATCAACTGATATGCAAAATATGGTCAGAGGAGCAGTTACCAGAAGACTAGCAAAATAATATACCTAATATGGTCTGTACACAAAAAGGGGAGAGCAAAAGTTATAGAGGTATCACTTTACTGTGTACGAATTATAAAATGCTCTCTAAAATTGTAAAAGAAAAATTAAATGTGTTCATTGACAGCATTATAGGAGAGTATCAGACAGACTTTTGAAGTGGATAGTGGACAGTAGACCAAATATTCTTAGTTAAGGAAGTGCTCAAAAGGTGCTAGGAATATTAAACCAAAGTGCATTAACTTTTTGTAGACCCCAAGCAAGCATAAGAAACTGTCGGCAGATATGTGCTGTGCAAAATAATGCTTGACATTGGCATCCCAACGAAACAAGTCCACATGGTCAAGGTCACGATTCTAAAGATAGAGTCTCAGATCAAGGAAAACGGTGAACTATAGGATAGCTTCATAATGGAATCAGGCTTATAACAAGGGGATGAACTTGCTCCAATAGTCTTGAATATTGCGCTGTAATATTTCAGCAGGAAGACATCAGCTGCAGCCTTGTGTACATTAATGTTGAAGTCCACATAATTGGTAGCATATGCTAATGATGTCAATATTATTGCACATTCAATCTCAAATTTCAAAGGAGTATTTCTGAGCCTAGAATATGAAGTAAACCGAGTTGACCTACGAGTTGTTGAAACAAAAACTAAATTTATGGATCAAACAAGGAAGAAAACTCCAGTCTCACAAACTCTGACTGTAGGCAACTACAACAAGTGTAGATAACTTTCTAAGCACAAGATAAAAGTTCAGCAGGAAGACCTAGGACTCGGTAAAAAGACACGATAGAAGTTGAAAATAGAGCAGACAAGGCTGTGTAACCGTAATGATTTGAGGAAATTAATCCTGGAGGACAAAGTACGACTTGACTTGTTGTGCCATAGATGATAATAATGATTTGAAAAATCTAAACGCTTGAAAACCAGGTTAATTTTTGATTCTTTCCAATAAGGAAGTAAGTTGTTGGCAGATGTTTAGAAGCATGATGATGATGGTCCTCAAGCGTCGAGTGCAAATGAAACCCGGGCTGGGCGAGGTTCCAAGGTCTAACACTGCGATGTGCTTGTGTTTATTCTTGAATAAGTTGTACTTTTGAATCTTAATATCAAAGGTATCTTCAATATGGTGCGGATGACCAAATACACCGCACTTGCCGCAGTTCTATTTTTCGCTTGGCCCCATCTGAGCCAATTTACACACAATAGGGTCATGCATTTCTTTGCATTTCACGCACAGATAGTGTCTCGTGCAGTTGGCAGCTGAATGGTCAAATTATGGACACCGGTAACACTAGTTGTCATCTATTTTTTGGAGGCATTCCCACCTCACCACTCTGCAATTTAAGTACATTATTGGTTAAAGGGCACATGGACTGCTTTTATTCGAAATTTTCACCAAATTAACCGGTTAATTCTGCTTTTTAATGGTCGATCTCAGTTTTGTAAAGTCTTTAACTGAAATAAATTTGGTTTTTGGAGAAGGAGAATCGTATCATCACCGCAGTCCAGGCCCTTCAACAATTGATATTATTTGTTTTTTGGATATGGGTGAAGTAGAAAACTCAAAACATCTTCGTTTGACTTGAAGTCAACAATTTATTTCGTTTTAATTGTTGATTTATTTGCATTAATTCTTCTTTTGCTTTGAAAACTGCTTAATTTATTTTTGGCTACCAATAGGCCAACCATATCTCTTCCGCTTTGTCCGAGTGTATTTATTGGCGGAAATTTTTTTGCCTTGCTTATAGCTTTTTGTGAAAAACCAGTAAAACTTCAAGTTGGTTTCCCTTTCTTATTTTTATGTTTTAAATGTTCAATAAAATTTATATTATGGCTTCGATCGGTTCTTGATTGTTATTAGTGCTACCAGCACTTGAAATTGCTTTTAAAATCTTTTTCTTCATATCGTTCTTCACCTTTGTTTCCTATTAAACTGGTGTTTGCTGCTGTGGTTTTTCAATCTTGACCCGTTTCTTGACTAGCTCTTTGACTGTTACTTCTGTTTGTCGTCATTTCTTCATTATTGGAGATTATTTGTAATTTACATCCACCATCTGAGGAGTTAATATTTTATACAGTTTTTACGGTCTTGAAAACAAATATAGGAAAACAAAGCTCCAAGTATACAAATCTGATATAAGACCTGTGTTATGCTATGGGTGTGAAACATTGACCCTAACCCAAGCATCCGCAAATAAAGGGTGATTCATAACAAGTGTACACATTTTTGTCGAAAAAAATAGCTTTTTTGAAGGTTGGGCTGCAACGTTCACTTATTATAAAAATTCGGTCCCTTACAATTAAATATAAAATATTACTTTAGGCATACGTGCACCTCGTGCTGCTTTACAGACTATCAAACGATGATTGTAATTTTCGATGACATTTTCGCACATTTCCGGCGTTGTTAGGCGTATGTTGGCTCGAATATTATTTTTTAATGCTTCAGTAGTCTAGACAGCGTCAGCGTAAACACGATCCTTCAGAAATTCCCAAAGGAAGAAGTCACAAAGAGTCAAATCACACGACCTCGTCGGCCAATTTATGGGTCCATTTCGTGAAAATATTCGATTCAAGTAGAGCGCGAAATGTTTGCACTGGCGATTCATTATTTTTGTAAAAAGTTTTAACAATAATAAAACGTTTGGCTGAAGTGTAAGACGGCATGGTTAGAATTGTAAAAGACCAAACTGTCATAATCTGTCAATATATGGACCTGAAGTTGGTGATAAATAAGAGTTAAGGCCCGTTCATATGTGTACACTTGTTATGTTGTTATATTGAACGCCTTCGAGACCAATGGCGAATTCGATACAACCATGAGCTGTATGAAATTTTTGACGAGCCGGAAGTCTTAACGATTGTCAGATTGTTGAAGCTGCAATGAGCTGGACACATGAATCGTATGGACAAACACCGGATACCCAAAAAGTTATTTGATGGGAGAACTTAAGGCTGGAGATAAATGGGGAAACCGAGGAAACGCTAATCTGACACAGTCAACGAAGACAGTTCATCGCTGCTCGGATTTCAAAATTAGAGGACGCGACCAATGGACCGAGACAGTTGAAGGCACTATTTGCAGGAAGCCAAGGCCCGAGGGGGGTTGTAGTGATACGAAGAAGAAGAAGAATCTGAGGAGTTTTCTGGACCGTATTTTCTGATGATAATTGTTGCCAGCTTACTATTGGGCGCTACCTTGAGCTTGTCCATTGATGAGAAGCCATCGAGCTACTCCCTACCAGCTTCCTCGAAGTTGTCTTGAGATACTTAACTTTTCATTACAGAATGAAGTAAAATTCTCGTATAGGTATGCTGAGGCAATATGATAAGCTTTTTCCAATAAAAACTACTTTCCAACTGACGCTCTAAATAATCATTCAATTTTTGGAGACTATTGACAGGAGTGATTTCAAAACACATCTGCACGCAAAAAATACTAGATGTAGTTTGTCAAATAGTCTTTCTAAGTGATTGTAGAATGTCTCCTTAATTTTTTTGTCTTTTTTTGTCGGGTCCTGTACGTTTATCAGCCAAATTTTGAAGAATTTTGTTTGCATATGAATTGCAAACGATTGTTCTTTGACTGCTTTAAAATCAATAATGTGTTTCTTACGCGCAGGCTTTCCACTTTTGAATATTGTGTACGATCTTCTGTCTTGAATATCGCTTCCAGACTAGTTCACGTCCTGCATTGCCATTACGTTTAATTTATATTGTTTGGCCTATTATATATGGTCCTTAACAGCAGCTGGTTTGCTCAATGATCTGACATTATAGGATTCAATGCCATCGTTTTATTATGCTTCAAGTAAAATACTTAGATGCTTTAGTTAAAATACTAGAAGCGCTTTTTTCCAAGTGAAACTTTTTAAACGTTTTAAATGAATCGGTTGTTGTTGGAAATAAAACACTGAAAGTCTTTCAATAATTCATCAAAAGTGTCAAATGAAACGCTTTCGAGTTATTATTAAAATACTTAAGTTTGCAATGATTTTGAAGCCCAAAATTTCAAAAGACTACTGTATGTGATATGCCTACCAAGTGTCTGTAGCTACTAGGATTTTAGAGAAAAAGTACAAGAAGCTGAATTGGCAGACAGGTTGCCACTTCATTGGTGGTTTTTAAGTTGGTACAAAACCTCTTATAAAAACGAAGCATGCAAAATGAAGATTAATTTATTGAAATTAAAATTCTATGAAATGTGAAGTATGATCGTGATTTTTTTTTTGTTGGGAGACTTATGTTCAAATCGCAAAATTCGGGTAAATACAAATAGAAGTCTTTTTAGGACATTATAAATAAATTTTTAGAAAGACCTAATAGTTTTGCATCCTGTCGGTCCGTCTGTTCGTCCGCCCATCTGTCCGTGCGTCACAACAAGTTTTCACAGAAACTATAGAAACTAGAAAGCTTAAGCTTTGTGGGAAGGTCAGAAGTGGTGGTCTCTTGAAAGTTTAGGTTTCAAAATTTGTTAAGGAGAGACTCCCTAATGCTGAAGGGAGCCTTAATATTTTTTATCAAATGAAAGGTCTTGATCAGAACTTTCAGAATGCGAAATGAAAAATTCATTTTATGTATCAGAGGGATCAAGGCAGACAAAATGTACGGAAATTCGGTGTCCCTCCACCCTACTCGCGATGGGACACATTCGAACCGAAAAATTTGATAAAATCACGGAAGTTGGTCTTTATGAGTACAAGGGAACAAGTACCTCAAAAATCAAAATTTACTCTACTATGTTCATAATAGTATGATTGGCAGATTCTACGTTTTCTCCCATAGAATCAGAAGGACACCCTTAAAGATATTAGAATTTTGTAGTTATGTAAATTAAAATAAGGTTCTTACGCTCACAAAATTTCATAGACATCAATAATAATCAAGTGAGTTAGAGCGATTTCGATTGTATGGAATAACAACAACAATCACTCGTATTGATGGTTGATACATACTTAAAAAAGACCTAGGTATTCTTATTTTCTTCAAGTTTTCATGAAAATTTAAAAAATAATGGTTAATTTTAACATGTTATATTGGTCAAGCATTCAAAAAAAATTATTTGAACTGGAGCAAAATGGTGGCTCTTATGTACTTATGAACAAAACCCTGTATCTTTTCGATAAATTTGAGTGATTTCTTATGCAAGTATTGAATGAATAATTCATGATATCAGAAAACTTGTTTCACACCCTAGGTTGGTTACAAAGCCCTTCTATTAGGAGCACTGTTGCGAATTTCGGCGTAGTGGGATTCTCCCATTTGGAACTTCAAATTGCCGCCGTAACATCTCCACCTTCCTTTGGGCACTTCTACGTTTTCCTCTGTATATTTACGTATTTTTATAAACATTTTATCAATTTCCCTATAATTTTTAATTCCTCATCATCTCAATCTTACCCTCTTATTCTATTTTCAAATTACAAAAAAAATATAAATATAATAATAATTTTAATTTTCCCACAAACTACACTCCATTCATTACTTCCCTTTAACAAAATTTCATTCGATACATTTTCCCTAGGAAAACCTAACTCTTTCCTTCATACTAACTAATTTTATTCATTAGCTCCCACTAAAAAATTTTATTTTTCATACTGACAAAAATTTATTCACGTTTCCCTACCAGCAAATTTCGTCTCAATGCCCATTAGAAAAGGTGCATAGTTGAACTTGCTGATTTGATGAATGAGAAATCAACAGAAAGTGGCTCCGTTGGTCGCGCCATGGATTCTCAGCCGGCGGTCCACTGGGGCGCTGGGTTCAAGTTCCTTGAGCGCGTGAAAGCATTCTTTTTGGAATATCGGCAAAAGCAATTGTTTCCGTACATATATGATGATTTGCATCTAACGAAACGCTATCATGGTTACGCAAATCACCATATATGCAAAATGGAAATTGTTGCGGTTGTCGATATGCAAAAAGATGAGTGGGTAGCAAAATCGAAGTGTAATGAACTTCGATTACGTTACCCAGATGCGGCAGCGGTTATTGAGAATGAAACGATTGCGGGATTGAGGAATGAAATGTTTGATTTGGAAAGGCAGTTAGTATTTGGCTTGTGAATGAGAGTGGAATTCTTTTGCGGTTTCGGCGAAAGTTTTTTGTGTGAAATTCGGGGAATGAAATTTGTTTAAAAATCTAATTTGCTAGTTTAGTGAATTAATTAAATAAATAAAAATAAAGTTGAAATTTGAGAGTGAAAAAACAGTTGAGTAGGATAGGAGATGATTTGGAAACGGAAAAAGAGTTAAGAAATTTGTATGACTGGTCAAAACAAAGAAAATAGTGAATAAAAGACTTTTGTAGCAGAACGGGTTTGTCCTGGTGTTGGTCGTACGGAAGAACAATTAATAAGTGGGTACGAGAAGTGGAGAAAAAACCAAAATCAACCATTAAATCGTGTGAATTGTGCAAAATGATCATACAGTGAAGATATGACTTGTGAGTTTTTATGTAGAAATCAAAAGTTTGCATCAAGAAAGTGTTTGTTTTTGCAATAAGTGATGTGATTAGCCATCTTCGTACGATAAAAGAGTGGGTTCCGTTATCTCCAATTTTGTTCCTTTAATACAAGTGTCAGCTAGAATTACTAAGTGGGTTTAAATTTAACAGCAAACTAATTTATTGAATAACTTATGCGGAAGAGTTAATAGATGAAATTATCGAGATAAACCAAGGCTGTAATTAATGAAAATACCCGAGCGGATCAAATATTAGGATGAAGTGGCCGATTATCTATAATTAATGAGCTTGAATTTAAAATTAATTAAATTTTCAGTGACCCCACCTCTTTTTTTTTTTTTGGTGTCCTTTGCCGAACGGTCAGAGATCCGCAGAAAAAGAAAGAGTAAGTAAATGATTAATATTTTTCCTTGTTTTTCTTTACATTCTTTTATTTGTTGCCTATCATTCCAGTTTATTGTAATATGCTATTTTTTTACTAACATCTTATTTGATTTATATGCACAAAATTTTTAAGGGGGGGATGTTTTTTTTGTGTTTGGTATCTTTTAATTGTGGAACTTGCTGTGGAAATTACTTTTTGATAAAATATAACGGCCATGATTTGCTAAAATATCAATTTTTAATTTCTCAATATGACCTCCCCCTTTCGCGTCCTTATTCCTTCGTGTTAGTTTTTATGTTTAGGGTAGCTCAGCTAGAGCAGAGGGTGTCCCAGAAGACCCACGCCACGACGGAGCGCTAGCCGGCCTTGCCACCCCGGGCTACGCAAAAATTGTAAAAAAAAAAAGAAATTTTGTAGAAATTTAATTTTTAATCAAAATTTGTTCAAAGTTTATGCCTTTAATTTATGGAGAAAAATATTAATTTCATAAAGTATGATAAGTTCAATTTTGAGTAGTCAGCTTAAAAGAAATGAAAAGATTATATCCAAATTTAACCACCACTTTTAACATATCTTTTTGTGTTGTTGAGAATTTTTACATTGTGGCTTAGCACTCAGCGGTAGTTAAATACTACGAGTCACGGTGCAAATGTAGAAAAACAGTTTTACTATCAAATACAGCAAAATCAAAGATGCTGTCACAATATGGTTATTGACATACAGTTTCATGCTCAATAAATAACAAATTACCTTTGACACCCTGCTGAACTGATTTCGATGTAACAAAAAATATAACCTATTGTGAATAATACCGTGAAATGGCTTACACCTACGTTGAATGGAAATCATTATTTGCAAGCCCTTATTAGAATGGCCAAGACTAATTGTTGCTTTGTGCTTGCTAACGCCTCAAAAATACAATTGTTGTTATCTTTTGTGTTACACAATAGCAAATGGGTTTCTGTGTAGGACTCTAACATGTAACTGATTTGCTTCAAAATCCACTCCTATGTCAGCAACCTGGTAAATAGTTTCAAATTACGAAAGACATCTAAGACATCCGATGACCGCCGACCCATTTTCAATATACTAAAATAACAAACATGCTAGCGCAGTTGTTTTTTTTTTATCGTCCTTATTTTATATTGTCAACCTTAACAACGCAAGGCTCCTTCGCAGTCCTTTGATCTTTTGTTTCGAATCATATCAAACGACTAAAGAAACTATAAATATGGAGGTAATGCAGTTTATATAGGTAATAGTTTGGCTAAAGATTTTTAATAGGAATTCAATAATTTAAGAACAAGTTTTCATTAAATTTTAATGAAATTATTTTCCCCACAAATCAAAATGAATAGTGCCTAAATCAATGTAGGAAATTGTTGTAATTTTGGTACCATTGTTTGATATCCATTCAAAATGAGCAAAATTTTATTGAAAAATTTTCAATTTAGTGTACTTCAGATACTCTTCAGATACTTTCACATACTCAAAATTTCATATCGATCGATCAAATAATGTGTCACTCATAAACCACATCTCCACAGGACAAAATACACTCAAATTACAATAGAACCAATCATTGCTCAAATTTTCCCACACTTTTTGAAAATAATGCTACAAAGAAGGCTAAATAAAATTTCGTTTCCAAGGAATGGTCATCAATAATCCTTATGCTGTATGTTAAGTGAAAAATTAAGATGAGTATCTGAATGCGATGTTCGTTGCTGAATCGCCAAAATTAGCGGTGCCATATGCACCATCTGATTTGAGAACAAAACAGGATTATTACCAAGGCAAATATCTCAATCTTTGATGCCTGGGAGGGAGGATCAATTATACGGGCTAACTGAATGATGTTCAGCCATTGTTGTCAATTATTTTCCCCTATGTCACAAAAGAGCACTTATCGTCAATATTTACCTTTGTTTGCATATTAACGGCCATCTGCATATTTTGTCAATATGTTGATACTGGAAACAGTGCAGCATTTTAAGTATTATCTCAAAGAAGAATTAACTTACCGTTAAAGTTTCATTTCCTTATTTACTAGAATGATTATATAGAAAAAGATATTATATAAAATATTTATATTAACTCCAAACTCAAATTCTTATCGACAAAATATAATATCATGCATATTAAGAATACCAGATCAAGGCAAATACTGAAAAGCGATACTGTTAGGACAATTTATTGAAAAATATCAGAAATCAAAGTAAATTGAATGCAGTAGGGTATTCTTTTAGAAGATCGCATAACAGGAGCTATACGTCGTGGTAACAAACACCTCGTTAGTTGAGGATTAAACGATTATAAGTCAGCGATAACGGCTTAACATCGTTCCTGAAGAAAAAATCTAGATAAATGATGCCCCTTTGACTCAATTTTATGTGAAGATTTTTGATTTTGATCTGGAACTACGATGAAATGTTCAAACTGCATTGCATACAAGATGCGTATCATACGATTAACAGAATTGTGCGTAAGAGAAATGAGGCATAGGAAAATGTTGTCTTTAATTTCGTTTGATTTTATTTTCCTTCTAAATCGAAGCTTATTTGAATCTGGGTGAATTGTTTGATGTCGAATGGGGTGCACAAAACACGGGTAGTACTTAAAATATAGTTAAGGGTAGATGCCGCTGCCTCCTACGTAGCAGTATCTAATTTAATAAGGTAAGTTGGTTAAAAAATACCAAGTACTTAAATAATGATATGGTATAATTTAGTTAAAGGAACTTCCCAGTGATTTGTGCTGGGCTAATTAAGGATATTTTTTTTCTCATATTTGATCTTACGTAAGATTTGAACCCTCTCTTTTCCACTGATGCCATATGGTATCATGTTTGTTAAACGTATACAATCTATGCATATCATCCATTTTAGCATTTCTTTTGTGGGCTTCTCCTTCATTGAGCCTTTCTTTTTAGAAAAATACCACTTTAGTTAACCTTTAGCAATTTACCTCCATTTCGCGAACACGTTTTGTTACTAGATGTCACACGTTAAATTGAAATTTTCTATTCTTTTTTGGTGTAGCAGAAAAAGTTAGAGTATCTCATTATCATGATCGAATGTGATGGCACTCCAGAAGGTGATATGGTCAGTATCACGCTTTGGCCGTGTACTTGTCCAACCAGCTGCGAAACGTTCTGATTTGAAAATTTACCCTGAAAATTTTTATAATTTAAATTGGATCATTAGTAAGGCGCTGTCATAAAGTAATAGCCTGAGCAAAGTATTTAATTTATATATAGGGGTTTGCACAAGGGGCGTAACAGTTTTGTATCTTTATATGAACGCACCCTTAAACTTTTTTTATGAACTTTCAATGTCAAAACCTTACCTAAAGTCAATATTTTTATCATGGTAAGCCTCATGAAGCAGCAATTGGGCTCTGGCAAAGCTTGAAGAAAATGAAAAATTTCATCGATAAATCATCTTCAGCAATGACGCTCATTTCTGGCTCAATGGCTCTATTAATAAGCAAAATATGCGCTATTGGTCAGCAACAAAACCACATGTGCTTCTTGAGACACCATTGCAGCTGCAAAAAATTACTGTTTTGGGCGGTTTTCATGCCGGAGGTTCGATTGGGCCGTATTTATTCGTAGATGAAAACGACCGTCATGTTACCATCAATGGAGAGCGCTATCGTATTATGTTGGAAGATTATTTGTGGCCAAAATTAGATGAACTTGACACCAACGATTTGTGGTTTCAACAAGACATAAGCACTAGCCACACAACACGCCTCACAATCGATTTGTTGAAATTTATTTATTTACTATTATATCCTTAATGGAAAACCCTAAATTATTTATGAAAATCGGCTGATGCCATATGGCATCCTTGGGAAGAGAGGGTAGAAATTTTCATCGATTTTCAGGAACGATATTTTTGTATTGGGATTTCAGGAATGATATTTGGGTATTTTCATCAATTAAAATAGTCGGAGCGATTGAATATAGATTATATTTCATACACGTTGTTACAGAAGGAATTACAGACAACAATCTAGCTGGGCTTTGGGGGCGGAAAGTAGAACTAGAGACTTAAGAGCCCTCTACTAGTTCTGCAGTTCCAAGAAGGGACACAACTTAGCGAATTTGTCTATGAAATTACGTTACGACCCTGAACTTTATCTTGCGACGAGCTTAAATTTATATTCCTCTCATTCTAGTTCCTATTCATTCATAACCCAAACTAGTGGAAAATGTTGAATCGTTAAAATTATCTGCGCCTTTTATCCAAATTAAACCACTGATTGTAGAGTTATCGAGTAAGTCAGATTGGAGTGCAATCGTTCTCACTATTGCTCGCGCGAATTGATGCTTTCCTTTCTAATCTATAATCTATCTAATCTTCTTCTTCTTCTTAGCACTACAGCCCCTTTCAGGCCTTCGCTTCCTGCAAACAGCGCCTCCAAATGTCTTGGTTCGTTGACCGCGTCTTCCAATTCTGAAATCCGAGCAGCGATGAACTGTCTTCATCAACCGAGTCAGACCAGCGTTTCCTCGGTTTCCCCACTGGCCGCCGGCCTTCAGTTCTCCCAACGAATACCTTCTTGGGTATTCGTTGTTCGTCCATACGATTCATGTGTCTAGCCCATTGCAGTTTCCGCAGTCTTACAATCCTTGAGACCTCCGGTTCGTCAAAAATTTCATACAGCTCATGGTTGTATTGAATTCGCCATTGGTCCCTGTCTAGCTTCGCTCCAATTATTCGCCTCAGGACCCGTCACTCAAAGGTGTTCAATATATTTGCGGATGGTTGGGTTAGGGTCCATGTTTCACACCCATAGCATAACACAGGTCTTATCACAGATTTGTATACTTGGAACTTTGTTTTCCTGTGTATGCAGCTGGTCTTCAAGATCGTCAATACTGAATAAAATATTTTATTTGCGAGCTGTATTCTTCGGCGTATTTCGTCTCTTTCGTTGCCCGTTTGCGTTATTTTAGCGCCTAAATACATAAATTCGCTAACATTTTTGATATTGTATTCGCCAAGTGTGATATTTTGTGTATTCGGGATATTTTTCCTCGTCTGCGTCATGAGCTTTGTTCTATTTTCGTTGATTTGTAGCCCTACTAGTTTTGCTTCGTTGTCGAGTTTCAGGAAGAGTTCTTTGGCAGTTGTTAGTGACCGTGACAGAATGTTGATGTCGTCCGCATGGGCCACTACCTGGCTCGACTTGTATAGTATGACGTACTAATCTATCTAATTGCATCTGATAATTATTAACATGCACTTTATGTTTAAGGCCATTTAAGTTTTAAAATATTGAACCATGAGAGACAAGCAATACTGCAGAAAAAATTCGTGTAGTCTTTGGGAATCAATCAGGGCTAAATGGCCCTTGCGTGGACGACGAACAAATACAAAAATGCTGCAATGTGATTCGAACTTCGAGTGGAAAATTTGCATTCATAACATATGTCTCATGCAATTGCCAGTATTTAGGTTTTTAAGTTTTTGGTGATCACTTTCACGATGGTGGAAACGAAGTAGCTGATTGTAGCGATGTTAAATTAGTCTTAGAAGAGGAAAATTGCTTTATTTGTAGAACGTTTTGGAACTGATCCTTCTAATAGAGCAGAGTTTTCTTTAAATTCAAACGTAATAATTTCGTTCAATCCTTCGTAACGTAATTCGGCAGGATAACAACAAATTTTTCCGACATCACCCACATCATATACGGGCGTTCATCAAGGATGTTCGTGAGTATCCCTGTTTTTTAGGGTTTTGTAAATAATTTTACAAAACCATACTAAAATTGCGTCCTGTCTGTCCATCCGTCCGTCCGTGTGTCACAGCACGTTTTCTCGCAAGCTACTTAAGCTAGAAACATCAAATCTTGTGTGTAGCTGTAAAGTGGTGCTCTCTTCAAAGTTTGACAACAACAAAATTTTATAAGGTATTTAAGGGGGTCTCCCCATATGGGGGAGTGGCCCCGGAAAAAAAATTTCATCAAAGGTAGTCAATATGGGTATCAAATGAAAGGTCTTAATTTGACGTTTTTTGCTTCGAGGAGTGAACGGGGAGGGGAAGTACCCGAAAAATTTGTGTCCCCTCCCCTCGCGATGGGACAACTGTGATCCGAAAAATCTGGAAAAAATCATGGAGGTAGGGGCTTATGAGCACCACAACAAATACCTTAGAAGACAACTTTATTAATAATAATATGATATTCGAATTTCACATTTTCCCCAATAAAATCGTATAGGTACCTTATTTTGTTTGTTTTTGTGTTTGGGAGGTGAATGCCATTTACGCACAGAGTGTGGGACTCCCATGCTCGCAAGAAGGCGACTGGTCTACCTACTAAATACCTCCCCTGTCAACCTGAGAACCCAGCCTGGAACCGTTTGACACATTACTTCGGGTACACTTAAACGAAATTCGATATTTAAGTATTCCTGTAAAAGGTCCTTAAACTATGAGAGCTTGAAGAAAATCGAATGATATACACAGAAGCTATAGCCATTTGAAATTTCTCCAATTACAACAATAACACATGATTTTGGTATTTTATGGACTTTCCATAGAATCTGTCACTGCAGATTCGATTTGATCTTCTTAACATTTTCGAATAAGGTTAATGACATTAATATTTTTGAGAGTTCATGATTTGATTGATTTTTGTCATTTTGCAACAAAATGGCGACCGTTGAAAATAGAGAAGGAATGGATTTTCTTATCAACGTGCACATAGTATTTCTTAATTTTATTCGTTGCTGGTGACTGCGTTTCAGAGGAGTTGGGAACAAAACTCTTCTGACATGAGCGTAGGTCTGTCTACCCAACTTGTTATACTTTATTTATTGAAAATGTTTTTAAATTATATATTGAAGTGCATGAATAATAATAAAGCCCCACCTCTGTGATTTTTTTCAGATTTTTCGGGTCAAAGGGGGGGGGACAAAATGTCGTACATTTCCCCTTTCCCTGCACTCCTCAAAGCAAATTTTGTCATTTTAAGACCTGTTTTGAAAATTCAAGACCTTTCATTTGATGCCCATATTGTCTACATGCAATAAATTTTTTTTCGGGGGCCACTCCTCTATATGGGGATACTCCCCTAAAATGCCCTATAAATTTATTTTTGTAGTGAAACTTTTAAGAGGGCGTCACTTTGCACCTACTTACAAAATTTCATGTTCCTAGCTTATGCAGTTTGCGAGAATAAGTGATTTGACTCACGGACGGACGGATGGACGGACGGATGGACGGACTGACAGGAAGCAATTTTAGTAGGGTATTGTAAAACAGATTTTACAGTACTCTAAAAAAAGAAAAAAATGGAAAAGTTTGTGGTTGTGAAAGATTAAAGACAAAAATTTCGTGAGCAGGAGGCAGTAGTTAGACGAATTGCCGTGAATATAGATGATTGAATATATTAAGGAGTTATTTAGGATTTGGAGCCGTTGTTTATACTTGTTTTCTTGTTCCGAATATTGTTTTTCAATAGCGTTGTTGAATTTTGTTACTTAATTGAAATAAAATAATTTAAGAAAAGTAGTCTGTTGTCTAGTGGTTAGAGCATGGACGCATAAGCCGAAGGTCTCAGGTTCAAATCTCGTTGGGAGCAACGTGACTTAGTTCAGGGGATTTTACGGACAGACTACGAGTGTTCACTCAGTGGTGATATGTACTGATTAGATTAGATTAGATCATATCATAGCTGAGGAAGCATATGGGAGCATGGTACTGACCAAACCAACTTCCGAAAAAATCAACACGGTCATGAAAATGAGATACTCTAACTATCTCTAAGCGAAGGCCCGAGAGGGGCTGTGGTGCTACAAAGAAGAAGAAGAAGAATTGAAATAAAACGAGGCTAGTGAAACTTTGATAATATCTCCTCAATGCATTAGCTACAAACACGTCTATCCGTATTTACAGAAATAATTTTAAGGATTAGAGTAACTGGAAATGGTAGCGTCATAAGTCACGGTGAGCTCTTTTGATGGCGTTTGGTGCCGCAGTGAAAAAACAAGGTAAAAAAGAGACAGAAAAGTTTTGATTCGAAAGCGACACCTGTTGAGCTGAGACGTAGCGCTCATCTCTGTATACTGATTATCCTTCAACTTGCACTGAGGTGTTTTAATAGTTTTCACATAAAAATAGAATTTCGTTAAATACTAAACGATAAATAGAACTACCTAATTAATACATTGTATAGAGTTATTTGTATGCCCGGAAATCAAAACAAAAGGAAATAAAAAATATTTTTGATAATTGAAGATTCGATCTTTCCCTTTCGTTAAACCTGGCCGAGTATCGGACCCGCCACGTTGGCTGGCCCCTCCACAATAATGAGGTAGCCATCGGGTAAGCTCACTCCTTCTTAATTCCTTTACAAGTACTCTCGCAGGGTAGAGTGGCCTTCCGCTCACCTGCCTATTTATGGTATAGAGTTATGTGATTCCATCACATAATACTATAACATAAATCTGCCACGTTGACATTTTTCATTTAAGGGAAAAATTTATGCAAATTATGTTTGTATGAGTTTTCCACTCATGGTCATGTCTACATAGGATCTTGATTTGGATGGGACGTGCGAGGGGACATAAGTATCGTCGGTAACGACGAAGTCCTCTCAAGTCCCGTTTGTTTTCTCCTGGCCCGGTTTGTCATTTGCGTTATCAATTTCCAACCCTAAGTAGGTTACCTTAGCCTCGACTCCGGTCGAAACTAATTTGTATCTGTTGAATTTGTGGATGCGAAATATCTTTTGTAGTGGATCTTCGTGCAGGAGAAAAGAACCCGCGCCCAACGATACCACAACGCTAGCCTGCCAGCGCATTCACGCGTCCTCAGATAAGGCCAATCTCGGCAAATCCCACCATCCTTCCTCGCCGAGCCAGCAGACCATTGCTGTAGTCCTGAACGGACTTTTTTTATCTACACCCGTTTCAATACATTTCTGAGCATAAAAATCCTAAGTAGAATTGTTAAGATGTCCAGTGACAGAATGTATTGGGCTCATACAGCCAGTTTTGTAAACATAACGGATTCCTGAACGTCTGACCAAATAAAATCCAATCTCCATTTGAATAACAACGCCGGTATAAAAGAGCGAAGTGTATGTTTAAATTTCGGCCATTTTTGGGTAAAGTGTGAAAGAATTTCAAGTATATTCCTTCAGAAGAGCACGATTCTGTAAATGAAGTTCTGATACCATTTAAGTGTCGTAAGAGAATAATGTAATATATCCAAGGCAAGCCACACTAGTCGGACATTAAAATGTTTGTTTGGTGTAGTTTTGCAGGGCTCATGCAGGATTTTGAGGTATATACTTTGAATCTTGGTGTAAGTGGTGTTTATGTGAAGACACTCCGGTCAATAAAAATTTCAAAATCTACACTGACAACTGGTTCTCTTCTTGGAAATTAGCACGCACCATGAAGGAAAAGAGGATAGTCATAGTAGTTGCTGTTCGGTTAATCGTTTACCAAGTTGCAGATTGATGAATGACAAATTTTTAGAAGAAGAAAGTTTGTGGCTTTTTCGATTTTAAGACAAAAACTAATAATAATATACTAGCTATTCAATGGCTCAAAAACAAGCCTATCCGCCTGATATCTTCTTTAATAGGCCCTGATCCCGTAAGTAGCGTAAAATACTGGTCAGCAAAAAAACGCAAGTCTATAGAAGTACCAAGGCTCCACATCGTCACGGAATATAATCAACACATGGGTAGAGTCAACTTAAATGAAATGCTAGAAACTCTGTGTAGAATGGACAAAGGGACGAAAAATATTATTCCCACATTGTTTATGGTCTCTTCGATATTTCAATAATACATGCTTGGCCTCTATAGCAAAAAGGATTAGAAAATGCCAACATTAAGCCATTAATTATTTTGAAATTGGACGTTGCTCACAGCTTCCGCTAAAAAAAACCATAGTTAGTAGCAGAGTGTAGTAATCAAGCAGCCCGCCTAGGCAAATTGCTCAAGGAACCTTCACCAAAAGGACAATAGGAGTAGAGGAAAAAGAAAAGAGGCGAAAATGTGGTGATTATGGACCCGTTTGGCGATTCAAGTGTAATAAGGTAAAGAATCGATGAAATGGCACAAATGAAAAAATTCTAAGCCGACGAGAAAGCAATCACGTACAGTACCAAAAGTGATGTCAGCATCTCCAGCAACAGCGTCATTATTCGTGATGCCACATTTTGCACCTCTGAAGTCATCGAACTCAAACAAAAATCCGCATTCCATATAATCAGGCTCGTCGAAAAAAATACTGAAATTGTTGCTCCAACAAGAAGAGAGCTAAACAAATCCAATGACTATTATCGGTGGCTGAATCACCTACGACAGATGCGAACTTATCAGAGCGATTGTAGTAATTGATCAGTCGCCTAGCCAAACTACTCGAAAAGCATTCCCGGGCGAAACACCATTTTTTTACTCGGAAATCCTTAAATATCATTTAATTTACATTTGTAATTTAAAAATAAAAAAATTTAATTTAAGAATTCTTTAATAATAAAATAATTTGCGAATTGTGTCTTACTATTAATAATAAATTTTTTTTAAAATTCATTATCATCTGTTAAATTTAATCTACACTCTAAATTTTCATACATCTATAATATGAAGAAAAAATTACATTAAAAATTACAATCAAAAATTTGATGGCGGCAACACCCTTTGCAACGCAATTTAGAAAAAAATTGCTGTCTTATCTCGTCAGAAAGAAACCACGGTTGGCGGTATGCAGAAGGCTCGCCAAGTAAACCTCCGTTGCCAGCATGAGGGAGTCTCGCTGAGGTAAGCAAAGCGAGTGCATCAGCTGCGGGAGAATCGTAGACGTCGTCGTGGCAAATGCTGTGTACGTTTCGTACATAGAACGGGATCTCAGAGAAACCGATTTCAATTGCATTTTGCACTATGCTCATGGTTGATGACTCGCTTTTGGAACAGCAGGTGGGTTAGACGTCGCGATAGGTTGTGCTACAAATTCCAAAATGTTTTCCTACGCCTAAAATTTCAAGTTTCGCAAAGTGAAAAATAATACAAGGGAAAACTAGCGTGAATCTAATTCTTAAGTCACTGGCCACGGAGTTAATTTTAATACGCCCAAATTTATTTATTTATTTATTCATGAACCAAACAAGGTACAAAATATTTACATTGCATTGTAGTTCCATTTTATTTTCTTAACAATTACAATTGGGGGGAAATGGGCTAAGGAATTCCAGGACAGAGGATATTTAAGGATTCAAGGTTTTAAGTAAGTTTGTTTTAAAAGTGGCCTTCGAAATGCCAAATTGTATTGAGTAGTATACGAGTATATTACATACATACTATTCCAAACAACCAATAAATTGTACAATAAAACAAGCAAAGAGTGGAGAAAGTGTTGAAATTTGAATGCGAAATACGTCGGACAGACCGAGTTCCCCACAATTGAAAATCCATAAGACTATCTCGTTTACACCTGTACATGTCAGCGAAATTTAAATGTTTGTGACTGAATTATCATTTGTTTTGTGTACAGTGTTTTGCAAAAGTCTTGTTTTCTAGTGAATGCAGTAACGCGATAAGTTCTACAGCTTAGATTATTTTGTATAGCCTCACTTTCATATAACTAGAGAAAAGAGTAAAAAGGCATCAATTCGTGAATTCATGAAAAATTGAATATAATCTTCAGTGTATAATCCTGTTGGGAAAAATTGTGGCAAAAGCCATAACCACATTTACAGTGAAGTGTGATTTACTTCCTTGTTGGCTCCATTTTTACAAGACTGCACGATATCTCATCTTGATGGGCATCGCCACGCATTTGCCGGATTTCATCCATATCCATATAGGGTAACCCCTGATCAGAAATATGGATTTTATAATATTTTCTTTTGTTTTGTCGATCGGGTTTTGAACTTCTTGAGATATGATTCTAAAATCCCTTTCAAATAAAATATACCTATTGTACATGCACTAAAAAAGTTCCGGTTGAAATTCCAGTATCGATTCGGCACAGTAATAATTGGCGTTCTGCAAGGTGTATATTTTAGCTAGGAGGTTGCGTCAGTAGGTGTCGAATGTGACTGTTGTGCAATAAGTTTCAATTATGCGATTTGCTATTATCGCTCAAAGTGTTAATTTACGATATATGATTTGAGATAGATAGTGACATACAGCAGATAGGATATGATATACAGATGCTTTAAGTGATGTGAATAATGTGTTTGTAGAATGCCAAATAGTGTTTGGACAGTATAAAGCCACAGAATATGTGAACTCCTTGTTACATTGGATAATTTTGGTTTAAGTTAACAAAATTATAATTAAGTTGTATAAAATAACTATTTTGTTAAAATAAACACTTTAGAGTTTTCAAAATAAACAGAAACCCAACAGCAAAATAAACGAGTAATTAAGAAAAAAAACTCATACTTCTCGCAATTCAAAAACAACAAAAACTTGTGTGTGTTAACGAGACTAGAAAAGATGGAAAAAAGGGGGAGAAACATCCATGGAAGAATTATGCTACTTCAGTGATATGCGCTGTATTTTTCCATTTTTAAATTATCGTTCGCTGAAAGATGTATTGTATATATGAGATAGAAACAAATGGGCGATTTGATTATATGTGATGCCGTTTATTTATGTCGTGATGAATTTTGAAAGTTGATAGATCTACCGTACGAAAATTAAGGTCAATATAAAGTGTCCACAGGCCTTACCCACCCCGTTAACGAGCGCTCGTTGGAAGACGACTAGGTAAGTACCCTTTTGTTGATATTATTCTTTTTATTTATTCAAAAAAAACGAACAAAAAGGACAAACTTTCAACAATATTTCAAAATTTTCTTGGTAAATGCTTGGAAGTTGATATTGATCGTAGATCTACTGCTTGCGAGCTGTTAAAGCATCCATTTTTAAAATTAGCACGACCGTTAGCCACTTTAACACCATTAATAATGGCAGCCAAAGAGGCTACAAAAGGAAATTAATAACGTATATATAAATATATAAATAACCTTTGATGAGAATGTAAAAAAATTCATTCTATATTCATACTAACTTAGTCGGATTTAAGTGTATATCATTTACAATTATAATTTTCACCAGGACATCTTACTTTTCATCCAATGCTTTTATTCGTTTTCGACGATTATGGTTTCTTTGATCTAACAACTAGTTATTTAATAATATAAAGTATGTTATTTTTCATTTACTTTAGATATCAAGTTAAAAATACAATGAAGAGATAAAGAAAAAATAAGAAGTTCGGTCTTTTCAATTTTATGTGACCCGGATCAAGTATGGGATCCGCCACGTTGGCTGCCTCCCCACTGATGAGCTAGCCATCGGGTGAGCTCACCCCTTCTCTTTGCATTGGAGGTGCGTTTGCAGGGTAGAGTGGCTTTCCACTTGAGTTACCTATTTATGCTAAAGTATTATGTGATCCCATGATATAAGATTTGAACATAAATTTGAAACATTAATATTTTTCATTTAAAGGAAAAATTCATGCAAACTATGTTTGCATGAGTTTTTCATTTAAATATTAAAATATATGGCCATGTCTGCAATGGATCTTAATCCAGATGGAGGGGTGCGGGGAGAGGGGACCACTTCTACCTGGATGCCCCACTCTTATTTGGGGGCCGTAAGTATACATGGTACAGACGAGATCTTCTCGAGTCTCGCTCGCTTTCACCAAGCCCAGTCATTCTTTTGCTTTGGCAAAACGCATCCTTCCAGTACGTACCTCGGACCTCGACACCTATCAATCCGAACACTACTAGCTGGTGATTTGTGAATGCGAAACTTTTGTAGTGAGCTGGGGAAAAGAACCTGCCCTACGACATCGCAATGCTAGTCTGCCAGCGCATTCACGGATCCTCAGACAAGGCCAATTTTGGCGAGCACAAACATCTTCGCTCGCCGAGGCAGCAGACCATCGCTGCAGTCCTTTACGGACACTTGATTCACTCGCACAATCCAAATCACTACACGATCTAACAGCAACGAGCAGTCGCATACCAAACAGTTATTCGAAGTCAAACTAGAACAACAAACCTTCCACCTACAAGCCAAATGCATACAAAACTATCCTCATCTCTGTGTTAATTAGCCTGAATATCATCATCGTCAGCCAATTTCCAATAATTAAGTCCATAGATACACAATTCAATACCAATCAATTTCTCCAATCAGCAAAAAATGACAAGAAAATTTGAAAAATTGAAAAGAAAAAACAAACAAATGGTAATTGAATGTGTAAAAGAATTGTGAACGAGTATAAAACTTGAAATGGATTGTGATCGTTGCGCAATTTAATGCAAGAATAAGTGTTAGTAAAATTTATTATGATAGAAATGCTTTTAAGGTTTCAAGCACACTTACCCCCACCACAACAAAGAGCGCTTGTCGAAGGAGTGGGTAAGTACCTTTTGTTTCTTCTTGCTTACTAATTTACATAACCTTATTAATGTTTGCTTGACCGATTTGCCAGTCAACAATGTTTTAAATCATAGAAGCAGTCTATGCATCTCCAATGTAAAAAACACAGGCATGGGACCCACCACGTTGGCTAGCCCCTCCGCTCGTGAGGTAGCCATCAGTTGAGCTCTCCCTATTCTTCCTTTGCTACAGGGGCTCTCGCCGGGATGCTTGGCCTTCCTCACCCAATATGGGTCAAGGCATCATATATTTTAGATCCGATTAGGAGGAGTGCATGGGGGCATCGCCACCACCTGGATGCTCCATTCTTATTTGTGGGCCATGACCGACGTCGGCAAGGACAAAGTGACCTTACAACTCACGCGCGGTTAAGTGGTTATTCAACGTCGCGTTCCCTCGTAATCGCTTTCGGTTAGTTACTTCAGCCATTGGCACCTTTTCACAAGCCAATCGGTGGTTTGGTTTCGATACTGGTCACCCTAAAAAATCGTAATTGCGAAACCACACCACAAAGCGTGTCTTTCGCAGCTAGTTTAACGCCTACTAAGGATTAGTTTACACTATTGCGATACAATATAAATTAAATGATTTTAAATTTATTATTATTTTCCGTTTCTTAACATCTCCACTTATCGTTCATTTGACTAAATTAAACTAGCTCCATTGCTTCCAGTAGTTTGAGCAATTGCAGTAATCGGCTTGGTCATACAATCGGCAAGTATCTCCGCTGTCATATTGGATGCTCTTCGATGCAACTTGTTCACGCAGAAAATGATGACGAATGTTGATATGTTTTGTGCGTGGATGATGGACAGTGCTATTGGAAAAGTTAATCGCTCCTTTATTGTCACAGTAAATTATGTACCATAGCGCTTCCTGTTTTATCGATGACATTGCCATGTATTTCGCCTCCGTTGTAGATAGTGCGACTGTGGTTTGCTTCTTCGAATTCGTCCTGGAATAAAAACAAATTACCAGTAACCAAACGTCGACCTTGAGTATCGCAACCATAATCTACATCGAAATATCCGTGCAGGTTGGTTGATTTGTCATATATACGTCGACTGAATGATAGCCTTTTATCAACCGTGAACTTTAAATATCGCAGAATACGCTAGGCTGCTGTCCAATGTGCTCTGCCAGAATTGATGTTGAATTGCCTGACGCTATTAGTTGCATACTGAATGTCCGACCCGGATACCTGCGTGAAGAGCAGCAATGAACCAACCGCTTCTTGGTATGGCACTTTTGCCATCTCACCACGTTCCTCCGTTTCATGTGTCAGCTTCTGAATTACGTCGGTTAGCGTCAAGATTCGATTGCAGTTCGCCATCCCAAATTGATCTAGTATTTCTTGGATAAAGTGACTCATAATAATGTATCAAAATTTAAATAATAAATATCATAAAGGATATAATTATAAGGAAAATTTTATATTTGATATAGGGAGGAAAAAGATAATATAAAATTTTATATTCAATATAGGGAGGAAAAAAATAATATAAATTTTGGACCAGTGTTACGCCGGTTTTCGAGCAGTTTGCTTAGGTGACTACTCGATTACTACATGACAGAACAGCCTTTTTTTGTTAATTGATGAACCGATAAAAGATTTGTATTTTTGTGTGTGGTTCCTATAACACATCGTTCACTATTGCGACCATCTTGTCCATTTCACCGCGGTTGAGGTTTAAATTGATCACACCAATGCTGTCAATTGGTAGTTCTGAGTTATCACCAACTATCACCGTTTTCATTGTTTTTATGTTAAGTTTGCTCGTGGACGACTTTTTATTGTTCGTGTGTGTGTCACATTTTGCATGATGTGCCGAACAGCAAATCAAACTAACTGTGGAGTTTGCGTTTGATTCTTTACGCTTAAGACAGTTTCTTTCAATATGGCCGAGAAGATTTCACTCAAAGCACTTTACATTTTTCATCAATTTGTTCGGAATTTCGTGTTTTTAGGGTTTTGTAAAATAATTTTACAAAACCCTTCTAAAATCGCGTCCTGTCTGTCCGTCTGTCCGTCTGTCTGTCTGTCCGTCCGTCCGTCCGTGTGTCACAGCAGTTTTTCTCGGAAACAACTTAAGCTAGAAGCATCAAATTTTGTATGTAGGTGTAAAGTGGTGCTCTCTTTAAAGTTCAACTGCAAAACAATTTTATAAGGTATTTTAGGGGGGTCTCCCCATGTAGGGGAGTGACCCCCCGAAAAAAAATTTCATTGAAGGTAGCCGATATGGGTATCAAATGAAAGGTCTTGATGAGAACTTTTCAAAACAGGTCTTAGTTTGGTAAAGTTTGCTTCGAGGGGCGCACAGGGAGGGGAAATACACGAAAAATTTGTGTCCCCCCCCCCCCTCGCGATTGGACACCTGTGATCCGAAAAATCTGAAAAAAATCAACAATGTAGGCCTTGATGAGTACAACAATAACAAATACGTGAGAAGTCGCAATTCACTCAACTTTGTTAGCAATAGTATGATTTATTGATTTTATGTTTTCTTGAATAAAATCTTAACGGTACCCTTAAATTCAATGAAATTCAGTACGCAGATGACTATTTATAAGGTTGATTAACCCTGCAAGTTTCATAAAGATTGAATCATATTTAGCGAAGTTATAGCGGTTTGAATTTTCCTGTATTACTATGGAACAATATGCGCTGCATACGAGTATATTACTATGGCAACATATGGCTATGGAACAACATGCGCGTTTTACCGACTCAGACACTACAGTTTTGCTTGGATTTGCATGAAAATTTCAGGAATGATAGGTGTCATGAATATATTTGAGAATCGGTTCAGCTAGTGGTATCAGTAATTGTAAAACAAAATAGTGGCTGTTTTAAATGCGAAGATTGAATAATTTTGAGTTATTTTGCCCCAATTTCAAAGTTTCAGGTGCATGCTTTGTACACTTGATTCAATTTAATAATGACTGAAGATGAGTACCTATAATTAATACTCATAAGTGAAACAAGTCAAGGAGGCAGGAGAGAGCTCCTAGCAAAAGGGTTTTGTAACAACTCTAGGATTCGAAAAAATTGGCTATTAATCGATGATAACAGTACAGCAGAGTGGCCCCTGATAAAAATTCATCAAACGTAGCCGATATGAGTATGAAATAAAAGTTTTCATGGGAGCTTTTCAAAACAGTTCTTAAACTGTCAGTTTTTGCTTCAGTGGGGACAGGGGGGAAATACATGAAAAATGTGTTTCCTCCCTCGCGAATGGTCATCTGAAATAATTATCAAGGGAGATATTTATGAGTATAACAATACCAAAAATCTCAGAAGTCGAAATTCGTTCAACTTTGTTAATAATAGTATGATCTTCGAATTTCATAGTTTCTCCAATAAAATCGTCATTGACGTGCTTCTTGACTTTATTGAATCTGGTGACTGCATTTTGAAAATTGAATACAAAACCCTTCTGACATGAGCGTAGGTCTGTTTAGCCAACTTGTTTACATTATTCTTGCGCGTATACAACGTATATGTATTATTTGTTGCAGAATCTGCTATCACATGTTGAAACAGTTTCGTTTTTACAAAATCAGATGAAATTTTCTCCCCGCAACTCTCGCTCGCCATAATCATTGGTTTGTATTTTTTGTTCAAATTACCCAGGAGGAATGTCGCCAGCCATCGCCTACTTTAAGAGCTCCACTTGATAATTTATGTGCCGTCGTTATTACGTATTGACAAATTGCTCCATCGAAGAACATTTGTTGAGTTGCGTATTGAAGATCGTGCGCGAAAGACCAACTCGTCGCATGAGTCCACCCTCATTAAAAGCTTTGTAGATTTTTTCCTAAATCTTTTCTGCCATTTTCACCGTTTGAATATTACTGTAGTTGATCGGGCCGATCATCATGATCAACTTTGCCTTCGCTTTCCTTTCTCCATCTAAGGCCTTCATTTCATCCACGAATCTCTAACTCGAGCGTCACTTTCGACAAAACCTTTCAAGTGTCGAAATTTTTACGACTTCTGAGCCGTTCCAACGCGCTAGTTACGGACGGTTCCCACACACAATTCACGTAATAGCGCATTCTAGCGTATTCACCTTGAAGACCTCGGATGACACCTGGAATACCAAACGATACATGATCGCAGAAGACGCTGACTAGCAACTCAGGTAGCCCTTCCGGCACGTGTAGTTAGATTTGCATTTTTATCCAACAATAGTTCATTTTTCGTAAATTCTCAGTTAGTTCAATTTTAATTGTAAACGAGTTAAGTCGGAATAAAATTAAATTCGAATTGTTAAATTTGTCTTTTTTTTTATCAAACTATAACCGAATACTTATAACTGGCGCAGTCGAATTGAACTAAGGGCGGAGGAATTCCGGAAAAGTTTTTAATAAGACAAGTGAATCGGAGGATAACCGGTTTTTCGCGACAGTACATTGCGTTTGTTTTGTTATAACTTTTTGCAAGTGACGCGAGTTGAACGTTGCGACGAGCAGACTATAGACGAAAGAATATCGTCATCTAAGTTCCGGAAAGGATGGAAAGTATCCTGATAATTCTTTGGTAAGTCAGATTTTGGATTCATGTCCTCTCCTTACAAAATTCCTCCAGGAAAACCCTACTCTCTCCCAAAGACCTCTAGGCTTAGAAAATTTAACAAAATATCTAAAAGTGAAATTAACAGTGAAAAATTAAACGGTAGTGAAAATTCGGTGCAGTTTTGTGAAACTTCTCGCGAACTTAGTAAGTTTAATAGATCTGAGTAAAATTAATTTGAGTATAGATATCAATTCGATAAATAATAATAATTTCAGTGGAAATACAAATAATATAAACGTGAACATGGCAAATCCAGGCACTAGTGCAAGTGGAATAACAGTCACTCCAGTTGACCTTTTCAATTCATTAAGAATTCCCGACGCCATCAAGGATTTACCAAAGTTTGATGGTAATCCTAGGCTGTTATTCGATTTTATTGACAATGTCGATGAAATCCTCGAGTTAATACGAGTGACCAGTGGAACACCCTACGGGCAACTTATGTTGAGGGGAATAAGAAATAAAATTGTAGGTGAGGCTAACGAGGTTTTGAATATGTATGGAACTCAGTTGAACTGGGACCAAATAAAAGAAAATTTGATTCTGCACTATGCAGATAAACGAAATGAAACCTCCCTCATACGAGATTTGCACAGCCTTAAACAAAATTCCGATTCGATCCAAAAGTTTTACGGTGAAATAGTAGAAATTCTTTCGAGCTTAATTAATCATGTGAATATTCACGAAAAAGACACGGGTGTGATATCTGCGAAGAAAAATCTTTTCTCAGAAATGTGTCTGAATACATTTTTGAGCGGCCTTAGAGAACCTTTAGGCTCCACAATTCGCGCAATGAAGCCGGAATCTTTGGCATCCGCCTTTGCGTGTTGTATCAAAGAACAAAATATTTCTTACTCTAAATCAGACATTAATAAAAATATATTGAACCCAAAACTGACGACTTTAGCCAAACCAAATTTTCTTAATTCATTTTCTCAATCCGTGAACCCACTCACTAACTTTAACAATTTTAAAGTGGCTCAACCAAATTCACCAAAACTTTCGTTACAACCATACGCACAGCCTTACACACCTTATCAAACAAGGTTCCCTCTACCGAAACCCATGTTTACTAGCCCATATCCGCAACCGTTACAACATTTTAGACCACAACATAATAATTACTTTAACCAAAATATTCAACGACCATTTGGAATGCAAAATAATTTTCAGAACCCCCAAGCAAGGTTCCCAATCTTTAATAGGCCTAATAATGCAAATCTCTAAAAACCAGAACCTATGGAACTAGGTTCAACAGTAGTTAAACGCGTTCAACCACAGTATAATCGTCCCCAGGATAACTTCTTTAGATCAACGGGACCGCCAAAAGTTATATCTAAGGAATTATTTAATATTTCAGAAGAAAACTACGCAAACAACATCCCCCTAGTGGAAGCTGTCCCTCCAACGAATTCTATACACTATGCTGACAACTATTATGAGCACCCTAACGAATCTGCCGAACCAATAATTGACTCAATTTACGCACCCCAACCTCAACAATACTATCATAACCAGTACTATTGCCCTAGTCCAGCGGAATCATCTACCCAACAATATGATACAAAAAATGTTGAAGTAGACGATGGAAATTTTGGTTGTCTGGCCTCCATCAACCCATCGGATACCTAGATGTGAATACACATGGTAATATACTCCCATATATCCACATTTCATCCCCTTTCGGACGACCCCTTAAGTTCCTAATTGACACCGGAGCGTCTTCCTCATTTATCAACCCCGAATATGTGAACCCCAACGACTTAAGGAAAATTAACCCAATTACAATCAATACAGTTCTTTCGAAGCATAAGGTTGAACATGAAGTCACTCTACCAAATTTCGTAGAATTCCAACAAAAAGGCTTCCTGAAATTCTTGGTGTTTAAATTTCATGGATATTTTGACGGGTTACTTGGGATAGACATACTTAGTGTCTTAGACGCTAAGGTGGATGTCGGCAATAAGCGACTTATAACTAAAAACGCCATACTACCTTTGATCTCGAAACCAAATCTAATGTCCCCAAAGTACTCTATACCTTCTCACTCTAAATTAATCGTCAAATTACCAGTAGACGTAGAAAGTGGTGATATTTACATCAAACCTGTGAGAATATCCCAGGAATTATTTATCTCAGAAGGAATATACACCGCTAATAATTGGCATGCCTGGGTCGAAATAGTGAATCGCTCCCAAACCGACCAAGTTTTACTTCTTGAACAACCACTAATGGTTGAAAATCTTGGCATTAATTACCATGAAATGAATAACCTGAATGTAAGTTATGAGGAGGAGAGTTCGCCTCTTACTCCTTGCGAGGACATTATTAACCTCCTGCGAGTTGAACATCTGAACCAAGAGGAACGGAAGGAATTGTTCAAAGTTTGCCGTGAATTTGATGGAATTTTCCTTAGAGAAGGACAAAATCTCACCTTTGCGAACGACGTTAAACACCGTATTAGGACAGACGACGAACTCCCCATATATACAAAATCATATAGATATCCATTTGTCCACAGAGAGGAAGTTCGTAAACAAATATCGGATATGCTCGCACAAGGCATCATTCGGCCCAGTTATTCCCCATGGAGCTCCCCAGTGTGGATAGTCCCCAAAAAACTGGACGCAGCAGGGAAGCAAAAATGGAGACTGGTGATCGATTATCGCAAACTGAATGAAAAAACAGTGAGCGACCGATACCCGCTTCCTAATATCAGTGACATTCTCGATAAGCTCGGAAAATCCATGTATTTCTCAACTCTTGACCTCGCAAGTGGTTTCCACCAAATTGAGATGGACCCCAGAGACATTCCTAAAACAGCCTTCACCGTTGAAGGAGGGCATTATGAGTACGTGCGCATGCCTTTTGGGCTTAAAAACGCGCCTTCAACGTTTCAAAGAGTCATGGATAACGTTTTAAAAGAGTTACAAGGAACTATTTGCCTGGTCTATTTGGATGATATAATCATCTACTCTACTTCCCTACAGGAGCATATTGAGAATCTCAAGAAAATTTTCCAAAGACTGCAAGATCATAATCTCAAAGTACAACTTGACAAGTCTGAATTTTTAAAAAAGGAAATAGCTTTCCTAGGGCACCTTGTTACAACTGAAGGGATAAAACCGAATCCCGACAAGGTGCAAGCAATCTTAGATTTCCCATTACCTAAAACACCAAAGGAAATTAAAACCTTCCTCGGACTTTTGGGATACTACCGGAAATTCATTCGGGATTTCGCTAAACTCACCAAACCCCTCACACGGTGTTTGAAAAAAGGACAAACAATTCAATTGACCGGCGAATACGTAAAAGCATTTAATGATTGCCGAAATATATTAATGAACGACCCTCTTCTCCAACATCCAGACTTCAGCAAACCCTTTGTCTTAACGACAGATGCCAGCAACTTTGCACTTGGTGCAGTCTTGTCGCAGGGCCCCATTGGTAGCGACAAACCCATCTGTTATGCAAGTAGGACCTTGACAGACTCGGAAATCAATTACTCTACCATAGAGAAAGAACTCTTAGCGATAGTTTGGGCGACGAAGTACTTTAGGCCATATCTCTTTGGTCGTAAATTCAAGATCGTAACTGATCACAAACCTCTCACGTGGATTATGAACTTGAAAGATTCGAACCTGAGGTTAGTGCGTTGGAGATTGAAATTGGAAGAGTTCGAATATGAAGTTATCTATAAACAAGGAAAAAAAAACTCTAATGCAGACGCATTGAGTCGAATTCCGAAAAATTTAGCGAGTTCCCATGTGACTGAAAAGGTGAAGGAAGTTAACATCAATGAAACTGATGACATGGAAAATGCATCAATGCAAACCACTGGAGGTATGACTGTACACTCCGCAGAAGAAAACCTTAATGATGGAATTCCCATCTCCGAGCAGCCCTTGAACGAATTCTCCTTACAAATTATTCTAGAAAAAACAAATAGACGGCCCCAAACAAACGTACAGACTCTTTTCAGAAATAAACAGCGCCGTACTATCCAGATGCAAGAATTCTCCGAACAGAATGTTATTGAATTGTTCAAAAAATTCATTCCCCCTAACCGTCTAACTGCCATCTACAGCACAGACGAAATCTTCAGGTTAATCCAGGAAGTGTATTCAAAACATTTTGCAGCGTCCAATAATCTCAAACTCATTAGGTGCACGGAAATAGTAAAAGACATCATTGAAAGTGATGAACAGGATTCACTCATAAACGAGTACCATCAGAAAAACAATCATCGTGGAATAAACGAGAGCTTACTACACCTTAAAAGAAAATACTATTTCCCCTATATGAAAACAAAAATCACTCAAATTATTAATAACTGCGAACAATGTCAGACTTTAAAATACGATAGACGTCCACAAAAACCTAAATTCCAAGCCCCTGAAGCACCTAAAAAGCCACTTGATACTATACATACGGATATTTATACAATAGATAAACAATATATCCTTACCCTTATTGACAAATTTTCTAAATTTGCCGCAGCTTACCTTTTACCTGCCAGAAATAGCTTAGCTATCATAAAATCCTTAAAACACTTCATCAGCCTCCACGGTATACCTGAAAACATTGTGACAGTAGTAACAGATCAAGGTACCGAATTCACCTCCACCATATTTAAGGACTTCTGTAACCAATATAGCATTAACCATCATATAACCTCATACCAACAATCAACTAGTAACGCTCCCGTGGAAAGACTCCACTCCACACTAACGGAAACATATAGGATAATCTACTATAAATATAAGGATAAAGATCCTGCTGACATCTTAAATGAAGTTATAGCTACCTACAATAATGCCATACATTCGGCAACTAAGTATACTCCATTTGAGCTTTTTTACGGTAGGACCTATAAATTTAATAATGGCTTACAATCTAGTAGTAAGCATGAATATTTACAACAATTAAGGGAATTCCAAACTAAACTGCAAGCGGAAATTAAGGCTAGATTAGAAGAGCAAACAGAAAAAAGATTAAAGAAATTGAACGAAACAAGAGATCCTCCCGAAGCTCAAAACGAAGGTTCAATAGTATTTAGGAAAGAATGCAGGAGAAATAAGCTCAGTCGTAGATTTACAAAACATAAAGTAAAAGAAGATAGCCATGTAACTCTTATTACTAACAGAAACCAAAAAATACATAAATCAAAAATTAAGAAAAAACGTAAATTTCAGGCAAGCAATGCTAATATTCGGACAGAAGATGAGCATCCAAGACCTATCAGCTAACACTGGACTATTGCCGATTAAACTAGGGAACGCGAGATTAATAACATCCCATAGTAATCTCATACACATAATACAACTGGATAAATATGAAAACAGTATAAACAAAATATCTGATACACTTCGAACCTTTGAAAACAACTCTGAATTGACCGATTCTGTAGAGGTAACAAAAAACAAACTCACGGAAGTAAGCAACAAACTGTCCTCGCTAATGCCTCAAAAACGCATGAAAAGAGGCCTCATAAATGGTTTAGGGACAATAATAAAAGGTATAACTGGCAACCTAGATGCAAATGATGCTGTCGAAATCAATAAAGAAATAAATAAAATTATAAATAATGAAAATAAACTTAACACAGAGATAACCCAACAATCTAAATTAAACGGGCAAATGATGGAAAGATTCGAGAATATAACAAACCATATAAATCAACAACAAAAAGTTATAACAAGCTACCTCAACTACATAAATACTAATTCGAAAAACCATATCAAAAATGAATATAAAACCCTAAAATACGCCCAGTACCTAAACCAAATAAATTATAATATTGACTTATTGAATGATCATTTAACTGGAATTTCTGAAGCTATCCTTTTAGCAAAATTAAACGTTATCTCGAAGATGATATTGAATCCACGAGAACTTACCGAATTATATCACATACTAGATACACAAAATATAAACATTTCTTCAACTGAACAGATCTACGAGTTGTTAAGTCTTCAAGCTTACTCTAACGGTACCAATATCATTTTTAACATTAAAGTTCCTATAATGTCAGAAGAATCCTATTCCCTTTTCCATATCATTGCCCTACCAATCCAAAAAACCAAAACAATACAGACCAAACCTTACCTTATCATGAGTTCCCACCACATTCAAAATCTTGACGAAGAGTGCCACAACATCGAAAAAACGTTCTACTGCCTACGAAACGAACACTGGAAGCCAGTACAAAATTCTAAATGCATTGCAAGGATAATAAGGAATGAACCAGCCCACTGTGAGCTTCATGACCGTGCTAAAGATATGGAGATCTTCCAACCAGAACCAAACCATCTCATCTTTTTGAATGTTCCCGAAACGTACATCAACACAACATGCGGCCCAAACAGGATCAAAATAAAAGGAACAATCCTCATCCGATTCAAAGACTGCCAAATCACAGTAAATGAGATTACATATAACACTCAAAAGCTTACCTATTGGGATGAAATAAATATATACCCCACAATATTCAACGAAATTAACTTCACATCCAATGATGCACACCCTATAAAATTCGAAAGTCTAGGAAACTACCAGTTTTCAAGGAATACCGCTGCTGGAATCCAAGGAAGCCATCTCGGTGAACAATACTTACTTGAAATGATGCTGGCAACGATTGGTGCAGTCATCATCACTATCGTCATCCTTTGGCTATTATTGCATCAACGATCAAAATCATTCATAGTTCATGAAAACATTTTACCTACCAACGAGCCAAATAGTATAAAGTTCTTATGGCCGATGCTTCAAACCAAGGGCGGAGGAGTTACGGACGGTTCCCACACACAATTCACGTAATAGCGCATTCTAGCGTATTCACCTTGAAGACCTCGGATGACACCTGGAATACCAGACGATACATGATCGCAGAAGACGCTGACTAGCAACTCAGGTAGCCCTTCCGGCACGTGTAGTTAGATTTGCATTTTTATCCAACAATAGTTCATTTTTCGTAAATTCTCAGTTAGTTCAATTTTAATTGTAAACGAGTTAAGTCGGAATAAAATTAAATTCGAATTGTTAAATTTGTCTTTTTTTTATCAAACTATAACCGAATACTTATAACTGGCGCAGTCGAATTGAACTAAGGGCGGAGGAATTCCGGAAAAGTTTTTAATAAGACAAGTGAATCGGAGGATAACCGGTTTTTCGCGACAGTACATTGCGTTTGTTTTATTATAACTTTTTGCAAGTGACGCGAGTTGAACGTTGCGACGAGCAGACTATAGACGAAAGAATATCGTCATCTAAGTTCCGGAAAGGATGGAAAGTATCCTGATAATTCTTTGGTAAGTCAGATTTTGGATTCATGTCCTCTCCTTACAAAATTCCTCCAGGAAAACCCTACTCTCTCCCAAAGACCTCTAGGCTTAGAAAATTTAACAAAATATCTAAAAGTGAAATTAACAGTGAAAAATTAAACGGTAGTGAAAATTCGGTGCAGTTTTGTGAAACTTCTCGCGAACTTAGTAATTCACTGTATCATTCAATAAGTTTAATAGATCTGAGTAAAATTAATTTGAGTATAGATATCAATTCGATAAATAATAATAATTTCAGTGGAAATACAAATAATATAAACGTGAACATGGCAAATCCAGGCACTAGTGCAAGTGGAATAACAGTCACTCCAGTTGACCTTTTCAATTCATTAAGAATTCCCGACGCCATCAAGGATTTACCAAAGTTTGATGGTAATCCTAGGCTGTTATTCGATTTTATTGACAATGTCGATGAAATCCTCGAGTTAATACGAGTGACCAGTGGAACACCCTACGGGCAACTTATGTTGAGGGGAATAAGAAATAAAATTGTAGGTGAGGCTAACGAGGTTTTGAATATGTATGGAACTCAGTTGAACTGGGACCAAATAAAAGAAAATTTGATTCTGCACTATGCAGATAAACGAAATGAAACCTCCCTCATACGAGATTTGCACAGCCTTAAACAAAATTCCGATTCGATCCAAAAGTTTTACGGTGAAATAGTAGAAATTCTTTCGAGCTTAATTAATCATGTGAATATTCACGAAAAAGACACGGGTGTGATATCTGCGAAGAAAAATCTTTTCTCAGAAATGTGTCTGAATACATTTTTGAGCGGCCTTAGAGAACCTTTAGGCTCCACAATTCGCGCAATGAAGCCGGAATCTTTGGCATCCGCCTTTGCGTGTTGTATCAAAGAACAAAATATTTCTTACTCTAAATCAGACATTAATAAAAATATATTGAACCCAAAACTGACGACTTTAGCCAAACCAAATTTTCTTAATTCATTTTCTCAATCCGTGAACCCACTCACTAACTTTAACAATTTTAAAGTGGCTCAACCAAATTCACCAAAACTTTCGTTACAACCATACGCACAGCCTTACACACCTTATCAAACAAGGTTCCCTCTACCGAAACCCATGTTTACTAGCCCATATCCGCAACCGTTACAACATTTTAGACCACAACATAATAATTACTTTAACCAAAATATTCAACGACCATTTGGAATGCAAAATAATTTTCAGAACCCCCAAGCAAGGTTCCCAATCTTTAATAGGCCTAATAATGCAAATCTCTAAAAACCAGAACCTATGGAACTAGGTTCAACAGTAGTTAAACGCGTTCAACCACAGTATAATCGTCCCCAGGATAACTTCTTTAGATCAACGGGACCGCCAAAAGTTATATCTAAGGAATTATTTAATATTTCAGAAGAAAACTACGCAAACAACATCCCCCTAGTGGAAGCTGTCCCTCCAACGAATTCTATACACTATGCTGACAACTATTATGAGCACCCTAACGAATCTGCCGAACCAATAATTGACTCAATTTACGCACCCCAACCTCAACAATACTATCATAACCAGTACTATTGCCCTAGTCCAGCGGAATCATCTACCCAACAATATGATACAAAAAATGTTGAAGTAGACGATGGAAATTTTGGTTGTCTGGCCTCCATCAACCCATCGGATACCTAGATGTGAATACACATGGTAATATACTCCCATATATCCACATTTCATCCCCTTTCGGACGACCCCTTAAGTTCCTAATTGACACCGGAGCGTCTTCCTCATTTATCAACCCCGAATATGTGAACCCCAACGACTTAAGGAAAATTAACCCAATTACAATCAATACAGTTCTTTCGAAGCATAAGGTTGAACATGAAGTCACTCTACCAAATTTCGTAGAATTCCAACAAAAAGGCTTCCTGAAATTCTTGGTGTTTAAATTTCATGGATATTTTGACGGGTTACTTGGGATAGACATACTTAGTGTCTTAGACGCTAAGGTGGATGTCGGCAATAAGCGACTTATAACTAAAAACGCCATACTACCTTTGATCTCGAAACCAAATCTAATGTCCCCAAAGTACTCTATACCTTCTCACTCTAAATTAATCGTCAAATTACCAGTAGACGTAGAAAGTGGTGATATTTACATCAAACCTGTGAGAATATCCCAGGAATTATTTATCTCAGAAGGAATATACACCGCTAATAATTGGCATGCCTGGGTCGAAATAGTGAATCGCTCCCAAACTGACCAAGTTTTACTTCTTGAACAACCACTAATGGTTGAAAATCTTGGCATTAATTACCATGAAATGAATAACCTGAATGTAAGTTATGAGGAGGAGAGTTCGCCTCTTACTCCTTGCGAGGACATTATTAACCTCCTGCGAGTTGAACATCTGAACCAAGAGGAACGGAAGGAATTGTTCAAAGTTTGCCGTGAATTTGATGGAATTTTCCTTAGAGAAGGACAAAATCTCACCTTTGCGAACGACGTTAAACACCGTATTAGGACAGACGACGAACTCCCCATATATACAAAATCATATAGATATCCATTTGTCCACAGAGAGGAAGTTCGTAAACAAATATCGGATATGCTCGCACAAGGCATCATTCGGCCCAGTTATTCCCCATGGAGCTCCCCAGTGTGGATAGTCCCCAAAAAACTGGACGCAGCAGGGAAGCAAAAATGGAGACTGGTGATCGATTATCGCAAACTGAATGAAAAAACAGTGAGCGACCGATACCCGCTTCCTAATATCAGTGACATTCTCGATAAGCTCGGAAAATCCATGTATTTCTCAACTCTTGACCTCGCAAGTGGTTTCCACCAAATTGAGATGGACCCCAGAGACATTCCTAAAACAGCCTTCACCGTTGAAGGAGGGCATTATGAGTACGTGCGCATGCCTTTTGGGCTTAAAAACGCGCCTTCAACGTTTCAAAGAGTCATGGATAACGTTTTAAAAGAGTTACAAGGAACTATTTGCCTGGTCTATTTGGATGATATAATCATCTACTCTACTTCCCTACAGGAGCATATTGAGAATCTCAAGAAAATTTTCCAAAGACTGCAAGATCATAATCTCAAAGTACAACTTGACAAGTCTGAATTTTTAAAAAAGGAAATAGCTTTCCTAGGGCACCTTGTTACAACTGAAGGGATAAAACCGAATCCCGACAAGGTGCAAGCAATCTTAGATTTCCCATTACCTAAAACACCAAAGGAAATTAAAACCTTCCTCGGACTTTTGGGATACTACCGGAAATTCATTCGGGATTTCGCTAAACTCACCAAACCCCTCACACGGTGTTTGAAAAAAGGACAAACAATTCAATTGACCGGCGAATACGTAAAAGCATTTAATGATTGCCGAAATATATTAATGAACGACCCTCTTCTCCAACATCCAGACTTCAGCAAACCCTTTGTCTTAACGACAGATGCCAGCAACTTTGCACTTGGTGCAGTCTTGTCGCAGGGCCCCATTGGTAGCGACAAACCCATCTGTTATGCAAGTAGGACCTTGACAGACTCGGAAATCAATTACTCTACCATAGAGAAAGAACTCTTAGCGATAGTTTGGGCGACGAAGTACTTTAGGCCATATCTCTTTGGTCGTAAATTCAAGATCGTAACTGATCACAAACCTCTCACGTGGATTATGAACTTGAAAGATTCGAACCTGAGGTTAGTGCGTTGGAGATTGAAATTGGAAGAGTTCGAATATGAAGTTATCTATAAACAAGGAAAAAAAAACTCTAATGCAGACGCATTGAGTCGAATTCCGAAAAATTTAGCGAGTTCCCATGTGACTGAAAAGGTGAAGGAAGTTAACATCAATGAAACTGATGACATGGAAAATGCATCAATGCAAACCACTGGAGGTATGACTGTACACTCCGCAGAAGAAAACCTTAATGATGGAATTCCCATCTCCGAGCAGCCCTTGAACGAATTCTCCTTACAAATTATTCTAGAAAAAACAAATAGACGGCCCCAAACAAACGTACAGACTCTTTTCAGAAATAAACAGCGCCGTACTATCCAGATGCAAGAATTCTCCGAACAGAATGTTATTGAATTGTTCAAAAAATTCATTCCCCCTAACCGTCTAACTGCCATCTACAGCACAGACGAAATCTTCAGGTTAATCCAGGAAGTGTATTCAAAACATTTTGCAGCGTCCAATAATCTCAAACTCATTAGGTGCACGGAAATAGTAAAAGACATCATTGAAAGTGATGAACAGGATTCACTCATAAACGAGTACCATCAGAAAAACAATCATCGTGGAATAAACGAGAGCTTACTACACCTTAAAAGAAAATACTATTTCCCCTATATGAAAACAAAAATCACTCAAATTATTAATAACTGCGAACAATGTCAGACTTTAAAATACGATAGACGTCCACAAAAACCTAAATTCCAAGCCCCTGAAGCACCTAAAAAGCCACTTGATACTATACATACGGATATTTATACAATAGATAAACAATATATCCTTACCCTTATTGACAAATTTTCTAAATTTGCCGCAGCTTACCTTTTACCTGCCAGAAATAGCTTAGCTATCATAAAATCCTTAAAACACTTCATCAGCCTCCACGGTATACCTGAAAACATTGTGACAGTAGTAACAGATCAAGGTACCGAATTCACCTCCACCATATTTAAGGACTTCTGTAACCAATATAGCATTAACCATCATATAACCTCATACCAACAATCAACTAGTAACGCTCCCGTGGAAAGACTCCACTCCACACTAACGGAAACATATAGGATAATCTACTATAAATATAAGGATAAAGATCCTGCTGACATCTTAAATGAAGTTATAGCTACCTACAATAATGCCATACATTCGGCAACTAAGTATACTCCATTTGAGCTTTTTTACGGTAGGACCTATAAATTTAATAATGGCTTACAATCTAGTAGTAAGCATGAATATTTACAACAATTAAGGGAATTCCAAACTAAACTGCAAGCGGAAATTAAGGCTAGATTAGAAGAGCAAACAGAAAAAAGATTAAAGAAATTGAACGAAACAAGAGATCCTCCCGAAGCTCAAAACGAAGGTTCAATAGTATTTAGGAAAGAATGCAGGAGAAATAAGCTCAGTCGTAGATTTACAAAACATAAAGTAAAAGAAGATAGCCATGTAACTCTTATTACTAACAGAAACCAAAAAATACATAAATCAAAAATTAAGAAAAAACGTAAATTTCAGGCAAGCAATGCTAATATTCGGACAGAAGATGAGCATCCAAGACCTATCAGCTAACACTGGACTATTGCCGATTAAACTAGGGAACGCGAGATTAATAACATCCCATAGTAATCTCATACACATAATACAACTGGATAAATATGAAAACAGTATAAACAAAATATCTGATACACTTCGAACCTTTGAAAACAACTCTGAATTGACCGATTCTGTAGAGGTAACAAAAAACAAACTCACGGAAGTAAGCAACAAACTGTCCTCGCTAATGCCTCAAAAACGCATGAAAAGAGGCCTCATAAATGGTTTAGGGACAATAATAAAAGGTATAACTGGCAACCTAGATGCAAATGATGCTGTCGAAATCAATAAAGAAATAAATAAAATTATAAATAATGAAAATAAACTTAACACAGAGATAACCCAACAATCTAAATTAAACGGGCAAATGATGGAAAGATTCGAGAATATAACAAACCATATAAATCAACAACAAAAAGTTATAACAAGCTACCTCAACTACATAAATACTAATTCGAAAAACCATATCAAAAATGAATATAAAACCCTAAAATACGCCCAGTACCTAAACCAAATAAATTATAATATTGACTTATTGAATGATCATTTAACTGGAATTTCTGAAGCTATCCTTTTAGCAAAATTAAACGTTATCTCGAAGATGATATTGAATCCACGAGAACTTACCGAATTATATCACATACTAGATACACAAAATATAAACATTTCTTCAACTGAACAGATCTACGAGTTGTTAAGTCTTCAAGCTTACTCTAACGGTACCAATATCATTTTTAACATTAAAGTTCCTATAATGTCAGAAGAATCCTATTCCCTTTTCCATATCATTGCCCTACCAATCCAAAAAACCAAAACAATACAGACCAAACCTTACCTTATCATGAGTTCCCACCACATTCAAAATCTTGACGAAGAGTGCCACAACATCGAAAAAACGTTCTACTGCCTACGAAACGAACACTGGAAGCCAGTACAAAATTCTAAATGCATTGCAAGGATAATAAGGAATGAACCAGCCCACTGTGCGCTTCATGACCGTGCTAAAGATATGGAGATCTTCCAACCAGAACCAAACCATCTCATCTTTTTGAATGTTCCCGAAACGTACATCAACACAACATGCGGCCCAAACAGGATCAAAATAAAAGGAACAATCCTCATCCGATTCAAAGACTGCCAAATCACAGTAAATGAGATTACATATAACACTCAAAAGCTTACCTATTGGGATGAAATAAATATATACCCCACAATATTCAACGAAATTAACTTCACATCCAATGATGCACACCCTATAAAATTCGAAAGTCTAGGAAACTACCAGTTTTCAAGGAATACCGCTGCTGGAATCCAAGGAAGCCATCTCGGTGAACAATACTTACTTGAAATGATGCTGGCAACGATTGGTGCAGTCATCATCACTATCGTCATCCTTTGGCTATTATTGCATCAACGATCAAAATCATTCATAGTTCATGAAAACATTTTACCTACCAACGAGCCAAATAGTATAAAGTTCTTATGGCCGATGCTTCAAACCAAGGGCGGAGGAGTTACGGACGGTTCCCACACACAATTCACGTAATAGCGCATTCTAGCGTATTCACCTTGAAGACCTCGGATGACACCTGGAATACCAGACGATACATGATCGCAGAAGACGCTGACTAGCAACTCAGGTAGCCCTTCCGGCACGTGTAGTTAGATTTGCATTTTTATCCAACAATAGTTCATTTTTCGTAAATTCTCAGTTAGTTCAATTTTAATTGTAAACGAGTTAAGTCGGAATAAAATTAAATTCGAATTGTTAAATTTGTCTTTTTTTTATCAAACTATAACCGAATACTTATAACTCGCTCGATTGGAGGAGATAATGTCCGTTTGGCAGTGGTGCACGTTTGCAGCCAATAAGAAAATTTCACACAGTAAAATTTAAAATGAAAATTTTTTAACAAAATCTCTTCACAATTACTTGTCAGTGTCGATAAGATATTTAATATATAGAATCTACCGCCACCAATTTTAATTGCCGCAAAAAGTGATGAAAACCGATGTAATAAGTTCTTGTTACTGAAGGCGAACTACATACTTCAGCTGATAAATTGACGAATATGCTTAAGCCTTCAAAATAAATCGTTGAAAATCGATTGTACGTATCTCGTTAGTTGCAATTAACCACAATGAATGCATGCCAAATTATCGCACTGCAGAAAAAATATTTTCCCTTCAACCCTGCCAATTGCTCGAAGTCATTCCATTGAGTTAGTTATGACTTATTATTAACTAACAATATTTATAAACTTTTGATTGGTTTTAATGTCTCATCATTTCATTGATTTCAACAATAAATTCGAATCAGTTGAGGTGTAGATTAAAAATGCCTTTCGATTCTCCTAAAAAATATGCCATAGGGTACTTTGTGAGCCTGGTTCATTTATTTATGACTTGAGCTGAAGCGTTATGGTACCGAATGTGTGTCGCGTTGTTCACCACTTTCCAACATATTTGTACGGTGTAAAAGAACATAAATTTTCAACAGGAGCTCAATGTGCGTGATTTATTTCCGAATGCATGCTCATCTTATTGTTAGCACTGTTATAACACCATAATAGCATTAATTTATCGAATGTTCGTTCAATCGAATTCTCCACCTTATCCTTATTGGTCTTGAAAACGGTTTTCATACAGAGATGCTGATTTATCTCTGCTTAATGCTCGTGGATACAAACAACCGATTAACACCTGCGCAGCAAGGCCAAGCACGCAATCCTAATTGACCATGTCTGGTGTTGCCGCTACTATAAAAAAAATCATAAGGCTGTTTTACACCCCCCTGAAATGGTTATTTGAACGTCTCTTCTTATTTTGCAAAGCACTCATTAAAAGGAGTAAGTGAGTGAATGACTATCAACCCACTCATTATGGCATTAATGATTAGTGCAATTCATTTAAATACTATTCAACCAGTTTCTTCACAACAGAACATGCATTGCGTGACTCTCCTAACAAACAATTATTAATTACATGTAGGATAGCGAACCTGAAATTTTGCCGTGTTTAATTTTTCCTAGGTAATTGTAGGTGATCTTGCTTTCAGCTGCTCGTCAACGTTTCCAGCAGACGCCCTTTTCAAAAAGAAAATCTTTAGGATAGCAAAAAACAATCGTTAAGACATTTTTCATTATACTCGTATTTAAGACGGTGAGACGCACGTCCTTTATTGTTACACTATAGCAACGTCTTTTCTTCACAGTCACAACATCAACCGTTTGAGTAATTGTTCGAAGAAGGCGGGTGACCAATAAAGTACTTCAATTGCTGCAAAACCTTGACTTGAGGTGTGAATACGAGCAGATGCTGGCAATTAACTCCAACTGTGAATCCTACGCAATTTTCAAGTGGTTCCCTGTGGCTTAAATTGCATTGGTTTCATTCTGCCGCTGAGTACATTTCTTTAAACAATTCATAGAAATTGACTTTGATAGAAGTCAATTGCGGTTATTGTAACGTTGACTGTCCATTCAAGCCTTTGTTTTGATCAAATAAAACAGGGGTTTATTTATAATACAGGAAATTTACGTAAAATATAAAGGCGAATTTAATAAATGTAGCTTTTTTTGAAAGTCTTATGCAAAACATCATTCATTAGGTTTATCTAGGATGAAATCGCGATCTTTAAACTGAAGCATCAAAAAAAGCTACGACTAGTTACGGTATAGTAATTTCTCAACGAAATTTCAAACCAGGAATAACGAAATTATATGACTTCTGGCCATAATACATCAGTTTGAAGGTAGCAATAGTTTTATCCAGATTAAAAAATTTGAACATGCACCTCAAAGACATATGCGGAGCAGCTCTATCATCTCTTTAGGAAATAATTAACAGACATTGGCGTTTATGCAACGAAGAGTGCAAAACCCACTAAGTACGCCAGTAACAGAAGTATTCATGTCATTAATTTACTTATTTATTAAAAAAAAAAAAACAACTTACAGACTAGTCCAATAACAAGCCAGTTAATGATGAATACAAATATACGAATTCAAAATATGGAGGAAATTAGAGAAAAAAGATCACAATTCAATGATATCAAAAATTAAGACGTATAAGAGTATGCATTTATAAACTTGATTTTTCATAAAAGTTTTGAATACCCCAAGAGCCTGTGGTAGAGGACCATGACTTCGCTGGTTGTGCATACAAGGTAAGCGTAGTAAGGAAGAGTGGAAGAAGGTGTTAGTACGTGCATACGCAACTTGAAGCGAGGATCTATGAGGGCGAGCAGCGTCGAGTGTATTAATTTGCCTGCATACATTTTGAGGTAAAAGACTACGAGTATGATGAAGCTTGAACAAAAGACATTCGTCAAGGAAAAATCATTTGGACTCGAGGGTAGGAAGGCTCAAAAGATGTAGTCAGTCATAGGTAAGAAAGGTTGAACTTGAAGAATAGAGACCGTGTGAATCTGCGTTGAACTGACTCAAGAGCATCGATGTGCTTCCTGTGGTACGGACTCCAAATTTGGGAGCAGTACTACAAATTACTACGTACCAGTGAGAAGTAAAGACACATACAGGAGGTGATATGTTGGAATGACGAAGCGAATCGTTAAATAAACCCAGTTAAACGGGAGGTTTTCTGAATAATTAGAGCAATGTGGAGATCAAACTTCAGTTTACAATCAAAAAGCACACCAAAACCCTTAAAGGAGATTACATTACTCAAAGGGATACCAAACAGCCTATACGTTGAGAGTAGAGGAAATTTTTCACAGGAGAATGTCACCTGATGGCGTTTGCAAACATTTAAGGAGGTATGGTTTGATCCACACCACTCACTTAGACGCTGTCAATCGGTTTGAAGGATATCCACGTCTAAAAGGGAATCAATAACTCGAAAAATGTTGAAGTCATGAGCATAAAAGAGCCAGGGGGATGTGATAATAGAAGGTAGATCGTTGACAAAAAGTAAAAATAGTATGGGGCCAAGTATTGAACCTTTCGGAACTCCCGAGCTTGGGTGAAAAGAAGAAGAGAAGCAGGAGTTAAAAGTGACTACACAATGACGATTCAGGACATAGGAGAGAAGCCAGAAATAGAAACAATTAGGGACATTGAACCCTAAAAGTTTCTCAAATAGGAGAGAGTAATCCACTAAATCAAAGGCTTTAGAGAAATCTGTAAGAAGAACGCCCGCTTGTTGTTGCTGATCGAGGGCAGGTGCAATATGATTGGTAAAATGAAGTAAATTTTTAAAGGTAGATTTACCTCTGACAAAACCATGCAGTTGATCTGCTAGAAATTGGAGCACAAATGGATACAGCATATTAAAAATCATTTTGTCAAGAATTTTTCCAAAACAAGGAATAAAGGAAATAGGACGGTAGTTTGAGATGATATTGCGATCACTAGATTCGAAGATAGGAAAGATGGCGATTTTCCATTGGAAGGGGAAACCCCACAGGATAAACTCAAATTAAAAATAGTTGAAAGGGGAACACAAAGTGAAGAAGATAAAGATTTTGCTAGAAAATTTGGAATGCCATCAGGGCCCACACTGGTATTGTTGTCAAGATTATTTAAGATAGCTCAACCTGCAAGGGGTTTGTGCAAAAATAGTAGAGGGAAAAGAGCAAGAAGATCGGTTAGAGGAAAGGGAATACTTAGCCCTGCCAAAAAAGGAAGAAAAATAAGAAGCGAACAGTTCACAGGATTCTTGAGGAGTAGACTAGACTAAAATTATCAGGGATATAGTGAGAGGTCCTTAAAGATTTTAGGTACGACCAGAATGCACGAGTTTGATTCGACATTAACGTAGTTTCAATGTAGTTAACATATGCATGAAGTGCAGATGTGGCAATTTTGTTGGCCCCGGCACGACGCTCTTGGAATTTAGTGAGGTCAATTGGAAGACCACTGGATAAGTATTTTCTGCGGGCAGCATCTTTAGCTTTAATTGTAATGGCAACAACTGAATTAAACCAAAGAGCATCTTTAGATCTTCTTGCTGGAAACAGAGGAGTAAATTGCGAGATTAAGGAAAAAAGAAACATATAGAGCTTATCAACACAATCTTCAGTGTGGAGTTTGCTGAAGAAGGAATACCAATTTATGGCATTAAGACTAGCTTCCATGCTCGATAAATTGGCTTTTAAAAAATTAAATCGGGACGGTGAGAAATTCTTCAAAGGACGAGAAGATGTGATAGCAAGCTCAATGGAGAGCGATGTATGGTGGAAATTAGGTTTGACAAAGGATAAGAGTACCACCAATGCGGACAGAGATAAAGGTGGCTAGTTGTAAAGAACAAGATCAAGTATTTTGTTATTGGCATTAGGAATAGTGTTGAATTGGGTGAAAGAAAGGAGGGAAACAAAAGAAGAAAGAGCAAAAGACACGCTACCGCCCGAAACTATGGAGACATACGAAGTGTGTTCAAAAAGTATCACGAATTTTGAATTTTCGAGGGTTACGTACTCGTATATTCGAATTTCGATTTTTTTGTGGCGTTATGTTGGTACTCATGTCTGTCACTTATGCCGACAAGCTCGGCGATTTTGAATGTTCACTTAATTGGTGATAGCTGCTTTACTTGCACGTGTTTTCAATCGTCTTCGATTTTAACTTATTCAAAAAAATGGATCAAAGAACGTGTATCAAATTTTGTGTGAAAAACGAAATTAAGTGCGCGGATGCATTCCGAATGTTGACTGTGGCATACGGAGAGGCTACCTTGGACCGAAGCAACGTTTATCGGTGGTACAAAATGTTTTTAGAAGGCCGAGAAGATGTGAACGACGAAGAGTGTGCCGGACGCCCGAGCACTTCAACAACAGACGAAAAAATTAATGAAGTGGAGAAAATGGTATTGGCCAATCGTCGAATCACCGTTAGAGAAGTTGCTGAGGACCTAACATATCGATTAGCTCGAGCCATTCGATTTTTATCAACGATTTGGGCATGAGACGGGTCGCCGCGAAATTCGTACCAAAACTGCTCAATTGCGACCAAAAACAGCAACGCATGAACATTGCTAATGAGATGTTAAACTCTGTCCGCGACGAACCAAATTTGCTCCAGAGGGTCATAACTGGTGACGAATCGTGGGTTTATGGTTATGACGTGGAAACCAAAGCTCAATCATCTCAATGGAAGCTGCCGCATGAAACAAGACCGAAAAAAGCGCGCCAAGTTCGGTCGAATGTGAAAGTTTTGCTGACAGTTTTCTTCGATTGCAGGGGCGTGGTGCATCATGAGTTCTTGCCACAGGGAAGAACGGTCAATAAGGAATATTACCTGCAAGTTATGCGCAATTTGCGCGAAGCAATCCGCCAGAAACGCCCGGATTTGTGGCAGAACAAAAATTGGCTTTTGCACCACGATAACGCCCCTGCTCACACATCGTTGCTTGTGCGCGACTTTTGGCCAAAAACAACACACTAATGATGCCGCAGCCACCGTATTCCCCAGATCTGACCCCCTGTGACTTTTTCTTGCTTCCTAAACTGAAGAGGCCCATGAAAGGACGACGTTACGCTACGCTTGACGAGATAAAGACGGCATCGAAGGAGGAGCTGAATAAGATTAAAAAAAAAAAATGATTTTTTGAAGTGCTTCGAAGATTGGAAAAACCGTTGGCACAAGTGTATAATATCCCATGGGGATTACTTTGAAGGGGACAAAATAGATATTCATGAATAAATAAATAATTTTTGAAAAAAAAACAAAATTCGTGATATTTTTTGAACACACCTCGTACATATCCTTCCAAACAAAAGAGGGCAAGTTGAAGTCACAACAGACCAATATAGCAGTAGAAGGGAAACAGGCATTAATGTAGCATAAGAATTCGACAAAGAAACGTTTGTAAACAATAGCAAGACTGTTACAAGAGGTATACACAGATGATACCAGGAAGGAAAGTGAGTCAGATAGAGAGACTAGCACAATTATACACTCAACAGGTGAAAATGGAGTGAAATCATCACAGGATTTACTAGCAGGGGAAACATGTGTACCCACTAGAACGCCTCCACCATCAAACTTACCAGTAGCATCACGGTCTCTATCTCTGCACAAGATTAAATGGCTCGGGAGTAGCTCACTATTACTAATGTCATTTGTCAGCCATGTTTCTGTTAGACAGATGATATTATACGGAAAAAGGATGGAAGAAATGCGAAATTCTTAGTCCTCAGGCCATGAACACTTGGTAATAGTAAGTTAAGAATGAGTTACGAGGCTTAAGATATGTTTCTTCTGAGGCAAAAGGACAGAGGATGGTTCCGCTTACGAATCGGAGATAACTTTTTGACGAACCAAATATCTTTGAAGTTTTCCGTAAAATAATTTCATGGGGTTAATTCGTTAGATATTTATTTTATTGATTTTTGCTCCTTAAAACTAACGCCTAAGAAATTTTTCCCATTTTCAACCAACTACCTCCTACCGAATGTAGTACCAGTTTCCTAGATATAAATTTGCTTTTTCGCATGTCCTCGTATAACTTTTGAATGGAGATAGTAGATGGCTGCTGTTTTCGCAAAATTGTTTGGCTTAGAACCATTTGAAGGACGAAAGAAGTGAACAACAGAAAAAACATTATTCATCAAAAAGAAAAAAAATTGACTTTCACGATTGTTCATCGGCATAGCAGATCGAGACCTGTTTTGATTTCCATTATGAAGCATATGATAGAGATCAAATGAAATTGAAAAAGTTCAGAACGGAATCGAAATCCATCTACGGACCCTGAAGATATTAACAGGACTTTTTCAAATGTTGAAGTTATAAAAGATAAACCGAATTTCAGCACAATTTCGTATAAAAACGGGTTATTAGTTTTATGGCATTACATTTATTTTGTGGTTTTGGGATTTTTTAATACGTCTGGGTGATTTTGAATGGAAATGAATCGAGACTTCTATTTTCGCAAGGCAACGATTTTTACGCTAATTTTTTTTTTTTTTTTGAAATAACTGATCGACCAAAATTGAAATCTTAAGGGCGATTCATACAAGTGTACATCTGTGAATGGGCCTTACTCTTATTTATCACCAACTTCAGGTCCATATATTGACAGATTATGACAGTTTGGTCTTTTACAATTTTAACCATGTCGTCATACACATCAGCCGAACGTTTTATTATTGTTAAAACTTTTTACAAAAATAATGAATCGCCAGTGCAAACATTTCGCGCTCTACGTGAAATCGAATAATTTCAAGAAATGGACCCATAAATTGGCCGGCGAGATCGTGCGATTTGACTCCTTGTTGGAATTTCTGTAGGATCGTGTTTACACTGATGCTCCCCAGACTACTGAAGCATTAAAAAACAATATTCGAGCCAACATACGCCTAATAACGCCAGAAATGTGCGAAAATGTCATCGAAAATTACAATCATCGTTTGATAGTCTGTAAAGCAGCACGAGGTGCACATATGCACAAAGTAATGTTTCATATTTAATTGTAAGGGAAATTTTTGTACAGCGTATCCAAATTGTTCAGCTGTATTACCCGTAATTGGCCGGATTAGATCGTGTGATAGATTATATTCTTTGCGGTTCCATGAAGTCTCTGGTCATCAGAGATAAGCAAGCTTCAATCGACGCTTTGGAAGCCAACATCACTTGTGTCATTTGCGAGAAACTGGTCCCTATGCTGAAATGCGTCGTCCACAATTCGACCCTCTGGATAGACCATTTACGGCGTAGTCTTGGTCAATATTTAAACAAGATCATCTTTAAAAAGTATATGCCATAGATTGTTCTTTTGACTCACAATAAAATTCTTACTACAGAGTTTAATTTTATGTCTTTTATTTGAGATTAAAAACCAAACCTCATAATGAAACACCCTATATATATATATATATATATATATATATATGTATATATATATATATATATATATATATATATATATATATGTATATATATATATATATATGTATATATATATATATATATATATATATATATATATATATATATATATATATATATATGTATATATATATATATATATATATATATATATATATATATATATATTCACATATAAATACTATATATATATATATATATATATATATATATATATATATATATATAAAGATTAAATCATTTGCTGTTCATTATGCTTGCATTCATTCGTTTTTGTTTTGTTTGCTGTAATATCCGGTGAAATGGCCACTTTTACTGTAACAAATCCAAATGATGAAGTATCTCAGTATCAGATGGGCCGGTATATAAGCAGCAATGAGGCAATTTGGCGCATCTTTTCATTCGCGATACACAAAAGACACCCTACAAAATTCCATTCGAAGAAAACGCAACAGACAGAGTGACGTAGCCACCGTCGACAACATTAACAAGCTTCTTTTCAGATGTTTGCACACGCTATTTTTTTTTTGTGTGGTTGGAAGGCGCATGACATTTACGCATTTAATGTGGGGCCCCCATGCTCGTGAGCGAATAGACTAACTACTAATCACCTCCCCTGCCAACCAGCGAATCTAGCCTAGAACCGTTTGACACATTACTTCGGGTTAAATCTCATTTCGCTACGTCGTGAGGTGCCCTCAAATTGGGGACCCGGCGGGAGAGGAGGGGGGAAGAGAAACTGCTAGATAAATGATTAACCTACCTGACGGCCCCCAGCTGCTGTGATTTCTTTTTATCTTTTGGGACTGCCCGAACAAAATGAGCTACATGGTTTCATTTATTAACCGATCTGGGCATCACCGTGACCATACTATCCGGTATGAGCTCTCTTGTTTCCTTGTAGAGATTCTTTCGTGACATGCTCTATTTTTTGCATGAAAATATGTGCGGCAACCACCTCCTTCCTTTTTTGGGCAAAATTTGCAGTCAGAGGATCGTGAGTTACCAGCTTTCTGCAGACAAGAGTGAAAACAGTCATGCTTACTCAAAAGCTGGGTTGGATAGAAATCAGTCTCACCATGCTCTTGATTCAACCATGGTCTTGAACCTGGAATGAGCCGCGCAGTCCTCCATCCCTCCGTGCAATACACCCAAGACTGCTGCCAATCGTTGAATGAGCACTACCTTACCTCACGGGCAATTATCTCCTTTGTGTCCTCATATCAAAAAGTAGCAAGCTTTGGTTTTGATTTTTTTATTAGTGTCATAGGAAATTAAAACTGTACTTTTGTTTGAAAGTCAGAAGAAAGAGTCGATAGTAATTGATTGTAGTTCTTACATTTCGTAACTGTCATCATGTATACATGTTTTGTAATTGCTTTAAAATTGTTATCAAATTAATACCTATTTTAATTTTCGATATCTGTGGAACTTTGTGACAATTTTTACAAATATTCAAAATAAATGTGATTTCAATTACCATAATCAATATACAAAACATTTAAAACACAGAGTGGGTATTAAGAACTACTATTGATAGAAATGATTGTTATTCTGATTGATTTTATTATATGGTAAATACGCACCCCCAAGTTGACCATAAGTCAACTTAGAGCCGATACGCCCGAAGCAGCCTTCTCAACGGTTGCCTTGATTTGCTCAGAGAAACTCATCTTCAAGTTGATCAGCAGCCCCAGGTACTATACCGCGGGCTTCAATTCGATTAGTATGTCTCTAGTGCTGATTATCGCTATTATATGGACTCCCTTGTTTGTTAAGATGACCAGTTTGGTTTTCTTCAGTGCTAGACTGAACTTGCCAGTAATCATTCAGTCTCTCACTTGGCGCATTATCACACTAAGCCTAAGTTGCGCTTCTATAACGCTGCAACATCGTCCACATAGCCGTCAAAATGCGACTTACCTGGCATCTCCAGTCCCAGTAGCCCGTCAAAAGATGCGATCCATATGTCTGGGCCAAGAATAAATCCCTGGGCAATATTCAATATAACTTTCATCCATCGTTTGTGTCATATCATAAAGCAAACCTCAATCCTTTAGGTAGTCCCTTGAATGCGGCATGAGATATACCGAACTTGAAAAGAGTTTTCCAGCATATCTAGAATATCCACCTATATAGTGGAGTTGAAGACGTTCTTAATATTGAGTGTCACCAACAGAACGATTTGTCGGTTGGCGTGGATGTATACCTCTGTATTTTGAACTGCCATCTGGGTCTGGAGCCTTCTTTGTTCTAGATGTTAGAACTGCCTGATTCAGTTCCGACTGTATAAAGTGTTAGCACTCGATTCCTGTCTCACTATGAACAGCGGCAACATGGAAGTGATAAGCAGAGTAAAATGCTTGCACTACTTCGTCCATCTTTTTTACTTCATGTCTGCAAGGCTACCGTAGGTTGCCAAGCTTCCGCATAACTAGCCGCGGATCCTTATTCACATTGTTCACTTTTGTTAATATTGCCAGCAGCGCGCTTTGCTGTAGTTAAGCTATCTGTGAAGCATTTTTGCGGGCTGCATCCCTTGTAATTATTTAATGTTACCTTGGCTTCCTGGAAAACCCAAAATTTTCCTGATCCCGAAACATTCTTAAGATCCGGTCTTGCATCAGCACTCTTGCAAATGATAGAGGGGGCCTCCTTCTTATACTTTTTTCTTTTAAGTTTCATTTCACCATATTTGTAACATCAGGATCTCCAATCGTACTTGTATGGTGTGACCATAGTCGAAGCATTTGAAACACTGTAGAGGTACTGCTCTTTACCACGTTCTGCAGACAACCTACCCCATTCCGGTCTTGCATCAGCACTCTTGCAAATTATAGAGTGTGCCTCCTTCTTACACTTTTTTCTCTTAAGTCCCATTTCGCCATATTTGTAGCATCAGGATCTCCAATCTTACTTGTATGGTGCGACTATAGTCGAGGCATTTGAAACACTGCAGAGGTACTGCTCTTTACCACGTTGTGCCGACAACCTACCCCATTCTTCCTTTACGCTTATCCAGAAATAGTTCAGCGCCCTTTTCGGTCAAGTCAATGATGGCTATGTGTTGTTTCCACTTTTCGGTCAAGTCAATGATGGCTATGTGTTGTTCCCTCTTATTTCCTAGTGTCAGCCTCGTTTTGATTCTATTCGATCGCATCATCTACCTCTGCCATATTGATCGTTGCCATTGACATGAGTGAGGTTACAGTTGCGCTTTTGCCGAGGGCCTTCTTTACTGCCTCGCAGAATGCTTTTTTATTTTCGGCCTCTGCTCTGAATTCTACCAATGTGTGACCCTATTAGGTGGATCGTACTGCTTTGATAACAGTATTGGTGTCCTCGGGTCTTACGTTTCTGCTGATATTCCGCAACACTTCTCGGTTGGATTGGCTATCTTGGGGTTTTACGAGCAGTCCGTCCTGCCGGAGCCTTTGTTGGGAGAAAAACGATGCCTGTTACACAGTTTTTGCATTTAAAAAATCGTACTGGCTGTGATAAACTTCTTCATTGAGACAATAGAGCTCACGCTGAATATTAAAGTTGCAATAATGCTTGGATTTTTTTGCAAATGGTACCATATTGTATATTATGGTTGGACAGTCCTAAAATATAAAACGGGAGTCAAAGCAGCCGGAGGAATCAGGGCTTAGGGCTCGCTTGTTTGACAATTCCTCTTCCTCCCCCCATTAAAATAGGGATTGCCCAACTTGAAGGCACCTCACGGAGTAGCAAAATGAGCCTGACCCGAAATTATGTGTCAAAAGTTTATAACTTAAGTTCTCAGGTTAACACTTATTAGTGCGGGGGCCCCAAACTTAGAACATAAATGGTATTCATCTCCCACCCAAAAACAGTCTGTGTGGAAACCCTGGTCAGCGTGCCACACACACATGCTTCTTCTTTCCTTCTTTTATACCGATCTCCTTCAATTTGCGCTCTACGCCATTCTTCTATGGATGTTAGGTGGTGGAGCTATCTGCGAATGCCTTTTAGGCTTAGCTCCAAGCATTTCCTTAGACTTCTGCTGTTCTTCGGCCTTTTGGCCCTCTTTGACCTTCAATCAACTCCTCCGGTAACACACTGTGTAGTCTAGGAGCTCTTCTAGTTTATGGAACCCATTTCGTATACCTTCGCTAATTTTTGGTGAGTTTCATGCTTGTCCTTTTAGCCTTTTTTGGAAGAGCTTATCAGCTGCTTTTTTAGAGTATAGCACTTCAGCCAGATTTTTGACTGTGACGGGCTAGTTGTACAATGACGTTTCATTTGTCTGGCCATTCTTTGCTTTCTCTGATGTGATCACTTTGTGGACCTCAGGGTGGTTTGTTATCATTTCGGCGTCTAAGACCCTTGCATCAATCACAGCGGTAGCGATCGCAGCAGTACTTATCGGATTCTCGATGTTCTTATATATTCTTTTACCATGCCAACGTCTGGCGCGTTTTGCAGGGTCCCAATCTCTCCTTTTCAATAGCGCTCTGGAATTTGCATCATTTTTCTTTTTTTTGCTGTGTGCGAACACCACTGAAATTTCAGTTGGAAGAAGCCGGTCCGTTGTTCCTTTGGTTGCTGCCAATATTGCTCATTTTTCTATCGTAACCTACGTTATCTTTGCTGTAGCTTAAGTTTTGGGGTTTGATGACTTCCCCACATTCGGTTTTTCGTTTTGACGTATTTGCCTGAACGGATTTTCTGTTTCTGGGCCAAAATTGCTTGTGCATATATTTGTCATAGAAGCCAAGCTCACCACTTGCAGTTACTGAATGACAATGGCTGGTAGCCTGCCCACTCACTACCCTCTGCTGCTGAGAACTGGGGATCCAACCCGCTTCAGCATAGGAGTCTTCTTCCTGTTGATTTTCAGCGTGTTTTTTTTCTGGGTTTCTTCCCATAGCATTTTATGTTACACTAGAGGCATTTGCAAAATGTTTACCAATGCTCGAGGCTCTGCCTTCCCTCAATGAGCACAGGTTGCTTGACACCCCGAAGATCTAGGGCAATGTAGCATCCTTGCTCCTAGCTAAAATAACATCACAAGTAAAACCAACACTTGAAGTTGGATGCAGTCCGCGGAGGAACCTTACGGAAACCTCTTGGGACGGTAGTTCCCAAGGAATGTAAAGCTTCAAGAATAGTTCTGTGGACCAGCATTGGTTTAGCGTCTCCCGCATCGATAACGTAAGACACCAAAGTGTACCTGCCGACTCTTGCTTTTTTATAGGAATGTAAAGGCACTTTCACAGCGTTTAGCCGGCATTGTTCTGAATCATCCAAATCAGGGCATGAGATGTGAAAAGTATGTGATGCATCCTTAATTCTAGCGACCTTGCTGAGTGCAGTTTTTGAAAATAGCTCTTGTGCTAAGTTATATTATCGGACAAAAGTAGCAGAAGTACTCGTATATGTTCTGAGCCAGCTATAGCATGGTGCAAAAACCTATGGGTCGGGTTATACCTTCAAAAATTACATTGGTTGTTAGCTCCCCTACTATGGAGTGACATGTTCTTTCTATAGTTGTCAGATAGATATGGAAGCGCTAAATTCGATCTTTGTACTCCTCTAGAACTTCTCTTGCAAAGTTAGGTGATATGTAGCTGATACTGGTCCCAATATCAACTTAGCGTCTCACTTACCTTGCAAGAATACGTATCGAGGTGAAAATACAAACATCATTCCTGAAGAGCTCTGGCATGTTTGCTCCATGAAGATAATTTTGTGATTATAATACTTTCAACCTGAATGTCTGCATCCGACACGTTGATCACCTTTTTCTCAAAGATGATACAGGCTCAAGCTCTCTCTCTCCCTCTCTCTGCAAAGATTTCCTGCCGTGTGACGAGGATTCCGGTAGTCGGTCATGCTACGGGTTTTTGTGTTTGTGATTGAGAAGGTGATACAGTTTATTTTACTGTGTGATGTCTTGGGGTGCTTCTACTATGAAGGTCTTCAAAGAAGCAAAAGAAGACAACGACAGATGCCGAACCTGGACTGAAGTATAATCGTTGTTTTTGTCTGGCAAAGCAGTTAGCTTGATTCACAGCATGTCATAAAGGGAGGATGTTGAAAATTGACTAATAAATCCGAGTGCTAACACAATAAGCTCCTTTTCTCTTTTAACTGGTTGAAGTAGTGCAGCACCTCACAATCATAAAACCTAGCATAAATTGTAGCAAAAACACGGTGATGCCAGGAGTGCAAAACATCGCCCTCTTTAAAGCAGAAACCACTTGTATTAAAATGAAAGCGAAAAAGATACTATCATTCAACAGAAAAGACCACGCTTGTTCAGCTGTCGATATGATTCTTAGTGGAGCAAAATAAAATGTTCGTAAATATGGTTCCTCATTCAGAATCTGACTCCATGGCTCAACAGAATGCAGGGCGAGATTGACTTCTACTTGACGAATCTAGAGCATAAATGTTTTCACAAAATCGTAACGTCATATTATGCTGCCACAAAATCTTCATTATGCCTGTCACAAAATCTTCATATGCAAAATGTGTGACAGACAGTTTAGGTAAATTTCTTGAGGGAAATTTATCTATTGTAGAGAGTGCTTTATATATATTTGGAATGTAATGAAATTTGTGACTACGCTAATGGCCGCAATCCCAATTCAATTTTCACCAAATCTCCAAAAAGGAATATTGATGAATTACCTTGCTTACGTTCGTTAACCAGCCAAATCGGCCAAGTGAAAATGAAATGATAGCCATTTTAGACAAAATTCCATGATTTCTATTCTAAAGTATAGGTCCGATTTGAACAAAATTTAGAACAGGTGTTTATTGAATTGTGTAATGTAGCTCAAATTTAAAAAAACTGAGGGCCATGCTGTTTACAACAAAATAGCGGCCGCTCGAAGGTCGAAGAGCGTGCAAAAATTTGTAATTGTAGTTGCGATCAAACGTTGCTACAGATATGAATCAAACTTGGCATTATGGTAAAAATTATAAATATCTAGAGAAAAATCATGCAAAATTTAAGGTCAGGAGTCAAATTTTGAAAAGGGCGACTAGTCAAAGTTTGGAATTTCAAAGGCTTCTTATTCTTCTTTCTTATGCGTAGCGCTAAAGCCCCTCTCGGGCCTTCGTTTACTGCAACAGATGCCTCCAACTGTCTCGATCCATTCACCGCGCTCTTCAATTTCGAAACCTAAGCAGCGATAAACTGTCTTCGTCAACCGAGTCAGACCAGCGTGTCTTCGGTTTTCCACTGGTCTCCGACCTCAGTCCTCCCAACGAATACCTTTTTGAGCATCGGTTGTTCATCCATACAAGTCATGAGGTCAGCCCATTGTAGCTTCTACAGTCTTACAATCATCGAAAGCTCATCGAAAATTCCTTACACCTCAACTAGGTTCGCTTTGATTAGTCGCCTCAAGACCCGTGTCTTGAAGGCGTTCAATATGTTTGTGGATGCTTGGGGTAGAGTCCATGTTTCACACCCGTTGCAAAGCACTGGTCTTATCACAGCTTTGAATTTATATACTTGGTGCTTTGTTATCTTGCGTATGCAGCTGGTCTTCAAGATCGTCAAAACTGAATAAAATATTTCATTTGCGAGCTGCATTCTTCGGCATATTTTGTCTGTTTCATATCCAGTTCTCATTATTTTAGCGCTCAAATACACAAAAATTTTTCATATTCTATTCGCCAAGTATAATATTTTGGGTTTTTGAGATATTTTTCCTTGACTGCGTCATGAACATTATTTTATTCTTATTGATTTGCAGCCCTGCTAGTTTTGCTTCGCTGTGAAGTTTCAGAAATTGTTGGCAGTTGTGAACGGTCCTCAGCAAATATTGATGTCATCTGTGTAGATTACCACTTGGCTTGACTTGTACAATAGCGTACTTTTTGTGTCGAAAGGCCGCTTTCTGATATTTCCTGAGCTAAATTGGAAAGCATAAGGGTCGTTCCATCTCCCAGCCTTAGTCCGGTATTTGTGTCATTGTGTTATTGATGTGGACTTTGGAGATTGTCAATGTCATTGTCATTTTGGTAAGATGGACTGATGTCGCTGAGATACAAACGCAAAGTATTTTTGGGTACAGTACGTTATGATCAATACTGTCGTATACTTGCTTAAAGCCAATGAAAACGCTGAGATACAAACGCAAAGTATTTTTCGGTACAGTACGTTATGATCAATACTGTCGTATATTTACTTAAAGCCAATGAAAACTTGATGTACGTCTCTGTTGAACGTCTCGAATAATTCAAGTATCTGTTTGACTGTGAATAATTGGTCTATTGTCAGTCTACCTGCTCTAAAGCCACCTTGGTATTCCTCACCAATATTTTTGGCGTACGATCTGACTTTATTTTCTACGATGTTTGAAAATATTTTGTCCACCGTATAAAGTAGTGATATGCCTCTTTAATTTTCGCACTGTAGCTTGCAACTCTTTTTCTGGATTGAGAATATAATTCATTGGCTCCACTCGTTCAGCATATGTTCTTGTTGGCAAATGTACTGGATGATTTTATGGATGGCTTTCTGAACACCGTGGCCACCATATGTTATGAGCTTCACTGGAATCTCATCGATGCCTGGTGCTTTATTATTCTTGTGGGCTTTGATGGTAGAAAAAACTTCATTCGGAGTAGGTGGTGCCAATGGAAGCTCTCCGCAGACATCTATAGGCTCCAATGTTCTGGAGCTGTGTGGAGTATTAAGGAGGCCTTAGAAATATGATGCTTGTCTCTCCTGTCCGGTTTTCATCTGCGATGATGTTGCCGATGTCATCACGGCAGAGCGTCGTCGTGGGCTGATAACCAATTTACAGGCTTTTCACTACTTTGTATGCTTGTGTTGTTGCTCGCTACATTTATATCGATGCTTCTCAATTGGTCGTCATGGTATTTTTTTTTCTTAATCCCAATTTCTTATTTGCCACGCTTCTGAGATTTTTAAAGTATTCTCTCTGCGTCCTGGCTTTCCTGCCTAAATAATCTTTATACGCCTGATTCTTTTTATCGAACGCATTCTGGCACTCATCACTGAATCAATCATTTCTCTTGCGATGGACTTGATGGCCAGTTGTGTATTCTGTCATGGTCTTAATAGCCGCTTTCACTTCCATCTAGAGCTCGTTACTTGTTTCTATATCTGATAGAATGGGAGCTAGCTAGTTGTTGAAGGTCTCCGTGAAAGTTTTTGACACCGTTTAGAGCATCTTGATTTTACATTTTTTATTTTTGTAGTGGGCTAGTCTTCGCCGAATATTCCTTTGACATACGACATTGGTAGATCAATTTGACCAAGTAATGATCTAAGCTACAATTGGCTCCTCAGTATGTGTGGGCGGCAAGTATCCTCGAAGCCGAATGTTGTTGGATCAAAACATGGTCGATCCTATTTTGTGTGTTGCCATCGGGTGATCCCGGGTCATTGTATGTATGTTTTGACGTAGGAAGCAAGTCGAATATATGACTAAATTTTTCCTACATGCAAAGTCAATCAGGCCCTGGCCGTTGTCATTTCTTTCATCGTGGAGGCTTTATCCTCCAGTCATTACCCAATGAGATTGCTCATTGCCAATCTTAGCGTTGAAATCGCCTCGACTTATTTTTGTTTCGTTTATAGCTAATGAGTCGACTTGTCCTTCAAGGTGATGGTGAAACATTTCCTTAGTTGCCTTGTTTTTTGGTCGGGCCGGCCATATTTTTCAGCCAAATTTTGAAGAATTTCGCCGTTTTTACTTATCGCTCACAACCGTGCATTAACTACCTTTAAATGAATAATCTGTGATTTGAACTCCCTGTTTAGGATGAAAGCCACTCTGAATTCTTGCTTTTCAGTATTCTTCCCAGCAATCAATATTGTGTGCAATTTCATATCTTGAATATCACTTCCAGTCCAGTTCATTTCCTGGATTGCCAGTATGTTTAATTGATATTGACTGGCGCCAGAGTAGTTCAGTCATCTGTCATTCGAGAATCGAATACCATAGTTTTTTGTTCGGCTAAGAGGTCATTGCTTTAGATCCAATCCATTCCGAGGCTCTGTTGCAGGTTCAAAAGCAATGTAGAGTTTACCAGGGATCGGAAGCTAGCCCATCACCCCACCTCTATTCTGGCGGCATAATTATTACTTTTGATTCTGTTATTAGGTGCGGAAGACAAGCGTTTACCCTCTCACATCACCACGAAGGACGTGTAAGTAGTATTTAGCAGTAGAACTGATGGTGTATTTGCAGTTATTGGCATTTCTCGATATTTAGTGTCACTTCATTGGCAAACCAGTAAACCCAATATGCCACGCCGAGACCATTTACTACCATTCGGTCGAGGATGAGGAATCATGGAAACTGAGATCTGGAGAAATAAAGTGATCCCTCCTCCTTACCTAACCGGGCTTGGAACCATCTACGGTGGAGTACAAAGGCTTCTAAAAGCCATAATTCTAATTCATGTTTTGTCAAACTTAAGGTAGCTAGTAATCATATCTTAAGATGTAATTTTGATTATCATCAATGTGTCAAAAGTTCCAAAATATCTGATGAGGCTTCTGAAAAACCTGAGCATGCTTTATAATACAACATAGGACCAACGAAGCATGGAAATTACATCGGATGCTGCTCAAAGATCTATCCTTTGTCCAGACCTATGGAACGTATCTTATGACGGGATATTGGGACTTGAGATGCCAGATGATTCAAGCTTGATAAACTATGTGAATGATATTGTGGCTCTAGCCACTGGGCACACCGTTGAACCAACGCTAGTTAGGCTAGGTATACTAATGCGCCGAGTCAGAGACTAAATTACTGCTCGTGGGTTCAGTGTAGCCCTGGAAAAAACCAAATTAGTCTTTTTGACAACGAAGAGAGTCCCTAGATTATAAACAATCACTAGTCGAATCAGGGCCAGCAGTGAAGTACTTGGGGGTACTGATTGACTCGAAGATAAGGTTCTCTGAGTAAATCAGGGCAATGGCTTAGAAGACTGCTTCAGGCATATCGGCTCTGAGTCAACTTATAGCCAAGGTAGGGGGACCCAACCCACCAAGAAAACGCGTTTTGATGAGTCCCGTAGGTCCAGTGCTACTATACGGAGTAGGTATACCGAAAACGCTAGGCACTTTTACAGAGAAGAGGAGCGCTAAGGTTTGCATCTACATATCCAACAGTCTCTGATTTGTTGGTGAAAGCTATTACCTGCATGATGCCTATAATCCTTCTATTTAGAGAACGCCGCACTTTGTACCTATGTCGAAGCAAGGACACGAGGAAAATGGTTACTCGTAAGGAGAGACAGCGCTTACTCAACGATTGGCAGCAGTCTTGGGTGAATTGCACGAAGGGACGGTAGATCTGAGCCCATGGCTAAATCGAAGGCATGATGAGGCTGACTTCTATCTGACTCAGCTTCTGAGTGAGCATGGATGTTAAAAGTTTTCCTATACATAACTGGTAAGTCAAGTTTTTATATCTTGTCAGCAATATGAAATTCGGACGATAAATAAAAACATCGAAAATTTAAAACTTAATATTTTGACCTGCCATTTTCAATAAAAATCTGAAATTTATCCTTCTGTCCATAGTAAAACTCCAATTTCAACAAGACTTGTGGTTAATGAAATTGAAAGATAGATATATATATATATGACGGCCCCGAAAGTTCAGAAAGTAAGCGAAATTTGCTATTTTGGCAGCAACTGAAGTGTTGAATATGCTCATATTTTCGTGGAAATGCTTCAAATGGCTTACATTAGAAGCATTTGTATAGCAAAATACTTTCCTTAAACAGTGTTCGACGGTGAAAGCAGTGGCATATCAAAGTTATATTTGCTTTTAAAAATAAGGGTACCTACGATAAATTTGCCATTCCGGTTGTTGGTGCCACGGGTTTTTTTTTGTCATGTGGCAGTCTAGCAATCAAACGTTTGTGGATTTCATCTTAATGAGTAAAATGCGAGTTTAATCACTTGTTGCTCGTAATGCGTACTAACCAGCAAAGCTCAAATGAATTCCCTATCTTTTTGTCCATCTGTCCCTCTGTGTGCACAGCAGTTTTTCTCCGAAACTATAGTAACTACAATCACCAAACTGATAATCTCGGCATCAAAAATATTTTCAATGGTTCTTAAGGAAAATCTCCTGCTAGAGGAGGTGACACTTAATATATTTTATCCCAAATATTATCAATCAAATGTTTCCAAACTAGTTCTTAAAATGGTACACCGGGGAATGCAAGGGGAGGAGAAATATACGAAAAATGTGTATCCGTTCTTCACAATATAATACCTATGGTCCGAAAAATGTGGAAAAAAGATCATTATTCATGATAACCATTACATCAAATACCTTAGAAGTCCAAATTTTTCATTTTCATTCAAAGCATTTCTTTAATGCTAATATAAGAATAATATTTATTTATTTGTTACCGTTTAAGTATTCCTCTGTACAATTCTTTCTTCTTGTAATTTTCAAAAAAATTGATACATGCTTACAGAATTCATGGCCATTTGAATTTGCCAACTTTATTATTTCCCAAATACATGGTTTTCAACTTTATGAGCATTCGATAGATTTCATGGTATGATCTCAAAGTTTTCAGGTAAGACGCATGATATGAAAATGTTTAAGATCCTATTCAGTTAACAGAATGGTATCAAAAATTTAGCCTATCAATCTGTGACCATTAAATATCAGAGCTGAATCAATTTGTAAAATATCTGATAGCTTTGATCGGGTTAATTCACCTCATGAGCACTTAAAATAAGTTCGACCTACATAGATGCGAAACCAAAAACAAACGAAAATTGACCTGTAACTAAGATGTGAATTTTAGCGCCTGTTGCACCAGAAGCATTGACATGCTACGCAAGATTCTTAACTCTGAAGAAACCATGCCAAATAACAGAAAAATGACACATATAGACATCATTTTATCTTGAATGAATTTGAATGACTTGCAGCTTAGAAAAGCAACAATGCCTAGATTCATGATTACACGAAGAACGTGTCGAAAACTCGAAAAAAACGGCCACCTACAGAATTTAATATTTTTCTCGATATTTGTACAAATTCGTATCTCCTTATAGGAAATGTACAACCTAAAAATTCCAAACCAGTAATTGCACACCCGTGCCTTCAAATTCTCAAGAATTCTCCAGAAAATAAGAAAATGATTAACAGAAACCCCAGAGAGTTAATAGCATTATGTCAGCTACATGAAAAAGGAGTCCATGACAGAGTGAAGTGGTTCAGGTATAATAGCACAAAAGGATGCAAAAGGTATCAAGAGTGTCACTTTCGAGTGCCAATTGTCTACTTAGAGCGTGAAACATCTATTTTCCAATCTTGACTTTTTTCGGGCATTTAAAAAGCAATTTATTTGACTTTTGACTTAGTCCACACTCAACATGAAGTGAAAAGGATCTTGTAAATAGGCAATTTTCCTTGGCAACCTTTGCACATTGATTGTTGTTCGCAAGTATGAAATACCTATAATGATGAGACCTCAATGCGATCAACAAGGTGTGTTCTAGATGAGGGACTCTTCAACGAATACAGGACGAGTAGACTGACTGGTGAGCAGATTGTTTGAAGTTAAACGGTTTCTAATTTTGAAAACCAGGTGCTGTTGATTGTATTATATGTTTATGAAATATTTTTTTCTTCAATTCAAAGCCATGACTGATTAGTGGTTTTATCGGCTATTCACAAAGGATACCACGGTTTCACTTAGTTTTTGATGGGATATTGTTTATTTCAGCCCATCATATGTTGAGAATCAAGGACAAAATGTATTAAAGATTGATATTGAGTAGCATATAAAAAAAAATTATTCGTGTCAACAGATATATACATTCAATATAACGCATTTGAAAATGGTTCTAATCAAATATTGAAGTAGAAATGATTGTGTTTTCGTATTACTTCAATCTTTGGTATAGTATGCTAAAATTTATTGAAAAGTTAATTTACATTGGCCAACAATGAAGAGCGAAAGATTGATCTACCATTGCATTGAAGGCCGTGCAGACTTATATCTAATTTATGTAAAATTTACATCAAACTAGCGCTACATACCTACTGAAATATTACGAATTTTAAACAAAAGATAACTGCGTCATCACGTTATGTAAGACAAATTTGTTAAACGAAAATTTATAAAAATCTTCATAGAAACATTTCCGAGTAGAAATTAGTTTAGACATTCCTAAACGGGCATTAGGGCCTAATGCGAAAACAGTGGGACTTGCCTAATGGGGCAGATGGGGCATGCCTAATTCGGACCTAATGGGATCCTAATTAATCATGCCTAACTTAAGCAATTTTGAAAATACCGCATTTTAGTGTTGCGTGGAGAACGATAAAAATGATCAAACGAAAATTTCGTAATTTAAAGTGAGATCAGTGATTTTTCATTTTTTGTCATACGAGTACATGGCCTAATGTGGACCTAATTGGCCTCTAATGGGGCACGCCTAGTGGGGGCCTAATTAGGCATGCCTAAACTTGTTCAGTTTAGGATTGGTTTAAGAAGACCCCATTGGCCCCTAATCTCAAACTTAACACATTACCCCATGTAATAAGCGAGCAGCCTACCTAGGCAAACTACTCGAAAGACCTTCCCGAAGAAAATACCTTTTTTAATGTAAATAACAATAAGTGTGGAACAATTTTATACGCAACTTATTAACATTGTTATTTTCCAACCCGCACTAAACCCTGCCACTACCATCGCTACCATTACTAGAAAATAATTTCCAAAAAACAAATGAAAAAAATTAAATAATAACTACAACAAAAAATTGCTAATGGCCATCCCCTTTGTGACACAATTTAGCGAAGCAATTGCTAGTTTGTTTCCATGAGAAAAACTTCCGTTACCGCCATGAAAAGGCTCTTCGAGATAAACGGGATTCGATGGGATAGAACAAGCGGAAAAGGATGCGTCTGTAATTACTTTGGAACAAACGGACGAATTTCAATGAACATGTTCGCGATATAGTGCAAGTACCCGTTCGGAGATATGTAGAAAAGACGGTTCGTGGTCGTCATATTTTTCACTTCGGAGACAGAGGAAAAAGTGATTGTGCCTTGCTCGATTTTAATACGTCCAGATTGTATGGAATAATATTCACATTGTTATTAATGTGCAATACTACGCATAAATTGTGCAACATACAACTTGCAATTATAAAGTGGATTAAGTGTAGAAATTCTACTGAGAAATATCCACCCGTAAAACTTCCCAAGACTGACAAATCTTATGAAAATTCAAGGGACGATTTCATTTCTCCATATCATTGAAAATCTGCAGTGTTATCTCATTCGAACTAAATGTATGCTTGCAGAATCTAAAGGATCAGAAATATGATTGAATGAGAGTGAATGACAATATAGCAGTTTGGGTGATGATGATGCATTTAACATGGCAATGTGTTGCACAAATAACCAAACAATATTTGTGCAACACATTGCCATGTTAAATTTGGTTTTCGTTGTTAGCCTAGAAATTTTCGCGAACGATTTAACGGTGTTTGGCACGAGAATTTGCAGAATAGCATTTGAATTGGGTGTTGTTTCGGGGTTAATCAATGGCAATAGAGCAACGGACGGATGTCGCCGTACCGTACACGCAATTAATGATTGACGTGGGTGTAGAGCATTTGAGTCAACATTTGTCAGCGTCAGCCAGTCCTGTAAAAATAACGGATTCGTGCACGATTTTCTATAGATAATCGTCGTCGTCGACGGATGCACCACCATCGACGACAATTGTTAATGCAATCGAGGAGGATGCTAAATCCTTGGTGCAATTGCATCACAACGGATGTAAATGAGATGGCAATCGGCTAGTGGCAAATACAAGTGAAGCTGCCTCTGCTGATAGTGTTGGCGATTATGAAAAAAAGAGTGAAAAGCTAGACAAAACAAAGAATATGCCCGATAATAGATAAGACATTTCTTAAAATTTTACTATTTGGATGCATCTTTGAAGTAGAAGTATCCGTTTAGGTTAACAAATTATTTTAACGAACGTAAAATTGGATATCCACGCTTTGTTTGGTATCGTAATATTCCAAAGGAATTTTTTTGAAATTTGCGTCTCATCAATCCGGAGGTCTACTGCTGCTGGGCGGATTCTCGTATTGAGTAAAGACCTTATCCGCCCCATCAAGGAGCGCTTGTCGGAGAAGGACTGGATAAGTACCCTCGCCTAACGTTTTACAAATTGAATTCGTGGTAATCATATTGTTTATTATATATATATATATTGTGTTATTTCACTTTTCGTTTCAAATCATTCACGAGTTTACACAAATATGAAGTTAAATATACATTTGAATCTAAATAAATATATGTATTTGCACCGCTTCCATCTGGATGCCCCATTCTTATTTGTGGGTCGTAAGTATAAATAGTAAAGATGAGATCCTTTCAAGTCTCGCAAGCGCTCGCCAGACCCAGTCTGTCGTTTTTCTTTGGTGATCCATCCCTTCAGTAGGTTACCTCTTCCTCGACGCCATCGAACCGAGTCTTCCGATCACTTAATTCGTAAATGCAAATTTTTTTTTGCAGTGGGCCCTTGTGCTGGGGAAAAGAACCCGCCCCATGACACGGCAATTCCGGTGAGCACCAATATCTTTGATCGCCGAGGCAGTAGACCATCGCTGCAGTCCTTTACAAACATTCATATGCCTGCAATTCACTACACTCATCAATTCCTAAGCGCAACGTCTTTGGGCACTGATGGAGCTCTCCGCACTGTCCTAGTGCTTAGTAAAACCTTCATGGGGTTTTACTAAACAATTCGTAAACAGGAAAATCTTTGCTAAGAAAAATGTAAACAACACTAAAATTTCTTAGTAAGAACTAAGGATTTAACAAACATTCGACAAAAACGATAGTTTTACGAAGATTTGTTAATAATGATAGTTTTACCATAGTTTTGCAATAGCTTGCCGAAAGTTTTACGATAGTTGTAAGGTATTTTGAAAATAGTCTAACGATAGTTTTACGATTGCTCGATGATAGATTGACGATAGTTGTACGATATTTTTATGCCTGTTTTTAGATAGTTGCATGATAGCTGTACAATAGTTTGACGATAGTTTTGCGATGGTTTTACAATAGTTGTACGATAGTTTTATGATAGTTTCGAGATAGTTTTACTATGATGTTACGATCGTTTTACGAAAGTTTTACTATAATTTTAAGCATGTTACGATGGTTTCATGAGAGTTTTATGATAGTTTTACAGTCTGTTTCCTGGGAAACCTTTCTACACTTTACAAATAAAGTTTCAATTTAGGCAGTGAGGTAGCTTGCCTAAAAAGTTACTGGCTTAGGCAGTGATTGGGCATGCCGAAACATTTCCTAATTTAGGTGATGATCGTGCTTGCCTAAACTGCTCTCAAACACAATTCATTTTTAGTATAAAAAACAAACAATCATTAAATTTGTGGTAAAAGTTTAAATATTTACAATTTTCTTCACTTTATAAAAAAAATTCAATTCAGGCGGTGATGGCTCTTGCCTAAACAATTCCAAATTTAGGCAGTGACAGGGCTTGCTTAAACAGTTCTTAATTTAGGCAGTGATGGGGCTTTTCTAAAAAGCTTGATCTGGAGAGTCAAATCAATTAGTGAGATTGTACAACAAGTGAAGTCTTTATTTAACGTTCTTGATTTATATACATAAATTATGCTTACTTAAAATTACGGTTAACGATTTTATGCTTAAAACAATTCGCTGACTTACAATTATGATGTTTTTTTTTGTGGTAGGTAGGTGAAGGCATTTACGCCCGCCGAGTCTGGCAGTGTGGGACTCCCATGGAGGATACCCTTGGACTACCCACTAAACACCTCCCCTGTCAATCTGAGAACCTAGCCTGGAACCGTTTGACACATTACTTCGGGCCAGGTCTCGTTTTGTTACGCCGTGGGGCGCCTTCAAGCTGGGGAGTCCCTTTCCTAGCGGGAGGGGAGAGGGGAAGAGGAAATGCCAGAAGAGCGATTATGATGTAAATGACTTTATTAAATACAATTTGCTGACTTATAATGATGAGGTGAATGAAAAGGTGATTGACAATTATTTGAGAAATTCTGATGAGTTGCAATTGGTAAGATGAATAAAGTTCAATGCAATGTTGCAATTTAGCACATGTTTGGTTAAATATTGAAAAACTAAAGTGAATGAAATTTAAATTTTGTTGGTTGCATTTTACTAATAATTGATTTGGCAAAGGTAAATTCTGGGGCATTGACTGCGTGGTGATAATTTGAACAAAGTTCCTAAACAGAAAATTTCTTATTGTGTAAAATTGAAATTAAATAAAATTTCTTGGTATTACATTACAATTATACGTAGAAAATAAGAATGCATAGCTTTAAACACTTTTAAGTTCGAATGTTATGGGGAGTTGATCACTTTTTCCCAAGTTAGGCATGCCTAAATTGAATCAAAATATTTCACTTCATATAATTTGCCCCAAAGCACCATATAGGTTTATCGCATTTTTTCTTGGAAAATATGAAAGCTGATAAGTATTTTGCGAAGTAAAGATGATGGTATGTAGGATAAATCTGGGATAGATGGACCACCGGTATAGACGGACCATTCAAATATTTCACCGGTCAGTCCCAGCAGCGCCGTATTGATTATGTGGTGGTTTTCTACTTGAGCAGATGGAAACATGCTTAGTTTCGCCCGTGAGTTTCGTATGTCTTCCAGGAAAAAAAAAAACTTCATTTATTTCTTTTGGTGAGTTGAAAAGTTTTTTTCACTGGATTTGATTTTTATGTGGCTAAGTTAGTTTAAATTATTTTGACGTAAGGTCAGTGCTATAGGTCAAGTGTATAGTTTGAGTAGGATCTTAACCTAAAATGGCGTGCCAGTAGCGTTGTTTGTCTAAACGAGAAGCTGGTCCATCTATCTCTGACAATTGGGATAGATGGATCAGTGACATTTGGGATGGTTGACCCAGTTGAAAAAATCCTGGGACAGTTGCAATATATTTCCTTTAAGGACTTTACTTTTTATATATTTACAAAATAATTATATAAATTATTGTGAATGTAAAAGTGCGTCCTGATAAGTTGGCTTTTTTAATATTATAGGAAAATGCCTACTTTTAATACCAGAAAGGGCACGCCTGGGAGAAGAGAATGGTCTGATCATAGTTTAAAAAATGCAATGGAAATGGGAATCAATGCTACAGCTACAGCGAATGCGTTTGGCATACAAAAAATCACTCTAAAGAGACGCATCAAGTCACTAAGTTTCAATAAGAGTTCCATGGGGAAAAAATATTGGGACCCATTTTCAGGCATACTTATAAATTTACCAATTTATCCACCCCCGTTAGCTTGTTTATCTATCTTGTCTATCCCACCCTTGAATATTGCTCTGTAGTTTGGTTTTCTTGACTCTACTTCCTCATTAATTCGTTAGAGAATGTCCAGCGTGAATTTATTTGGGTCCTGTTTTAAAAATTTAAAATCCCATATCAACCCTATGAATGTCATTTATCCTTCTCACGTCTTCCTACTCTGTCATCCCGTCGTATCTATCTAGGTCAGTACTTTCTATCTCAACCCTGTCCGAATCAAATTTAATAAAAATTGTATGCAGATTTACTTTTTCGCCGACCATCGCGTTCTTCTCGGGCAAAAATTCTTTCCTACTACCCGTACAAATTTATATTTTTATTCTCTCACTAAGCGAATGGTAAGAAAACATGATAAGCTTGAGCTAAGTCCTTTATTTGACCGACTCATACTTTGTTTTGAAATTGAGATTAAGAAGCCAGATCCCTTTAATTTAATTTTACATGTATTTTTCTCAACTTAGTACTTAATATTATTAATATTATTGAACTTCTTTTTATTCTAACCTTTTCGCTTTATTCTAACGAAATGTATTTATGTGTTAAATGGAATTTTAAATAAATAAATAAAACTCATTGCTAGGAGTAGAAAACGAAAAAGCAAAAAAAAAACCGTTGGATATATAAAAAAAATTAACAATCAAGTTCACCGCTTATTATTACGCTCATAATTTTAAGCATCAAATTAAACAAGCAGGTTACAACTGGCTTTCTTCTTTTTTTGTGCACAATCCTGAACTTTCTATCCGGCATTCTTAGGGAGTATCCATTGCGAGAGCAAAAGGTCTAAATAAAATAGATGTCAAAGCATATTTCGACCTCTTAAAGAATGTTTGGAAGAAAACGGTCTCATGGATAAACCTGAAAACATTTTCAACATGGATGAAATAGGTTTGCAGCTGAGTAGCGAACTTGCAAAGGTAGTTGATTTGAAAGACCCTAAGAATGTAACTTTTGTCACTTCAGGAGAAAAGGGAGAAACCATCTTAGTATTGGCATGTGTTAATGAGAGTGTATCTTCTTGCCACCTGGAGTTTTGTGACCATTTGCCTCCTGGTACTGAAGTAAAAATGTCCCCAAAATCTGGCTTTTATAATAGTGATTTATTTTGTGATTAGCTCATAAATCATTTTACTCCAAAAAACCAGCAGGAAAGGTACTTCTTCTTTTAGATGGCCACACTAACTGCGTTGACATACTAGAGTTCTAAGAAAAGAATCAAACAATTTTGATGAGTATTCCTCCCTACACTAGGCATTGGCTTCAGCCATCAGATGACGCTTTCTTCAAGTCATTAAAAATGAGCTACTATCCTGCTTGCTCAAAGTACGTGACCAATAACCCTTCATTGAAGATTACACGGGTTTAGTCTGGTACGCTTCTCATATTAAACGCAGATTATGGAATGAGTATTCTCAGAACTTATGAAATCATTCCTTTTAAACCTGATACAATATCAGATTATGCTTTTTTGACACAATCCATGTCCTCGAGGCCTCTAGACATGTCTCTCCTTTTCCAAAATGATATGACCGGATATAATGGCACGGTTGCTGGTTCTGATAATTCAAAAGATGATGTCGCTGCTGCTGGTTCTAGTTCCTTAAAGAGCGGTTGTAATGCTGGCACTTTAAGAAGCTATGAAAATATTCCTGTGACTGGATCTTCTAAACAGCACGAAAGTTAATATGAAAATTAAACTCCTTCGAAGTAATTGGATAAAATACATCCAGTTCCTTGTGTTAACAAAGTTCAGACTGTGAAAGGAAAGTTCAAACAATATCAACAGTTCTAAACTCTGCAAAAAACATAATTGCTCTGAAAAAGGAAAAAAGTGAGAAATAGTTAAATATTAAAATAAAAGAAGAAAAGAAGGGAGTGGAAAAGAAATAAGAGAAGGAGGAAAATAAACGAGAGGGAAGAAGTGAGAATAAGATGTTGTTGCATAAATTCACTAGTATAGATATTCATTATTTATATTATCTACAATATGTATATTCCTACAAGTTCAATGTTATTCAACATCGCTCATATTGCATAACATATCTTCATTCAATGTTTACTATTTTCATTGAATAAATATCTGCATGTCACATGCTCAAGCTACGAGTAAGCAAAATTCATTTTTTTTCCTTATGGCACACGACGAGACAATATGACGCCATAATTTCTCATGGATTTGTGTATTGCTTATGCTTATTTGACAGCGATGAGATGAGTCCAATTACGTGTATACAATAGGTATCAATGTTGATGAAACGGAAGTTGAAGTGAGCGATATTGATGTCACAATTCATGTAAGAACTAGGTTAGAGAATAAATATTTAAGCTTAATGAATTTGTTGAATAAAATTATTCATGTTAAAGTTGAAATGCTGACATTTTCACTTAGGAGAATCTCACTGCGCATCGCAGCAATGCTATAAGGAAAATCAGTGTTAAATTGGCATTTTAATCTTTGCGATCAACTTCAGTCTAAGTAACCACGGCCGAGAATTCTAAAATCAGTTCCATGCCATCTTATCTGCGGTTCAACTGTTTCGTGAGGTGAAACGAATTAAAATTTCGAATTAATTAAAATTTAAAAAAAAAAATCGATCTGCCAGTCCCAATTTATTTTATGGAGATCCTGCGGAAACCGAAGCAGCGAGTAACACGGATGTAAACGGTAGCCCAACCATAAAGCACGATGTTAATTGTGAGTCATACCTCAACGTCAAGTTTTTCGCCCAACTTAATTTGACATTTCTTTGTTTCAGTGTTTGACATATTCAATCATGGAGAAGCACACAATTGAACAGCGCGTTAAGGTTGTTGAACGCCTTTACAAAAATCGGCGTTCAAATCAAAATACATTTCGTGCACTTCGTCATATTTTTGGTCAGCATAATCGACCAAATGTGTCCACAACCGAGAGAATCGTGTGCAAATCCCAGCAAACCGGGTCTGTAGGAAATGCAAAATCCCCTGTGCATGCTTACCCAGTTCGTTCTGCGGAAAACATTGCTGTTGATCACGATAGTGTGGCAGGAGAGCCGTCAACCTTGATTTGTCGTCGTGCCCAACAATTGAACATTTCACGAACCTCACTGATGCGAATTTTGAATAAAGATTTGAGCTTACACACTTACAAGGTTTAATTGACTCAAGAACTGAAGCCTGCTGACCATTTCAAGCGTCAGGAATACAACGAATGGTTGATTGAACAGACAGAAGGGAATGGTGACTTTACAAAAAAAATCATCTTCAGCGACGACAACAAGTAGAATTGCCGCACTTGGGCAAATGAGAGTCCACAAGTGATTGTTGAAAAGCCAATGTATCCACAAAGAGTGACTGTTTGGTGTTGTGTATGGATTGGTGGCGTCATCAAGCTGTACTTCTTCGAAAATGAGGACGGCCAAGCAGATACCGTGAATGGTGCTCGCTATTGCGAGATGATAACGGACTTCTTGTGGCCAGAAACTGAGGTTATGGACCTGGACGATAGTTTTAACAAGATGGTGCCACTTGCCCTACAGCCAACAAAACAATGGCTCTTTTGTGCGAGTAATTTAATGACCTTGTTATCTCACGTTGTGGCGATGTTAATTGGCCGCCACGATCATGTGATTTGACACCGTTAGACTTCTTTCTCTGGAGATATTTAAAAGAAAAAGACTTCTTTCTCTGGAGATATTTAAAAGAAAAAGTGTATATCAATAAGCCAAGAACAATTCAACAGCTAAAGGATGAGATAATTCAGCACATCAACGACATTGAACCTCAATGATGTCTCAGAGCCATTGAAAATATGGACTAGCGGATAGAAATATGCCACCGAAGCCATTGCGAGCATTTGGGCAATATTTTGTTTTACGCATGATTTTCATAGATAAAAAATATCAACATCATTCACTGAAAACATTTTGTTTTATTTACAATTTGGTTGGACCACTCTTTAGAGCCAGAGCTAAAGGAAGGCTTTTCGAGAAGTGCTGCTCTAATATCTAGGAGTATGTTCTAAAACCTGTAGAAATTACCTGTAATCAAAGGTCACCAACGTATATTCCAGACCTAGCCAAATTGAGGAGTTTGTGAAAAGGAAGAAGAAGCATGAGTTGTCAGCAATCCCGAAAAAGTGACATCCACGAGGCGGCTGTAAAACAAATTTGAAGAGGGAGCGAGCCACAGGTTAATACGGATCTCTAAAGGAGAATACAAAAAAAAAATCAGCAGCTATTGGAGCGGAAGGATGAGAGAAGATGGGGAATAACTGCTCAACCACCACATCTAGCAGTCTTGTCGAGGAGCACAGGCACACTTTGACAACTTCGGTGGTATTCATCGTAGTAATTGTAGTATTTTATGACTGCAACAAAAATTATGTAGCAAAGAGGATAAATAGAAGTTAAAAATGTTTAGAATTATTTGTAGTTTTGTGATAATGTATTTGAATAGAATTTAGTTTAAAATGAAAACATAATAATAATAATTATGTGTTTAGTAGAAAAAACATTTCCTTCATTTTTTTTTATTTTTTTATTTTTATTTTATTTATATCCATTTTACAGAAAAATTTCCAATTACAAAATAGATTCAGAAAATGAAGTAAGAAATTACCATTTATCAAAATAACAATTCAATAATTATGAAAAGAAAACGCAATTGAAAATTACATGTTAAGAATTCGCCGTAGGTTGGACTTGAAAATTCCAAGCGATTCCAAAGGAGGACCAAGCTGAAGGTATTCATGGTCACGGACGAGTCGGACCAATGGCGAATAGAAATAAATATCTGTCCGTGCAAAAGGAATGGAGTAGAACTGGGTAGATCTAGTGTTAGATGGACGACGTATGCAAATAGCATCTTGAACATTTGATGATAAGTAACCCCGAATAAGCTTGAAGAGCAAACATTGGTCGAGGTATTGTCGCCTCAGCTCTAAGGAAGGGATGCCAAGGTAGATAAGACGATCATGATAGGAACGGTAAGCTAGTTTGAATTTATAAAAAAGCGAGTGATGGGGAGACCATATTTGACATGCGTATTCTAAAATAGATCGCACGAGTGAGATATATAGGCGGACACATGTTTGTGTGCTAAAAGAAATGTGTGAACAACGCAGAACAAAGCCCGCGATTCGAGCTGCCCTGGATGTCATATGTGCAATATGGTGGTCGAATTTGAGCTGTACATCAAACATCACACCTAGATCCTTAAAGTGATCAACTGATGAAAGTATAGACCCACCAATCGAATAGTCGAAGCTAAGAGGATTATGTTTATTGGAATAACGCATATGGAAACATTTAGGAACGTTAAGCGCAAGACGATTGACTTGACACCATTCGTCTAATAAACTGATGTCATTTTGGAGTGCCAAACAGTCATTCGTCGAGCGAATGATTCTAAAGATCTTAAGATCATCGGCATAGAGGAGGCATTCGGAGGTAAAACTACTGGGAAGGTCATTGATGAAAAGGTTGAATAGGAGTGGGCTTAGGATAGAACCCTGAGGTACGCCGGAAGTTGGGGAAAAGGGGGCAGAGGAGAAACCGTTCCAAATTACAGAGCAAGAACGGTTGAGGATAAAGGAACTGATCCATGCAAGGAGGTGACCGGATATTCCGTATCTACTGAGTTTGCTAAGTAATGTTTGGTGGTCAATGCTATCGAACGCTTTGGCAAAATCAGTGTAAATCACATCGACCTGGCACCTGGAGTCTAACGCAAGGGCTACGAAGTTGGAGAACTCGAGCAGATTAGTAACTGTTGAACGGCCCTTTATGAACCCATGTTGCTTAGCGGAGAGATAAATATGGAAGGCCTCGTAAATTCGTGATTGGACGATTCTCTCTAAAATCTTGCCAAAAGATGAGAGAAGAGATATTGGCCTATAATTGGAGACAGAACTACGGTCACCGGATTTATGGATTGGAAAAATATTGGCACGTTTCCATGTATCAGGGAAAACGCCCGTGGAGAGACTCAAATTAAATATTAATGCAAGAGGAAAACTAAGAGAAGAGCATAGCGATTTTATGAAGAAGTTAGGAAGGCCATCAGGTCCAACAGATCCGCTTGTATCTATCGAGTTGATGATATCTTCCACTTCAGAAGAGCTGGTTGAGATAGAGCTGAAATCAAAATGGGGTGGATTGCCAGAGTTGGAGGAATTAGGAGAGGAGGATTTGAAATTGGATGAAAAAAAAACGGCAAAGAGATCGCATATGTCCTGATCATTAGTGGCAGTTTTATCAAGCAAAGATACTGAGTTAGGGAGATTCTTGGAAGATTTAAGGGACTTAACATAAGACCAAAAAGGTTTAGGGTTATTGGAGGAGAAGGATGTTTCAATGGATTTGTAATAGGCAAGCAGAGCATGAGATATTCATATGTGATTTACTTGGTTCTTTATAAATTTAACAGTGTCTCATGGAGCACAAAGAGGAGATAGTTTTGTAGAATGAGAAAATGGTTAGAAATTTGAAGAAAAGTGCAAAAAACTTATATACTTTTCCTAGTTTAGTAGAAAAACTTAAGAACTTGAAATAACAAAGGAAAAAATTCAACGCATGATTGCCCAATATTAATGAGGAAAGTTCGGACTTACTAAGCCATAGAGGTAAAATTTGGAGCACTGCAGCTATCCATGAAGGAGAAATTTGGTTACACTTAGGAAGACAGAGGTATTCCGAACAGGACATTCAGTCAATTGAAGTAGGAAATAGTGTAGTGGAAGAGGATATACAAAAAAGCATTCCGTCATTAGAAGAACGATTCGCCATGGCTGAGTTTTCATTAGAAACTGCAATGAAAATCATTCCGATTTTCGAGGGGAAAATATAAAGAATGGGATTCATTCTGTGGGATTGTCTAGATTCTAGACTCAACATTAACCACAGCAGATAAACATTTGCTTATAGATTTTTAAATGTTAAACTAAGCGCTTCAGTTCGACTTTCACTTAACGATGTAACAATCAATTCATTTAACTCTTTGAAAGATGCCCTTGCACTGAAGTTCAAGAGAAACAAAACTGTCCCACAGATTCATTCTATGCTAAGTAATACGTCCCAAAAGAAATCAAATGTAATTGCGTCCTTAATATGTGAACTAAACCAATTGCAGATTCAAAATTTAGTAGGCCAAGCTACAGAGAATGTGAAAAAGATAGTGACCAATATAAATTATGGTTGCGCACTTACAGCATTCAAGAATGATTTGAACGACCAAATGAATAATACTATTTTTTCAGCCAGTTTCAGTGAGGCTGTGTCTTTAGCACTGAAGTTAGAAAGTTCTGAACATCAGCACATTCGCAATTTTGTGTACGTTGAACAGGAGAAGTTCAAGAAAAACAGAGAAATGTTCGTTACAACAGCAATAATAGAAATACTGGCAGTAGGAACTATAATATTAATAATCAAAGCAAAAAGTATAACAGCAATATGAATAATAGGGGAAATAGTAATAAGAATAACTATGGCAAAAATGATAATACCAACAACGGTAATTATGACGGTCAGGACAGGTACAGAGCAAATAGTAATAGATATAGGGATAGCCTCAATAATAATAATGGTAGGAGGTATGTTAACGTCATGGCTTACCAGGGAAACTATGAGCCCACCAGAGAGGAAGTGGAGAACAACCTCCCGGTGTAAAATGTGAAATTTTCAAGATAACCAATAAGTGTACAAATTACGTCATCATTTATTGTACAAATGCAAATAGAAACTTAACATTTTTATTAGACACGGAAGCTGAAGTGTTTATAGCTAAGAACAATATTTATAAGGATATAGATCACGAGATTAACTCTAATAAGAAGCTTAACTAACGGGGATAACCAAAGAGATTACGACTTCTTTGGAAACTTTTGATTTAAGTTTGGTAATAGGGAAAAACAAATTAACAAGCTCATTTCACATCGTAAATGATAATTTTCCTATTAGTACTGTTACGAGTGACCCTTATTTTCCACCCGACCACCTGGAAGGGAATCTCGCATCTACTATTCACGCAAGACCGTAAAAAATGAAGAACTTATTTTGAGCACCGGGATACATTAGCCACCGCGAGCCAAGGTTTAAAGTTAGGAATTATTAAAAAACTCAGATAGATGTTCGAGTTTAAAAAAGAAAAAAAACACCGTGTAAAGTAAAGTAATCATGTTTGTTACTAGTGCTTAAGTCTGCCAGATAAATCCACTTTCACACCAGACAATGAAAAGGAAAAGTTTCCTCTTACGGAACGCCTGAGCAACAAGAACAAATGGCCATCGACTGCGATTCCTCCGACTTTGTAGCTTCAATTTAAAGCGCCTTTGAAGATAAGGACACAGAAACTGTCATATGGTCGCTTTGCGGTGCTATGAAATTTTGGATCTGATGGGATATTGTGGTAGTCGCATTTGCAGGTTATGCATCAAGTATCGGGTCCACCAACAGAACGACAAATCACCTATATGTGCCGTGAAGTGCACGAGGGGTTAGAGTAGTTACAATTGATGAAAAAAATGCATAGGCACATAAGTCCAATTTCGACGTACCAGCATAGATTTCGGTGACGATAACTACAGCAACTGCAACTAGCAATGATGCTAGGATCAATACGACTTCAAGGAATAAATATATTCGTTCAACTCACCGATCAAACCCATTTAACACTTATCAATCGAAAATATCCTGATCCAGTATGACAAACTTACGAATATAACCGCGTATGATGGCATATGCCAGCAGCTTTTCGTTTTGCTTGAAAATAAATCTTCGATATTTAAATTATTAAACATTCACGAATGTGCTAGTTGAAGGAAAATTTATATTTCAATTGCCCAATATCAAAACAGTTTGAGTGCCACTGTTTGATTGCACACCGCTAGAACAAATTCTATTTCCCTCGAAAAAAAACGTAACGGATTCCCGCTGGAGATGAATTGACGAGGGACCTGTGAACAATAGAATCTCCCTCTTTAGCGGAACGACGTTTGGTGGCGACGGAAGCAGAAGAACGAAGATTGATTGAGTTCTCAGCGACAAAAATGGCGTCATTAAGGTTGGCGGCGGCAAGCCAGTGTGTGTGGAACCAGAGCCACAAGAAGTTTTTAAATCGGTAGCTAGAAAAGGTGGCAAAATCACCGGAGGTATCGACGAAGAATCTTGGATTGACGGCGGAAATACCGGGGGCCCCTTACGTATGTAGTTTCATTAGTAACTAATTCAATTTCAAGTAGTAGTAGTAGTAGTAGTGTATTGTTAAAACAGAAATACATTTTCCTTTAAATTTAAGCGTGATTTTTATAGTGAATTCTGTAAAGAGATTTTCAGGTTAGGTGCGGCGGTGAAATATCTCCGATAGACAGTCCGCTCGCTTGGCGGTTAACGTGAGGGTTTAGGGCCGAGGCGAGTGGCACCCACGCCCGTCTCTGGCGAGTATGACCGGGGCTCACAGAACCCTCAATCGGAGCGCCCTCGAGGGAAGGGTAACAGTACTGATGGATCAATAGTATGGGACATACTAGTAAAGTGTGTGTGTGTGTAAGATTGATTATGAAACGAACGAGTATGCTATACTATTTAATATATATAAGAATGACGTTATGTTGCCCATGAATATTTAAAAAAAAAACCAGAAATTATCAAATTAATATTTCAGCCAGAACAGAGGCGATAATTTCGATAAATTTGAGTCTCGACGAAGACAGCATCCTGTCAAACACTGAAATTCAGAAAGGTGTTTTCAGTACAATCAAACCAGCGAAAGGGGTCCAACATATTAAAATTTTGAATACCACGGATAATGATATGATATTGTTGAAGCAAAGAAACAAAAACATAATAAGAAACGCTTCAAGATATCACTCGATACCATCAACAAGGATAACGCTGATAAGTCAGCTTTAAAAAGTTTGTTAAAAATGATTGAAGAATTTCATGATGTATTTTATCTTGAAGGGGATAAATTTACAACAAATAATTTTTGTAAGCAACGGTTACAAACAACAGATTGTAGCCCTGTATACATAAAAAATTACCGACTACCTCAGACCCAAAATGAGGAGATTTACAACAGTTCACAGACCTTGAGTCCAATGATATTATTGACCCATCTGTTGGTCCATATAATTCACCACTTTTGGTTGTACCAAAGAAATCTATGGACGGTATACCTAAATGGCGACTAGTTGTGGATTTCCGACAGCTTAACGACAAAATCGTTAATAACAAATTTCCTTTAACCAGGTTAGAAGACGTTTTGGATAATTGAGATAAGGCGAAATATTTTTCTACTCTAGACATGACCAGCTCTTTCCATCAAATTAAGTTTGAGAAAGAGTCTTGGCCATTAACTGCGTTTTTAACTAGGGGTGGACATTACTAATTTAAAAGGTTACCATTTGGTCTCAAGATATCATTAAACAGCTTTCAGAGAATGCTAACCATAGCACTCAGTGGTTTAAGTCATGAAGCTTTTCTCTATGTTGATGACATAATAGTATCGGGTGCAGCGTTCAGCATCATAATGATTATCTATGCAAGGTACTGAATAGGTTGTGTAAGCATAATTTAAAATTAAACCCAGGTAAACGCAAATTTTTCATGATCGACTCGGTCAAAAACTTTGATGAAACCACATAAACAGTGTCAATCTGGTTACCTTTTTCCATTTTGCAAAGGATGGTTGAGGTAAGAGGCATTAGATTGGTGGTAGTTGATGTTGCTGCTCATTTAATCGTGGCTCAATCAATGTAGCAAGTTTGTCACAAATAATTTTTTCGAACAACTTCAGAATAGCTATATAGTTTGTGATAGATCTGTTATCGTCACTTTTGAAAATTAAGAAGACTCCCAGAAAGATGGAAAAGCCCCTCGTAACAAAGATGGGCTGAATAGAATATGAGTAAGCAAAGGGGAAGTTATCTGGTATATAAACTAAATATCTAGCTCTTTTGACAAATTCATTTCACCGATGAAGGGTGCTGTCTTTGAATGACAATTTGGTATGCTGGATGAAGTAGTGGCCGGGTGGGAACCTCTCGAAAGTGCTCGGCAAAAACGCCGCATTAAATTTGAGGGCAAGCTGAATAACTTTCGCCGTAATAGATTGATGTTGGAATCCTGTAGCTTTTTGCTTGGTTTTTATGAAATTGAAATCTCTGGGACTACGAGTAATAAATTGATGCGCAAGTTCGGACCAAACACTTTACCCAGAGTAGACCAAATTCATTCACGGGTGAAATGTCATCGCAACCAAATAATGATGACAAGACATCGTTATCAGGGGAAAAAACTGTGGGGACTAAGGCGCCATCAACGACTGAAAAGATAATTATTGTAAAATGTAAATTCTTGAGAAATAAGGTTGATAAAAGTCCAGTTGTTAACAAGCGACAGAGACACAGCGTGTTTCATCTTGTGTCCCATAAAGGATTTCAATCTGATGTTCATCAGAATACAAAAATACAATTTAGCACCACTCGTTTATTGGAAGTTAAAGAAAACACAGTGTACTTCTCTACAGTTGAAAAGAACTGAAACTACAAACCTGTAAAATTATTTCTTCTAATTGGGATCTGAAATATCCATTGAAATAGCTAGACATGGATTAGTGTAACTAATTAATAAGATCAAAATCAATATATCAAATTTTAATGATAATTTTCTACTTGGAAAATTTTTATGAATTCAAAAAATTTAAGTTCAACATTTCATCCTAGTTACTAGCACTTGGAATCTTTTTCATAAATGAAACGCTTAATTCCTTTATTAGTAAAAGAAAACATATGAAATTCCCCCTATTAAAAATTTCTGTAGATAAAAGTTCTTTGAAAAATAATACCAATTTGATTGGCTGGTTTCAAAGAATATGTTTGCGTACAATCGTTCTCCAATAGGATTATATCAATTATTCTTTCATCGACTCAACAAATATATAATACGATATATATTTTACGAGGATTTTTCCTGTGTTCATGAGATGGAAAATTCCATTCGCTGATTTTATCTTACTTAAGAATTTCCACATGTTTTGAAGAATATTGTCAAAATACATTTGTAATCAATAGAAATGTAATCAGATAGAATATGAAAAATTAGAATTATTGTATATTACAGACGATTTGAATGACACTGAACAATTAAAAGTGTGATATTTATATTTTAACACTTCCCAATTAAAAACCCTACCTTTTGAAGGCTCTTAGAATGCCAATCAAGTTTAATTTAACTCTGAGTTGTGTAGGATTTTAAATTATATTTTTTTAAAAATCATTATCTACGCATGGAGAAAATTAGTTCTAATCCACTTTTTTAAGGGCTTTATAAAATATATTTACAAAACTCTATTAGTTTCACGACCTGTTTGTGCGTCTGTCCACCCGTGCATCACAGGTGTAAAACGTTATACATGCGTACATCAAAACTAGCCCAGTCATATTAGGGCTTTCACCTCGGAATGAAAGATAATAAGCTGCAAATTGGTATGAACCTTTGTTTTGTCATTCTAAATGTTGTCTCAAAAGTCTAAATCGTTATCGTGTTCGCGTCTCAAGATATTCAAGGTCAAAGGTCACAAAAATCGGTTTTTCGCGAATATCTGGCTTCCTATCGGTTAAATGAGATTTGCATTTATTATAAAAGTTGTAGGCTATAAAATTCCCTACAACTTTTGTTTAAACTTTTTTTTCATACGACCAACCGTTTTGAAGGTAGAGCGCGAAGAGTGCACATCGTACAGTCATATACGGCCTAATGCAAGGTCAATATATATATATATATATATATATATATATATATATATATATATATATATCTATATATATACACATATGTATATATATATGCATATATATGGATATATCTGTATATGTGTGTATGTATATAACGAGATTGTTGACCACGTTAGAGGTCGCAATTCGGCTTCAACTTTCACCAAAGTTTTTGAAAAGTTGTATAGCCCAGTCATATTAGGTAAAAAAAGGGGTCAACCTCGGAATGAAAGATAATAAGCTGCAAATTGGTATGAACCTTTGTTTTGTCAAATAGTTAAATATGAATAATTATATATAAATAATCAAGTTACTTACTTTAATTAAATATAAATAATTAATAGTTAGTACATAAATAATAGGCATTGTTTAATAATTATAATTTCCAAGTAAATAATTGACTTTATAACGTACTGATAACCATAACTCACGCTTGACCTTGCATTAGGCCGTATATGACTGTACGATGTGCACTCTTCGCGCTCTACCTTCAAAACGGTTGGTCGTATGAAAAAAAAGTTTAAACAAAAGTTGTAGGGAATTTTATAGCCTACAACTTTTATAATAAATGCAAATCTCATTTAACCGATAGGAAGCCAGATATTCGCGAAAAACCGATTTTTGTGACCTTTGACCTTGAACATCTTGAGACGCGAACACGATAACGATTTAGACTTTTGAGACAACATTTAGAATGACAAAACAAAGGTTCATACCAATTTGCAGCTTATTATCTTTCATTCCGAGGTTGACCCCTTATTTTTCCTAATATGACTGGGCTAAACAGGCAACTTCTCTGAAGTTTCGGTAAAAAAATGTTTAAGTTTTTTAAGGGGTTCCACCATATGTGGAAGTGAGCCCTCACAATTTTTTTAAACGAAAGGTACGAGAGCAAACTTTCAGGATCGAATATCTAAAGAGCAGTAGGTGTGATTAGGAGAGCAAAGGAAGTGAAAATATGTGAAAATTGTGTATCCCGCCCCCTTGCGAGTGGACACATTTGAGCTGAAAAATCTGAATAAAATCATGGACGTTGGTCTTCATGAGCGCAAAGGAAACAAATTCTTTCAAAGTCATAACTAGGTAAACTTTGTTAGGAATAGTATGATTTGGGAATTTTAAATTATTTTTCCATAAAATCCAAAGTGGATCCTTAAATATGCCAAAAACGCATACACAGCTGTCTAAATGAAAGGCACATATATTCACATGTTTAGTGGTAATCGAGGTTTAGAAAGCAAAGCCATAGCCGTTTGAAATTTTACAATCGGAAGACAATATTGTAGTGTTTGAATGCATGTTATACTTACAATCAGTTCGTTCAGTAGTTGACTGCTGCCTCAGTGAACGAAAAATATATGCTGAACTGGAACGACCTTACCTGGCGACGCGTAAGCAAACTAGCTGGAGTGTCATAGGGTGGGCACCTTCCCCCAGTGTCAGGACCAACTACGAAAATTTCACGCCTACGATTTTCTTAGAGACGTGTCAACTGTACACATTTGACAGGTGCCAAAGGCCCTAGTAACATACCAAAGGATGGTACAAAAGTGAGACGCGATGACTTTTCCAACTTACCCGTGGGCGAGGCTGGACGCAAATTCGTGGTTGACGTGAATATTCACAGCCCACAAGAAGAGTAGGGCATCTGGGTGGTAGTGGTGCACCCTCACACCCTTCCCAACTAAATCAAAGATCAAGAATTACGTGTATGACTTGGCCATGTGGGGGTTGGGAAGGCTATTCATCCCAGGCATGGACCCCTGAAACAATAAAAGAAAAGGGGCTTGGCCCGACGGACCGCTCATTTTTCGGAAGAGCCCGCCAACTTTGCGGGTCCTATACCCGCTAGAAGCAAAAGGAGAAGACTGGTATCTCCTTCAACAATTCATTCATATTTACTTTATAATCTTTTTCGGAATCTGTAATATAAATTCAAATTGTACTGATAATATTCTAAACAAATTCACTTACATTAATCAATTTTTTCAATTTTCAGTTTCAGCTTCTAAGGTCTTTGTTATTGTTGTACTTATGAAAACCTACTACTAAGAATTTTTAACTTTTAAAATGTATGTTTTCATCAAGAGTTAATAGCAAGTGCTTTCAATGCTTAAAATGGGGAAAAATAACTTAAATTTACTCAAAACTCTCATTTAAAATGGCCACCATTTTATTTTACGATAGCTAATTAAACACTCCCCGTCCCTGTAAGGTCCAACATAGCAACAGAGCCTCGGAATGGATTGGATCTAAGGCAACGACCTGGCAACGGAAAACAGGACAATGGTATTGGATCCTGAAATGTCAGATCACTTAACTTTTACAACAGGCCAGCCGATATAAATTAAAAATATTGCCAATGCACGCCACGAATTGAACTGGAAGTGGTATTCAAGATATGAGATCGCACACAATATTCAAAATTGGGAAGCCTGCTGGAAAGTGAGAATTCGGAATGGGCTTCATTGTGGAAAGAGATTTCAAACCGTATGTTATTGATTTTCAGGCAATCAATGAACGTTTGTGTATGAACCGTATAAAAGCGGAATTCTTCAAAATTGGGCTGATTAATGGACACGCCCTGACCGGAGAAAAGGACGAAGGAAACCTGGAAAGACTAATCAACTCATTGCCTACAAACGAGGCAAAAATAATTCTGGGTGGTTTCAATGCTGAGGTTGATAACGAGCTATCTAACTGGGAAAAGACTGGAGGATATAGCCTCCACGATGAAACGAATAATAACGGTCAGTGACTGATTGACTTTGCATGTAGCAGAAATCTAGTCATACGTTCGACTTGCTTCCCACATCGACGCATACATAAAATGACCTAGTTATAACAGTATGGCAATACACAAAACCAGATCGACCATGTTTTGATCCAACAAAGTTGGGCCTCGAGCATACTTGACATCCGTGCACACCGAGGAGCCAATTGTAACTCAGGTCACTACTTGATCAAATTAACTTATCGATGTCATGTTTCAAAGGCATATTCGGCGAAGATCAGCCCGCCACACACTTTCGACATCAAAAGACTCCAAACGGCGTCTATAGCAAAAAATTTCATGGAGACCCACGACAACCAATTAGCTGTCATCCTGTCAGATATATTGCTGAAAACAAGCAACGATCTGTGGGTAGAAGTGGAAGCGGTGATCAAGACTATGGCAGAATAGACAATCGGACATCAAGCCTTGTAATGAATCAGCCCTACGCCACTGACAACGATTCGCAGGTCATTATTGAAGTCGACGGTTCGGAAACGATTCTTTAACCACTCGCGGACACTGAACCGCGTTTTGACAGCTGGGGTGAAGATGAAAGTTGTGGTGGAATGTAAAAGCCGGAGAACCCGGGCAAAATCGCTGCACTGCCATGAGGATTATCAGATGTCATCGGTCTTTGGACACCAAAAATTAATATACGCGACCAATAAAAAAATTCCGTAAGAACCAAATTTCTAAACGCAATCGTCATAACTGTGAAATAAACTAGGAAAAGTTCTGATTTTTTTAGACGTAACCGTGAGGAAATTGTGCGAAAAGTCAAACGCAGAAATCGAAGACGGAAAGAAAATTTTCTGTCCGAGTTGGCTAAGTTTTGACGTCGTGAATCAAGAAAAAGTTCCTATTTTCTGCCAGACAAAGCCGTGCGAATGCAAAGATTGCAACATTATTTGTGCGGCCTGTGGTAGGTAAATATACATCTTTAGATAAAACCTGTGCTCACCAGTAATTTTATTGTCCTACAGGAATTGACTTACAGTCCTCCTCGACAAGCACGGTTAAAAACAAGCAGGCATCAGCTCGTCACGCGGGAGAGTATTCGTCGTCTCAATGCTACGTAGTTGACGTGTGGAGGCATCGTTTTCTATAGTGCAGCTGGGGTTCAACTTGGCTATAGATCTGAAGGGTATTAATTTTAGAAATAGGGCTGGCATTAGTAAAGGTTACTTTGAAATGGTACAAAAAGCCCAACGACTACAGAGTGATGGAAGATAGCTTGTTGAGGGAGGTGACATAGTTATTTAAAGAGTCAAAAACCGTCGATGAAATTCCAAATCGTGTTTTGGTAGGAAAAGTGACCAAAAAGGGCAAAAAGCGAATCGTGACTTTGTTTTTTGCGCAATCCTGGCTTGTCCTTGCGTCGAGGACAAGCAAAATTGTAGCAAAAAGCTCTCGGGTTATTATATGTTGCCATTCGGGAACATCTGTGCGCAAACCACTCTTGTCTGAACATCACGTAGCCAAACGGCTCGCCTTGGAGAGAAATGAAAAATACATTGTGACCTTTGATTGGCCTTCGCACTTGCCTGATACAAATCCTATCGAAAAGTCTGGGTCTACATCAAGCAGAAGCTCCGTGAAAAACGTGGTTACACTTTGAAGCAGCTCTCCCAACAAATTCAACTAGTTACGAAAGCGCTTCCCCTCAAATACGCCAAAAATTTAGTGAAAAGTATGCCTCGGAGATGCCAAGCAATAATTGATGCTGGTGGTGATTGGACTCACTATTAAACTGAAAGCGCGTTTCCTCAGAATGTATTTAATGTATGTGTAAGTCAAAACTGTTGTTAAATAAACTATTTCAAAATTATGCTGGATACGCTCTTACTTAACAGACTGTAGAAGGAAAGTTAGCAAGTAAGTTTCACGACAAAATATCGGCAGTGCCCACGTCATTGATTTAACGGTATAAGTGCCAGAGCAAGATATGGTTTGCATACAATCTCGCCATTAATTTCTTGCAACAAATCAAATCTAGTGGAGTAAGCTGTTTCCAAAAGTTAGAGTAGATGATAACTATTCAAAGAGATGGAACATCACAAATCGCATGTGGTCGTGTTAAATACCATTTGAAAGAAGATTACGATAGAATGACAGCAAAGTAAGACTTGACTTCGACATTTGAATCAAATTAATACTTGGTTAAACGTGAAGACAAATATAAAAACTTCCAACAAACATCCTTTTAAGATGCCGATCTCATAGAACTCAGCTCTCTACTTGGTAGAGAATTTGAACGTGTTTTAGAAACATTAGATAGTGTCAAAATAGTTGTCTATAAGCCACCGAATCATCTTTGGGAGTGATCGAAGTGCAAAAACACGCCAACCATGTTTACGAACTATTTACTTATGCAAGCTGTTCATGTCAATCATTTGAAATTCAAGTCCTCGCTCACCAAAGTAAACGTACTTGCAAGCACGTAAGTGCCACCCGTGTCGCGCCTATTTTCAATAAAATCGATTGGGGCGCGAAAATGCCCTATGTGCTTAGAATCAGGAACAGTAGTTACATTATGCATGGGTTTTAAAAGAAGGTAGTTTCAGAGCAGGTAGATTGACGATAAATCAATTGTTCACAGTCAAGCAGGTACTTGAAAAATGGTGAGAGTTCAACATAGACGCACACAAAATGTTCGTTCACTTTAAGCAAGCATACGACAGTATTGATCGTAACGTACTGTACCAAATAATGATTTGCTTTGACATCCCAGCCAAACTAGTCTGTCTTACCAAAACAACAATGACTTCGATGACCTCCTAAGTCCGCTTCAATAATCAACTCACCGATGCCTTTGACACAAATATCGGACTAAAGCAGGAAGATGGGCTGGCCCCATTGCTATTCAATTTGGCTCTGGAATATGTTATAAAAAGCTACCTGTCGATACATGAGGTACGTTATTATACAATCGAAGTCAAGTGGTAGCTTATACGGATGACATCAACATTTTGTCACGATGGTTGACAACTTCCAAAGAGCTTTCCCTGAAGACCGACAGCGAAGTAAAACTAGTAGGTTTACAAACCAATGAGAATTAAATAAAGCTCACAACGCAGTGGAGGAAAAATACGTTAAACACCCATAATATCACACTTGGCGAATACAATATCGAAAATGTGGACGAATTATTGGAATTATTCACCAAAACAACGAGGAGCAGTAATGAAAGAGATGAAAAACGCCGAAGAATACAGCTCGTAAATAAAATATTTTTTTCAGTTTTGACAATCCTGAGCACCAACTGCATAAACAGGAAAACAAAGCTCGAAGTATATGAATCTGTCATAAGAACTGTGCTGTACTATATGTGTGAAACATGGAACCTAACCCATGCATCAACGAAGATATTGAACGCCTTTGACAGATGAGTCTTGAGGTTCGAATAATCGGAGCAAGGCTGGACGGGGACCAATGGCTGATTTGATGTAGCCATGAGCTGCATGAAATTGTTAGCGAGCTGTAGGCCTCAAGGATTGTGAGATTGCGGAAGCAACAATGGGCTGGCCACATAAATCGTACGGGAAATCAGGTATTTGATGGAAGAACTGAAGAGCGGAGACCAATGGGAAAACCAAGGAAACGCTGATCTAACTCGGTCAACGAAGACAGCTCATTGCTGCTTGGATTTCGAAATTGGAGGGGGCGGTCAATTGACCGAGACAATTGGAGGTGCTTGTTACAGGGAGCGAAAGCCCGAGAGGGACTGTGGCACTACAAAGAAGAAGAAGAGGTGCCCAATCGCGAGGGGCAGACAACTTTTTCTTGCTCTTCCGCTTCTTTCGCCTACTCCGTCAATGGTATTGCAATTTTAATAACACATATTAAAAGATCTCATAAAGATCTTTCACTTGGTACCCTACTCGACTATCTTTGGAGAAAAAATTTCAATGGTTCACATCCTTATACCTGTATGGGGAGACACTCCTTAAAGGGCTTTGAAATTTTTTGGACTACGGAACTTTCATTAACTGAAAGCTCTCTGTAGCTTCACTAACGGACAGGCGAAGGGACAGGCACCGATATTAGTAGAGTATTGTGTTAAAATTTTTTTACAAAACCTTAAAAACAGTATCGAAAGAAAAAAACTCATAATATAAGCCTTATGATCTTGACGCATCGAATCTAAGCTAAAGAATTGTGAATGGTTAACGCAAAAGAAAAAAATAGAGTAATTGTACTGCACCCTTGATTTTGCTCATTTCGAGTTGTATTGTTATTTAAATAATATTAAGATAATAAATTCAAACAGAAGTTATTAGCAAACATTTGATTTGTAAGATGGATTCAATAACTTAAAAGGATCCTCTGAAGTTATTTGAAATAACCAAGAACAACTCTTATCATTATCCTGGTATTTGACTTCTCTGTGCATTTTGGTTATATTTAAATGTTGATACTAGAATAGAATAATAAATGATTCACAAAAAGCTAAAGTTTGTTAAGCGCATGCGGATGTAAAGAGATAAATAATAATTTTTGAATTCTAAATATCGATAAACTGCATTTGAATTTGCAATGCCCTCTCTCAGTCAGTACTTGAAAGAAACAAGTTGAAGTAGCAGGAAAGTGCAATTTATGTTCGGGTACTCCTAAAAGATAAAAGGTACTCATAGCAGCCGGGGTTATGGGGCTGGGGGATTTCTTGTCTGGCACTTCCTCTTCCCCTCTCCTCTCCCGCTAGAAGAACGATCCCCCAGCTTGAAGGCGTCTCACTGCGTAACAAAACGAGACCTGGCCCGAAGTAATGTGTCAAACGGTTCCAGGCTAGGCTCTCAGGTTGACAGGGGAGGTGTTTAGAGGGTAGTCCAGTCGCCTTATTGCGAATATGAGACTCCCACACTCTGTGCGTAAATGAGCATTCACCTCTCTAAATTTTCAGGATACGTACAATTGCAATTAGCGAAAAAACTATACCATAAACTTATGTTATATAAAAAATATTATCAGTTGGTGCCAAGCACCTTTATTCAAAAGCAAAGAGTTTCCAGTAATATTAATATATAGATATATTTTTTTTAGGGTGAGTGTAAAAATATCTATAAATCCAAACTGCGTTAAGCTGAAAAAAGGCACTGCTAAGACTTTGACTTTTTAATGAGATTCTATTTACACAAATACAAATGCCTATGTATTTATGTTTCCCAAAAAATGACGTTGTTACACAATTTATACCTTCTTATATACAACATTTTCTTAACGGAATTAGAGACATTAGTGTTCATTTCTGCAATGAATAACTTATAATTTTCGTATCATCATAAAAGTTCACTTACCTGCAATTCACTTGGCATATTACTATTAAATCACGTACTTAGCTTACATTTTTTTGTTCAGTTACCTTTGATTGTCGTTATCGTTAAACTGCCCTATATAAATTCAACTCACACTGATGATGCATTTCAGGTTCACTCACCTTTAATTACTAATTTAATTTAATTTCAAACGTTGACCTAGGCAATTTACTTCTTGTCGATAAACATACTTGTACATTTTGCATATTCTCGCATATTGTTATATTGAGATTGATTTTAGACTAAGCATTTTTATTATATAAATATTTCATATTATAAACAATTGAATAATTATTTTGTGACAATCCAAACAATCCGTTTCCCTGAAGATATCGCAGTTCAAGTGTAGTAAAGTGGGTAGATATTGTAATATCCGTGAAGGATAGATCGATTTAAAAAGTGTGGTGGGTTTATTTTTAAATTTAACAAAAACGATTCGCAGTATCAAATTCTGACTCAGTCTTTCCATTTCGTTTTCCCATTCACAGGCAAGGACACCAATGATGAGCTCTTCCTTTGCGTTACATGCACTGCTCTCGTTCGCAAGTTTTAACCAGGTACAATTTGTCCACACAGGGTTGGTTCTGACCCGCGAGCAGCGCGTTTGTTATTATGGATAGTCACAGACTAGTTAAGCAGCCAATCACGTGAAATCAAAATCCATGTAATGAAAGACACTTAGGCATCGCTTGGTTTGGGGTGCAGAATAGAATTCGCCGCAAAAATGATGTTGAGTAACAACTTCCGACTACACGAAAGGACTCTAATATCATTTGGCCTTGCTAGTCATACAACGGTCGTAAAACAACAACGTATGAATCAAAAGCAGGTCCAAACAATATTGATGTCCAAGGAAAACATACGTTCGGAAGTTATTAATTTGCTGGGGCACGATTAGTGCAATATCCCTTAGTGGTTACCTACCTGCCAAAAATCTGGATACCTTGTAGGGTCACGTAGAAACGTTGGACTGTCTCATGCTCACAACTGATGATACAGCCGGGCTTTTCGGGTCCCACATTGGGCGCCATTTTGTAGTGAAGTGGGTTGATATTGTAGTGTCCGTGAAGATGCAGCGATGGTCTGCTGCCTCGGCAAAAGAGGATGGAAAGATCCGCCAAGATTTGGCCTTGTCTAGGGACGTGTGAATGCGCTGGCAGGCTAGCATTGCGGTATGGTGGGGCGGGTACAAATAAATATTGACCGAAGTCGCGAACGAGGAAATCTACTAAGGGTCAAAAGAATTGTTGCTTCAGGGGACAAATCGGGCCTGGAGAAAATGGACGGACTTAAGGGGACTTCGTCATTACCGACGATACTCATGGTCCACAAATAAGAGTGGGGCATCCAGGTGGAAGCGGTGTCTCCTCGCACCCTCCTAATCGGATCAAAATCCAAATGTAGACGTGGCCATATATTTCCAATTTAAGTGAAAAACTCATGCAAACATAATATGCATGAATTTTTCCATTAAACGAGAAATATAAACGTGACCATAAGATAGTATTATGTGATGGAATCGTTATATATATGATGTGATGGAATCGTTATACGGAAGGCCACTCTGTCCGGGCAAGGGCGCCTGATACGTATTACAAGGGGAGAGCTTGCCCGCTGGCTAGTTCATTATGTTGGAGGGGCCGGCCATTGTTGCGGGACCCATACCCGGTCAGATTTGAATGAAAGAAAAGACCGAGTTTTGGGCATTCTAGCAATTCATTATTATTTTTAAATTTTCTTAAATTAACACATAGTGCAGTTGCTGCTTTTTCTTATAAAAACGTTTACGGGGATAATTTGAAATTTTAATAATATGTAATTCTAAACAAAACGTCAAAAGTATTTTGCATAATAAAAACAGTTTCTTAAGATTCAATTTTATACTCTAATGTTCCAAAGGTTATTCTTTTCCCAGAAGATCATGCCTCATATACTCGTGCTTAGCATGACGTGCTTCAAAGCTGACATTTTATAATGTCGATTCGATTAACCCAAAAAATTCATATTTTTTTCAGGTTTTTCAATTTCATGAGCTTTACATGTACATAAAAAATTAACTTATTTACAAAAATATAGTGTTAATACTTTGCCTATCTTATTAGTAACATCTGATGAAAACTACATAACAATCAGAGCAATTAAGCAAATTATCACTGCCTTCGAATAAAAACGATCGCTAGGAATTCCTATCGATTGTGAATTATCTAACAGATTACCCCATAATTATTGCCAGTTTAATGACTGACCTTTTTTAAGAAAAGTTTTTTTATTTGTTTTTGTTTAAACGACACTTTTTGAAGCTTCTTTCTATTCTGTTAGATTTTTCAAATTACTAAGTGACACAGTCTTCCAAGATACGGATTATTTTAGATCTTTTTACGAATGTTCCTCTTGTTATTTGTAGAGAAAGAGCTCTTTAGAAGTTCTTGAAAAGTATTGAATTCGAGAGTAAAATTACCATTTTAATGTATCCAGTTACTTATGTTTTCTCGAAACTAGATTAACAAACAATGTAAACTTGTCTTTTAATTAATTTTTACAGCAGACGTACATATCTTTGTGTATATATAACTTTCAATACCGTGGATGCGTATGAATTTTTATGAAATGCTTAGGGATTACTCTCATCTTCCCCATTGAATACACAATAATTTTGGTGATAAGTATAAAATGTTATGTCAAAATTATCAAAATCATAATGATGAATAAAATCAGTCAATTGCAGTGTCTGCTTTTCAAGAATCAAGACTTAAGAGTCTGTCCACGCAACGTGCAGCACAACACTAATCAAAAGTATGAAAGAAATCTGATTTTGATGCCGAAGGACAGTTTCAGATGTGCATGCAGTAACCGCAGTCCAGTTGAACACAAAACGAACAGATCATATGTCAAAGAAGAAGCCATGTGCGCAAAATAGACGTATTTTCGAAATTTCCATAAATGAGAAGTCCAAAGCAGAGAATAATCACGCATCTATAAATCGGTTTAGTTATTTCCGTGTCACTCGTATTATCAACATTTGCCGGAATCGATGACTTAATACAGCAGTTTGAAATGAATTCCAAACCTTGGGCCTTACATCCCAGACACTATTACAAAAAAATCATCACTGTCATCTCGTTGTTCACAAAAGATTTCTGGTTTGGGCGACATCAGTTGTACACATTCTGTTTGTGAGAAAAATATTTTCTACATCATCTACCGTGCGCACATCACCATTAGCAATCACCGCCGTTTGAACAGATTAATTAATATGCTTAAAAGCGTCGATTTCAATAGGCTCGCAAGTTTTCTCCCACGGAGCTCGATCATGCACGAATATAAAGGAGGCGCCACAGTGCTCTATGGTTCAACATAAATCTATTAATTATTTGTAACCAGCGTCGTAGGAATCACATCTAAAGGAGTTCAGGCCATTTTAAAACTGCACAACTATGGCCTGCAGTGATTTCTCAGCGTTATAGGCAGCCGTTACTAGAATCTAATCTATCCGCAGCTGTTAAAAGTTCGATTGAATTGTGCGTTTAACGGCGAATCACCTCCGTTTGTTGCAAGCTCATTTCCTCGCGCCAAATCACTTTGACAAAACGAATTATCTTACGATGTTCGTATTCCCAGCACTTTTCATGCGACTTTCCGCGAAAAATTCTATTTTCAACTTTCAACAATCTTTTTCGATACAAGCAAAAAAACGCACCCATTTTTTCACTACTTGCATTTCAACACTCCAAAGAACTATTGAGGAATCCTCTTAGCGCATGAGAAATCTTCTTCAATGAATACCTTACTTTCTTTCCTTCACTCTTCTCTACCTTTCAAAATTGCGAAGAAGTCCTTTATTCGATTTTTCATCTAAAAGCTCGTGCGTTTGGGTGTTTTGTTAATTTTGTTCCTCTTCAATTTTTCTCCCTTTCGGGCAACGCACACAAGAATACTCGTAGAACTTGTATTTTTTTGTTTTTTGCAAATTTAGAACAATTTTAAAATTACTACAAATTTTTAAATGCACACAAAAAATTAGCCGGTAATTGAGAAAACGAAAAATTAATATTCACCAGGATTTACCAAATATTACACGAACAAATCACTGACACAGTCACAACGAATGACGAACTCCTGGCGCTTCTGTTTTCTTTTTCTCGCGGTGTCCGTGCTGTGTGTCGATCTCAAGCAGACTCACGTCTCGTCTTCTTAGTTGCCACCTTGCGGGACCACTTCCAATGGCTGTTGATGAGCTTTCCATCCATTCCGCGGCGCACTTGCCTTCGCCAATGCAATACGTACATGTGCAGTGGGGATAGGTGTTGTCATGTCCGCATTTTAATTGCAGATTTGAATTTTTTTTTAAGTATGAACAATAATATTATAGAAAAATTTAATTAATAATAGGAGAAGGTAAAACTCATAAAGAATATAATTATAACGCAAAGTCTAATTTTAATATGGAAAAAAAAATGATGTAAAATTTATGTTTCATAAAAATAAATCAAAGATGTTTTATGATTTATAATTATAAATTGAAATAATTAGAAAAAAATCCTTTTCGAATGTGCAATTAAAACTTCGGATAGGTGTGATGAAGGTTTTCGAGCAGTTTGCTTAGGTGATTGCTCGATTACTACACAAGTGCTGTTGATATTTTTTTGCTTATACTTATTTAGTGCATCGATAGTGATACGGTTCAAGTGTCGGCGTAACTTCGTTGAATCATAGGTGTTTTTGGTGGACAGTTAATAATTGACTTCGATAATTATACGGTTTAGGTGCCGTCGTAATTCACAATTAGTTTATGGAAAGAATAGTGAAATCATAAATTTCTAACTACTAAACATTCTTTCCATTCCATTGGAGATTTTTCAGCGGTAGTAGAGATGGAAGGTCGAGCGGGCGGGGTTCAACGTAATCTGGGAATAATTGGCTTAGTGCATTCGGTTCGATTACGCGGTGTCTTAACTTGTAGTTTAGCCATTTTTACGTAACAAAAAATATTTCAGTTAGAATTAGAGTAGCTTAAGTTGGGCACCACATCAGTATGTATATCAGAAATACGGGAGTTTTTAATTCTTGATAAGTTGTCGGAAGCTTCGCGAGGCCACGGTAAAGTAATGGTGGGATTTTTCCTCGAAATATTTTTGAGCGCGTTTTATACAGGCTATCTGAATTGGTGGCTGAAATATTGTATTCAAGCATAGTCTACTCGCGTTAAGACCTACAACCCAAAATCTGCTCCGAACTAACTGGTCGACACGCAGCCGGAGAAGACTGCGAGAATACATACATGTAGGCCTTAAGAGGCATAGCTCGTTGATGCGCCTCAAGACTTCACATCTTTGACCAATGAAAGGTCGGCTTGGATTTCCTTCGGCAAACTTTGAACGAAGCGATAATTAAAAAAATCCCCGTTGGCAGCACCAGCCGGGAAGGTAAATTTCTCATATGTAGCGTAAGGTTTCGAAAAAGAAATTGGCTTATCTACTACTGGACTTCTTATTGCAATTTTTGTAGCACTACATGGGTATTTATTAACAGAAAGGATCTGCCGCCGTTCGTATTTCCCTTCATAGAGGCGCAAATATTTCGCTAATTAAATTGAGTTGCACACGTATGGATCCCATGTTGAAAACCGGCGGGTAATAAATTGTTATAAACATATTTATATTCGTTTGCCCCTTCTCGTATTTGCTGTTTATACATTTGACAGTGGTTATCAAACAAAGGTGATAACTTTTTGGCTTAAATAGCTCAAATTGTTAATTTCAAAAGATTTCCATAAAAGTTTAATCAGCACTTGCATTGCCATTAATATATACATTTTCGATTCTCTTCTGAACCATCAGGGGCCGTCATTTTGAATTTTTATTGAAAACGGCTGCTAAAATTATTAAGCTGTAAATTTTCGAATTTTTTATTTGTCATCCGATTTGCATAATTAAATTAAATTAACTTGCCTTAATAACTTATAATTTCAAGTTTTATCGGAATCTGTTGAGAAACTTAGCCGCTAGAGGGCTACAGAAATAAAAAAAATGTTTATGTCACCCCCCTGTATGGGGAGACCCCCTTAAACACTTTAAAATATGTTCTTACACTGCAAATTTCAAGAGGCGCCACTTTTGACCTACGTAGAAAATTTCCTCATTCTAGCTCATGTGGTTTGCAAGAAAACTTGTGACACACGAACAAACGGACGGGCAGACAGACAAGTCGTGATTTTATAATTTTTAAGGGTATTATTAAAAATATTTTACAATATTTAAAAAATATTCTGATTTATAAATACGTTCAAGATAAGTCATTTAAAACGTTTCCATGAAAAAAATTCATTATTTCAGTTGCTACTAAAATAGCGAATTGCGCTTGTTCCTGACCTTTGGGGGCCGCCATTTTGAATGCATGCATTTGATTTTGGACAATTTTAAATCTTTGTGGGCTAGGACCTCATCAATCAATGTGCCAAATCTCTTTCAAATCGGAGTTTCACTCTAGGCAGGGCAAAATAATGCAATTTTTAGTGAAAATGGCAGCTTAAAAATATTGGGTTTTAAATTATCGACTTTTTTTATTTTTCATTCAATTTTAATGATTTTCTGCACAATACAAGAACAAAGTACAGAGATCCAGAATCTCAAGTTTTATCAAAATCCGCTGGAAAATGTGACCAGTAGAGCGCCACATAAACCTGAAAAAAACGCATATTTAAAACGCCGCCATTTTGAAATTTGCACATGCATGATCACCAAAATATCAAAGACTGTAGATCTAGGTAATGGCTATCTCAAAACCAAGCTTCATATATGTTGGATCAAAATTGCGACTTTTAGAAGCCTTTGAAGTTATGAGTTTCAACTGGCCGCCATTTTGTTTTTTGTGACTTGACATCCAGTTTGTTCATGCGATTCTTTAGATACTTATAATTTCTATCTAAATGCCGAATTTCATGAAAATCTGTTGAAAGCTTTGACCACTATTACAACAACAAAATTTTGCACGTTTTCCGACCTTTGAGCAGCCGTCATTTTGTTTCTGCCGTGCCGACTTTAGATTTTTTATTGTGAGATTCATCACATACATCAGTGAATCTTTGTACCAAATTTCATCCAAATCGGAGCTATACTTTGGTCAGAACAGAAATCACGATTTTTCGTCTAAAATGGCCGCCATTTTGTTTTTGTTCAGCCGATATAGCTGGTTCACAAACTCAATCGAGATATTAACCCAATACACTTTTTCTGAAAATTTGGTGAAAATCGGAGCAAAATTGCAACCTCTAGCGTGGTCACAAATTTCGTTATATCCCATATATATCTATATATATATATATATATATATATATATATATATATATATATATATATATATATATATATATATATATATATATATATATATATATATATATATATGTATGATGCTCCCCGCAATAGGTAAATTTCTCTCGAGAAATTTACCTAAAAATCATTACAGTGTTATTATGGGGAGAAAGGCGTTTCTAAGCGGCCTGAGCACAGCAGATATATTAAGATTTTCAAGTAAATTTCAGGGATAACTTATAATATTGATTGCGTATTGTGACTACTCAAACAATAAAGTTAATAAAACGCAAAAAAATGGCAGCAAAATTAATACTCGATAACCACATATTATTTTTTCTAAGTCGATTGAGAGATTCTATAGTATGTAAGTGAAGTTGCTCTTTGTAGGACATTGTTTAGTTTCCTAATTTATATGCATTCTTCTGCTACTTTGGCTTATCTCTTATTTTAAGCTTTCCCCTAAGGACTTTTGAGTCATAGCCAAAATATTTCAATTAATTAAACCAAAAATGTTCAGATATATACTTATTTAACCCACGTAATGATTACAGATTTCGTATCACTTCAAATGAATATCAATCATTACATTTTAAAAGCTCAAATCTATTAAAAATATTCTTCCCTCGTTTCTCATTCTCACAATCTCGAATTAAACCAATTACGTATCCGCACCCTTTTCATTGGCATCGCATCGTTAACTTGAAAAATGGCAAATTGAATAAGTGACTAAACAGGGTGCTTAGTAAATAAAGGGGAGTCAAAAAGCAATCGCTTATCTGTTGAACAGATTTTGAGACAAAATTTCCACCCCTCACAATTCCTCGCGAGTCAACGAAATGTAATTCCCTTAATTCGATGTGTGTTTAGAAATCATACAGAGTTCAACGTCAAAGCAAGTGAGGATGAGTGGAAAGGAAATGCAGATCCTTGTTGATGGGAATGGAAGACAACTACTTTGCTTTACGAATCAAAAGGCACCATGAACTCTACTCACACTCGTACTCACCCCAATTGTTTATCTGTGCACAGCAGCCAGGACTCCGTGTGATATTTTCGTAATGGGAAGTTTATTTAAACACAAACCGATTATACGCACAATGAGGGTAATGAATTTCATCCCCTACTTATGTTTTCTTTGATGAACAATTGCGAGAAATGATGGCAGTTAACAGGATTCAGAGGATAGTCTTGATAAGGGGAAGACTGGGATATGGTTTGGGGTCGATTTCAGTCGATTAACATTATTATTTTCGGCAAGAGACTTGTCGAGGACTATACAGAAATGTGGTGAAATCAAAGTCGTAAATGATTTCTCATAAGTTCACAGTATAACGCGAAAATATTTGAGCCAAATAGTTAGTAAGGAGAGAAAAATATTTAAATTCGTTGATTGCCTCCTTTTTTAGCGCTTACTTTAAAACTTCTAAGAAATCCGCTTAAAAACCTCTAAGATTTGTGCACACTTACTCCTGAAATATATATATTTGTCATTAAAATAGAAAAAAATCCAGCGTATTAAAATTTGAAAAATATTTAATTATTACTGAATTCATCAATCGGTAGAAAACTATTTAATGGTAACAAAGGTCAAATTTGATAAAAAGCTGAATTAGGCATTTGATTTCGTCTGCTACTTCAGCTGACAAAAACTTCTGTCGATGAATGTATTTGAGTTAACAAAAGCCAGGATATGAAAGGTGTCGAACATAGAAGGGGTTGAGTGAAACAAGCAAACGAGCCATTGCTAATAAGGTTCCTTGTACACAGCTAAACTTGAAAAGGGATGATTATTGCGAATAATAGCGAACACCAGTCTGCCTAATGCTTTAGACGTCATTTAACATTCGCTTCGTAAGCGCGATTTGCTCCTTGCTAAGATATACGCGACACACAAATGTATTCCTTTGAGCCTCACTGAATCCATATACGCTTTCCTTCCGCCACCCGTCTATGTTTTATGTGTAAATGGTCTCTGGTGACATTCAATCCTCTCGCATGTGCTTGAGTTTGATAAGTCTTTTGTTCGTAACTTGTTTAAACCAATACTTGTTAAACGGAAATTGAGAAATTTGTGTTAGAAACATGTTTCAAGTTTCCGCACGAAATCATTTTCGATATCGCAGAAGAAACGACACAGTAGCTGCGACAACAATAAACGGTTATGAAATTAAAGAGATGAGCGATGATGATAAATGATAAAATTATTTGGTAGTGTTGAAGTCAAGAGACTAGAGTAAATACCACAAGGGAACAAATTTTCAACTTATTTATATAACTTTAAAAATGGTACTTATTTTGCATTACATTTGCTTCACAAGACCGGAAACTGAGAAAGAACTTATTGTTACAGGTCTAGATTGACAGATACACCAATAATTTAAAACAAGTTGGGTGGACAGACCTACGCTCATGTCAGAAGGGTTTTGTAACCAACTTCTAAGAAATGCAGTCACCAGCAACAAATAAAGTCAAGAAATATGTCAAAGAGATGTGCACGTTTAAGGGGAAATCCATTGTTTCTACATTTTCAAACGTCGCCATTTGCTTGCAAACTAACAAAAATCAATCAAATGATGAATTCCTAAATAAATTTATATTAAAGATCCTATCTAAAAATTTTAAGAAGATCAAATCGAAACTGTAGTGTCTGAACCAATGGGCAATCCATAAAATACCAAAACCGTGTATTATTGTTGTTGTAATTGCAGAAACTTCAAATGGCTTTAACTTCCGTGAATCTGATTCGATTTTCATCAAACTTACAGAGTATAAGGATTTCTTGTAAGACTACTTAAATTTTAAAGTTTGAGGGTACCTATACGATTTTATTGGGGAAACGTGAAATTCGAAGATCATACTATTATTAACAAGGTTGAGCGAATTTTGACTTCTAAGGTATTTGTTGTTGTTGTACTCATAAACATCCACCTCCATAATTTATTTCAGATTTTTCGGATCACAGGTGTCCAATCGCGAGGGAGGGGACACCAATTTTTCGTATATTTCCCGTCCTTGTGCGCGCCTCGAAGCAAAGATTGTAAGTTTTGAAAAGCTCTCATCATGACCTTTCATATGATACCCATATCGACCACCTTTGATGAATTTCTTTTTTTTTGGGGCCCACACTCCTCTATGGGGAGGCCCCCCTTAAATATTCCATACAATTTTTTTGTGATTGAACTTTCAAGAGAGCACCACTTTACACCTACATGCAAAATTTGATGTTTCTAGCTTAAGTAGTTTCCGAGAAAAACTTGCTGTGTCACATGGAGACGGACGGACAGACAGGTCGCAATTTGAGTTCGATTTTCCAATCCCCGAACGCTCCCTGGAAGTTGGCAACCTCGATGCTGTCTAGAGCCCTCGTCGTTGCACGTTGAACGTTTTCCACAGTCCCGAACCGCGTCCCCTTAAGATGTCTCTTGACATCTTGGGGAACAGAAAGAAGTCCGCTGGTGCCATATCCAGGCTGTAAGAACTCTGGTTCGGTTTGCAGTCGATCAAGTATTTCCGAAGCGACAGCAACACGACGCTCCTTTTGCCCACCAGTCAGGTGTTTGAGTACCAGCTTCGCGCAGATCATCCTCATGCCCAGATCGTTCTTAATAATGTTGTGAACGGTCATCTTATCAATTCCAACCTCATCTGCGCTAGCCCGAATGCTCAGACGACGATTACTGGTCAACACATCACGCACTTTTTGCACACTTGTGTCCGTGTGATTCGTTGATGAAGGACTGACTCGCTGTTTGTCATGGACGTCATCGCGGCGCTCCCGAAAATTCCTGTGCCACTGAAATACTTGAGTTCTGGACAGAGCATCCTCACCGTAAGCCTCTTGAATCATTTGAAGAGTTTTCGTGGCCGTTTTCTTGAGTTTGACACAAAATTTGATGCTAACACGTTGCTCGATCGTACGCTCCATTTTCACTCCGACGACGTACATGAACACGCACTCCGCTCTCACTAGATGCTATCGCTCCAAGTGCTTGGAGGCAACTGCTGCAGCCCGGTCCCCTTTAGCTAGACCCCCCCCCCCCCACCACTACAGCATCAGATACCGGTTAGCAGACACTTTGACGGCGCGGGGCAGGCTCAGTCTGGTTGCTTATTATATAGACCCTGTATATCGTTAAATCTTACTTTTTCTTTTGTTCAGATAGCTTGGGGGAACCTTCGCTTTACGCACCAATTTTGTTAGGAAAAAATTATAAATGAGAGTTTGAAAAATGAATTTTGAGTGATATTTTGCATCCTAAATTTGGTATTACTGAAGCAATTTATTTGCTAGTAGTTGATAGTTTTCTTAGTTTTGGTTGCCTTGAAAAAACTTAATGGCTGCAATAAAACAGTTCCGTGCTTGCAGTTTCTTTTAATTTAATTTTTTGATTAACAATTCATCCTTAACCAGCTTTCTTTTCCGCTGACCTAAAAATCTCTTGCTTTCAGCTAACGAGCATTAAGGGAAGACTGAATTCTTTCCTTTCGTTGTCCATTGCTTTATTATATACTTCTTTGAGTAACTGGGTATCCTTAATCTTAACTTAATCTTTTGCGATGACCTATGTACTATATGTTGATTCAAGCAAAATATGTAATTTAAAATAAAATGGATATTAGACCTGTCACAACTCTTTGATGACTTAACATGGACACGGTGAGGATAGGATATATGATTACCTCCTGTTCAAGTTGCCTGACCCTTGTTCTCTTGTATAATCGCTGATATGAAGTATAACAGCTCTTTGAAGTTTCACCGGTCACCTGAATATACCATTGCCAAATTGGTGTTATTTAGCCCGCGTAGTTAGTACTGGTTCAAATACCGTTGATGACAACGAGATTTGTTTTGAGTGATTCTTCGGGCAATCTAAGAGCCCGTTTGGTTATAATTCGTGCTGGTTAAAGATCTGACAGTATCGTAACTAGGTGAACGGATTAACGGCCAAAGAATGTTACTGGATCAAAAAAATAAGATACTCTACCTATCTCCCCCCTTTCGGGCCTTTGAAAGGGGTAGTAGTGCTAAAGCAAGCAAATGGGTGAAGTATATTAGAAACTACGAATATACTAACCTGAACAATATAGTGTTCTCCATAAGTAGTTGATGCTGCTTCTAGACTATGTTTTTTCAGAGATCTAGGATAGAATAAAAAATACATGCCTATGTATAGGGTTTTCCAATAAGAGGTGTTATTTTGATATTTTAAAAAACGATTTACTTGCCGTGTATATTCGAAAATGTTGCAGGTATATCTGACCGTAAGTTAGATACAACTCTACCGTAGAAAATCCCAAGTCCGTTTGAGAAAGGAGGAGGGAGCCCCTTGTTTCCCCAACACATAGCTTCCATAATTCCTCATCCCAAACCCCCCAATTAAATGGCAGTAAATGCTCTCGGATTCGCACCTTGGGCTTACTGTTTCCCCAATAATGTTACATTAAATGCCGAGCAATGCTTAAAAATTGTGAATACACCTACAGCTCTGCTACTAAATCCTATTTAAACCTCCTTTATGTGGACGTGAAAAGGTGAAGGCGAATCTACCGCACCTGATAACGGAATCAAAGTAGTAACCATGCCGCCGGAATGAAGGTGTGGTGACAGGCTAACTCCCCGTCCCTCGAAAACCTTAAAATGTTTCGAAACCTGCAGATAGACCTCGGGATGGATTGGACTCACGGCAACGACCTCGCAAACAAAAGAAGGACTATAGCATTGGATCCTAGCATTTCAGATCACCCAATTAATCTGGCGCTGTTAAGGCCAGTCAATATAAATTCAAAATACTAGCAGTCCAGGAAGCAAATTGGACTGGAAAAGACATTCAAGACATGTGATCGCGCTCAATATTCAAAAGTGGAAAGCCTACTGGAAAACGAGAATTTGTAGTAGCCTTCATTGTGGATAGGGAGTTCAAATTGCACGTTATTGATTTTAAGGCTGTCAATGAACTGTTGTGCGCGACCCGTATGAAAGCGAAATTTTTCAAAATCTGGCTGATAAACATTCACGCCCCGACCGAAAAAAAAAGATGAAGGAAACGTTCTACAATCACCTAGAAGACTAGTTGACTCATTGCCCTCGAACGACACAAAAATAATTCTCGATGATTTCAACGCTAAGGTTGGCAATGAGCTATCTCATTGGGGAACGACTGGAGCATATAGCCTTCACAATGAAACGAATGACAATGGCCAGCACCAGATTGCCTTTTTTTTGAACGCCATTTCTGCACAGAGTGCCCATGTGCGACTGGACTACCCACTAAACACCTCCCCTATCAATCTGAAAACCCAGCCTGGAACCATTTGACTCATTACTTCGGGCCAGGTCTCGTTTTGTTACGCCATGAGGCCCCTTCAAGCTGGGGAGTCCCTTTCCTAGCAGAAGGGAAGAGGAAGTGCCAGGAAAGCGATCCCCCAGCCCCAGCGCTGCTGGCTGCTGTGAGTCCCTTTTATATTTTAGTACTGCCCGAGCATAATGTGCCACCTGGTTCCATTTGTCAACCGATTCGAGCTCTCTCGTCTCCTGTAGAGTTTCCTTCGCAGCCTGACCCATTTTGTACACGCAAAAAATGTGTGACAGGCATTGTCCCCCTCTCCTGGGCTAAACTGACAATCGGGGGACCGTGACTTACCGATCTTGGGCAGGTAAGACTGAAAACATCCATGCCCGCTCAAAAGCTGGGTCAGATAGAAGTCAGTCTCACCATGCCTTCGATTTAGTCACGGTCTCACATCCGGGATGAGGCATGCAGTCCACCTTCCCTTCGTGTGATTCCCCCAAAGACTGCTGCCAATCGTTGAGCGAGCGCTATCTTTCCTCGCAGACAACCATCTCCCCCGCATCCTCGTTTTGGCGCAGGTAAATAGCGCGGTGCACTCTAGCAAGGAGGGCGACAGGTATCACGCCTGCAATAACTCTCACCGCCAATTGTTGGATACGAAGATGCAATCCTCAGTGCTTCTCTTCTCTGTAACTGTGCCAAACGTTTTCGGTATACCTCCTTGCTGAGAGCGTCGCCCCATACCTCTGCTCCGTACAGTAGCACTGACCCTACAGCACTCATCAAGAGGCGTTTTCTTGATGGGCTGGGTCTCCCTTCGTTGGCCATAAGTCGACTCAGGGCCGATATTCCCGAAGAAGCCTTCTCAGCCGTTGCCCTGATTTGCTCAGGACAACTCATCTTCGAGTCGATCAGTAGCACCAGGTACTTCACCGCTGGCTTCGACTCGATTTACATGTCTCCAATACTGATCATCCTTACTCTAGGGATTTTCTTTTTTGTCAAGATGACCACTTCGGTTTTTTCCAGTGCAAAACTGAGCCCACGATCAGTCATCCAGTCCCTCACTCGGCGCAGTAGCATACCTAGCCTAAGTTGCGCTTGTTCAGCGACCAGAGCCGCAACATCATCCGCATAGCCGACCAAGCGTGACTCATCTGGAATCTCAAGTTTCAGTAGCCCGTCGTAAGATACGTTCCACATGTCCGGACCAAGGATAGATCCCTGGACAACACCCGATGTAATTTCCATCCTTCGTTGGCCCTGTGTCGTGTATTAGAGCAGGCTTCGGTCCTTTAGGTAGTTCCTCAAAAGCTGCATTGGATATTCTGGAATTTGATAAGAGTTTTCCAGCGTATCCATAATATCCACCCATCTAGCGGAGTTGAAGGCATCCCTGACGTCGCTTGGTGCAACTATATGCCTCTGCCTTTTGGACTGCGTTCACCACCTCTGCAATCGCATTAATGGTAGAACGTCCTGCTCTGAAGCCGTACTGCCGAGGAGATAGGCCCCAGCAGCACGAATCACGTCAGTGAGTCTTCTCTTGATGAGTTTCTCTAGCACTTTCCCAGCAGTGTCGAGCATGGATAACGGCCGGTATGCAGACGGCGATTCGGGATTTCCCTTCCCCTTGCTGATCAGCACGAGCGTCGCCACCTTCCAACGTACCGGAAAAAAACCCCGTCCCGTATGCAAGCGTTGAATGTGCTGAGCAGCAAGTCAGGACAATGGTGATAAACGAGCCGAAACACCTCAGCTGGAACACCATCTGGACCTGGAGCCTTCCTCGCTTTCAATGAGAGGACTGCCTCCTCCAGTTCCAGCTGTGTGAAGAGTGGACACTCTACTGCTGTTTCACCATGGACAGCGTCAATACATACGGGATGGGCAGGGAAGAGTCCCCGCACTATCCTGTTCATCTTTTCTGCGTCATGTATACAAGGCTTCCGTAGGGCACCAAGCTTCCGTATGACTAGCTTGTAGCCAAGGCCCCATGGATCCTTGTTCACATTGTCCACTAGCTCTTGCCAGCAGCGAGCCTTGCTACTGCTGATCAGTTTGTGAAGGCATTTCCTGGCCGACTTATATGCTGCCACCCAGTTGCATACCTCATCACCGCTCCGTGCTCGTTGAGCCTCATATTGAAGCCGACCACCAGTACACTGGGGGCTTTCCGTGCCGGGGTCTTCGACGGGGCAAAGGAGCTTTGCAAGCAGTCGTGATAATGCTCATAGTAGAGTTCACCATGTCTTGGGCTGCCAGTTTTTCCGTCCCCTCCGAAGCTCCCTCCAGCAGCTCACCTGCTGTGAGCACCTCGACGACCCTCTCAACGTCCATCCTTCCGATGTTCCATCCAGTTGTAGGAAGCCGAGAGCACGGACGTGTGAAGGCAACATCACTGATTTCGAGCAGAATGCACTGATGATCACTGGCTGAGTAAACCTTTAATACTTTCCAGCTGTGTATCCTCCGTACTAAGGACACCGAGGCGTATGTCACGTCCGATATGGTTCCCTCACAGCCAATACGGCGGAAAGTCGGCGTATGTCCGAAGTTTAGTACGACAAGTGCCATCCTGGCCACCATCTCCAGGATTCGTTTTCCCGCGAATCCATCTGAGGCATGCCCCATTCGAATGCTTTAGCGTTGAAGTCGCCCTCAACGAGCACTTTGCCTTCTGCGTTTGAGACAGCGCCCCCCAGAGCATTAAGCTTGGCTTAGAAAGATGATATTGATTCGTTCGGCGTTAAGTACACACTAAAGAAGGTGGTCCCTGAGCACCGAACCCACACAAAACCATCGCCCCGTCCACAATTCTCCGCTTGAAAGTCACTGTTCCGAATCCAGATGGCGGCAGTACCAGTTTCATCAGAATATCATAATGCAGGACTTTTATTATGGTGTTGCTCACTCAGCACCAAGAAGTCGGCTTTCATCTCCTTCGCAATTTGCTCAAGCAGATTTTGGATGGTCGAACTGCGGTGTAGGTTTAGCTGCAGGATGCGGGTCATCAGAGTTCTGATGTTGCCTTGGCTAGGGCTTCCTGGAACATCCAACATTTTCCTGATCCCAAGACGTGTCCAAAATCAGGTTTTGGATCAGCATCCTTGCAAAGAATGCAGTGTGCCTCCTTCGTACACTCTTTTCTTTTATTCCCATTTCACCGCATTTGTAACATAGGGAACTCCTATCGGGCCCTTTGCATACTTGTGTGGTGTGACCATAGCCAAGGCATTTGAGACATTGAAGAGGCGTTGCTCTTCATCGTATCCTACAGACAACCCACCCAATTCGTACTTTGCCCTCGTGCAGGAATTGTTCTGCGATTGACTTTGCATGTAGCAGGAAGGAAGTCAAATATTCGACTTGCTTCCCATATCAACCTGAGTATCCCCGGATCGCAACACACAAAACCAGTTCGATCAAGTTCTGATCCAACAACGTTGGGCTTCGAGCATACTTGACGTCCGTACATATTGAGCAGCCAATTATAACTCAGATTATTACTTGATCAAATTAACCTTTCGATCTCATATGTCAAAGGCATATTCGGCGAAGATCAACCCGGCACAAAAATTTGACATCAAAAGGCTCCAAACGGCATCAGTGGCCAAAAATTTCACGGAGACCTTCGACAACCAGCCAGCTCCCATCTTATCAGACGCATCGTTCAAGAAGAGCAACAAGCTTTGGATGAAAGTGAAAGAAGCTATTAGGACCATGGCAGAACAGCTGATTGGATATCACGCCCGGCGCAAGATAATGAGCGCCAGAATACATTAGATAAAAAGAATCAGGCGTACAAAGAATATATAGGTGGGAAAACCAGGACGAAGAGAGAACACTATGAAAATCTCAGAAGAGTAGCAAATAAGCTAATTATGAATAAGAAAAGAAAATACTATGACGACCAATTGAGAAGTATAGATGTAAGTTTAGCGAGCGACAACACGAGACAAGCTTACAAAGTCGTGAAAAGCCTGAAACGTGGTTATCAGCGCAAGACCATGCTCTGTCGTGATAATATCGGCAATATCACCGCTGATGAAATCATGATTAAGGAAAGATAGGAATCATATATTAAGAATCTCCTTAATCCTCCACATAGCCCGAGAACATCGGAGCCTATAGATGTCTGCGGATAGTTTCCATTGGTACCACCTACTCTGGATGACGTTTGCTCCATCAACAAAGCCCAGAAATATAATAAAACCCCGGACATCGATGAGATTCCAAAGGAGCTCATCAAATAAGGTGGCAGCAGTGTTTTTAAGCTATTCCCAAAGTTATCCAGCACATTTGGCATTAAGAACATATGCCAATTGAGTGGAGCCAATCAATTAGATTCTCTACCCATCAACAAGGTGACTAGCTACAGTGGGAAAATTATAGAGGCATATCACTACTTTGTACGGCGTACAAAATATTTCCAAAAATCTTTGAAAATCAAGTCAGATCATACGCCGACAGTATTATTGGGGACTATCAAGATGGTTTTAGAGCAGGTAGCTCAACAACAGGTCAATTGTTCACAGTCAAGCAGGTAGTTGAAAAATGCTGGGTGTTCAACAAAGACGTATATCAAATTTTCTTTGACTTTAAGCAAGCATACGTAGTATTGATCGTAATGTACTGTACCAAATAATGCTTTGCTTTGGCATCCCAGCCAAATTAGTCCATCTTACCAAAATGACGATAATATCGACGACCTCCCAAGCCTACATCGATAACCAACTCACCGATGTCTTTGGCACAATATCGGGCTAGAACAAGGAGATGCGCTGGCCCCATTGCTATTCAATTTGGCTCTGGAGTACTTCATAAGGAAGCTACCTGTCGATACGCGCAGTACATTACTATACAATCGAGCCAAGTAGTAGACATCAACCTTTTGTCACGATCATTAACTACTACCAAAGAACTTTTCCTGAAACTCGACAGTGAAGCAAAACTAGTAGGGCTACAAATCAATGAAAATAAAACAAAGCTCAAGACGCTGTTGAGGAAAAAAACCTCAAGCACACAAAAAACACACTTGGCGAATACAGTATCAAAAATTTCAGTAAATTTGTGTGTTAAGGTGCCAAAATAACAAGAACCAGTAATGAAAGAGACAAATTACACTGAAGAGTACAGCTCGCAAGTAAAATATTTTATTCAGTTTTGACGATCTTGAAAATCAGCTGCATACACAGGAAAGCAAAGCTTCAAGTATACAAATCTGTGATAAGACCTGTGTTATGCTATGGGTATGAAACAAGGACCCTAGCCCAAGCATCCGCAAATATATTGAATGCCTTTGAGCGACGGGTCCTGAGGCGAATAATCGGAGTGAAGCTAGATGGAGACCAATGGTGAATTCAATACAACCATGAGTTGTATGAAATTTTCAACGAGCCTGAGGTCTCAACGATTATGAGTCTGCGGGAGCTGCAATGGGCTGGGCACATGAATCGTATGGACGAACAACGGATACCCAAACAGGTATTCGTTGGGAGAACTGAAACCCGGAGACCAATGGGGAAAGCGAGGAAACGCTGGTCTGACTCGGTCGACGAAGACACTTCATCGCTGCTCCAATTTCGGAATTGGAGGACGCGGTCAATGGACCGAGACAGTTGGAGGCGCTTTTTGCAGGAACCGAAGGCCCAAAAGGGGCTGTAGTGCTAAAAAGAAGAAAAAGAAAAAGGACTGCAGAGAACTACGATCAGGATTTAATGCCAAATGATTGTAGAGTTACTGGAATCAAAGAAACCAGGCTGTTTAATAACATCCTTTCTTTCCACGTAACTAAAAAGTTTGGTTGCGGATATAATACAGGATTTATTTGAAGGAATATGCAATTCTAAAGTACGAGTATGTCCTATCATACTGCATTTGATAAGTGGAAATTTAGTTTCCTTAGACATGCTTAACGAAAGAAAATAGCGTTTTTGTTATAGCCCATTAGAAAATAAAAATCAATTTGGACCAATAACAATATCATGTTTAAAATCAAATAATCTCAAAACATCTGCTTGGAAAATGTTGGCATTCATGCACTTTTTCCCGTTTTTAAGGGGCTTGTAAAATAATTTTATAACACTCCGCGTCCTGTCTATCCGTCCGTCCATCCGTCCATGTGTCACAGCAGTTTTCCTCGCAAACTACTTAAGCTAGAAACATCAAGTTTTGTATATAGGTGTAAGGTGGTGCTCTCTTCAAAGTTCAACTACAAAAAATGTTATAAGGCATTTATGAGGCCTCCCCATAGAGGGGAGTGGCCTGTGAAAAAAAAATTTAATAATATGTAGCCGATGTGGATATCAAACGAAAGGTCTTGATAAGAGCATTCCAAAGCATGTCTTAAACTGACATTTTTTGCATTGGGGCGCACAGGGAGGGGAAATATACGAAAAATGCACATTTGTTTGACATATTTCTTGACTCCATTTGGTGCTCGTGACTACATTTCGGAAAAATTGGGTATAAAACTCTTCTGACATGAGCGTAGGTATGTCTACCCACCTTGTTATTAGGAGATATTGTCCCCCCTGACAATAAGTTTTTGATTTTAGCAACGAAATTATTGCATCTAATTGGTTATAGTTTATCATTTACAAAGTCCCCGATATTTTATTTCACATATATAATTAAAGATCATTACAAATGGTACATTAAGCTATAATAGGGCCATTAAAACCGAAACCAAATTTTTTCTTCACCATCCGACCATTATATCAAATAGTGGACCATTAAAATTGTTATGGTGTTTTTGATTTGAAGCAAAACATAAAGATCTTAAAAAATATGCACGCGTTATAACAAGTAGAAAGAATATTGAATACGCTTTAGCTCTAAAATCATCATTGGCATTTTCTCACCTTTTACTAAATTGTCAATTTTCTAATATTCACGTAATAGTAACTTCTGGTATCGGTAATATTTTGTCAGAAGCATTATTCAGGGGCTATACAAATTTACCTTAAATAGAAGATTTCAATTATTTGCCTTGTGAACAACACGAAATTGTGATATACAAAGGAATCAGGTACAGAATACATAAGTATGTGAAGAAATAAACGATGGAATTAATTTGAATAAAATGATTGAACTTTCAGTCACAAAAGTAAAAAGTTTTTGTTTTTTGTGAAAAAATAAATGTAACAAAATTCAGTGAACATTATCAGAACTTTGAGGTCAGCAATGACACAAACATTCTTTTTACGCAAGTTTGAAGATTTTACTTATTTTCCTATGCAATTATATACTTCCAAAGGAAACACAGAGAGAAAATGTTCTAGGTGAAGTTAATGAGATATTTTACTATGAATTCTGCTTGAATGTAGTAAATAATAAGTTTTTTTCATGCAGAAATCTTAAAATTTTCATATAAGATTCTTTTTAGTCTAAAATGTCTTCGCATATAAAATACATCAAATTACACGTCGGTTATATTGTTTGGCCACTTCAAAAAGTAAATAATATATGTTTTCCATGCATTCAACGAATAAAATAGTGTCGATTAAAATTGTAAGGACAACCCTTTAAATTAAGAAGACTGCATTTATGAAACTATAAGCCTTTCTTTTAAACTATGTGTTTCAAAACACATCAAATCATAATATACCCATAGTGTTGGGCTACGTTATCAAGCAGACTATTTATATTTTCCATGAATTTCAAGTGTGAAATGTGGGTACACAAAACCATTAAGACGACCCTTTAAATTAAAAAGGTGTATCTATTAAAGTATAAGATTTTCTTTTAAATCACCGCTTTTCATAGGCGAGTTGCATTTCATATGGATACAATAAATTTATCCAAAACGTTATTTCGTCATTCACGGGCTTCTAGTGGAGAAGTGTAGAAAGGTTTTTGTATTAAATTTAAAAGTTTATTGTAATTATACTGAAAAAATAAAAAAATTATAAAATTTCCTTTAAAAGCGCTATTTATTCTTAATGTTCTTAACCAGATACCGGTATTTCGAGGACAAGTTATCCTCTTCATCAGTGGCGGTATTCTGAAGCTCTTCTTATAATCATCCAAATATTTAAACCTTTCACATTTAATGGTAATAAACATAAATATCCTTAAGTACTACTACGAGAAATAACAAACAATTATAATGCAATTAAGGGTATAAAAATTAACAAAGGGCTTAAAGGTAAATTTATTACACGGAATTAAAAAAATGGTAAAGTAATTACGGGTTAGCTATGGCAAGTAACATAATTGTGGAGATTTCATTACAAAAAATTATTAGTTAATTGATGATTTTCATTAGGTCACTGTATCCATTCCCTAGATCCGTATTTAACCGTTGTTCACTGGGGACTCTCGAGATCCATAAGGATTCGAAAGCATCCAACTTTTTCCAGTCCCGGACTTCCTGTACTATGTCAAGATTAGCCCATTGAATAGTATGAGATTCCTCAATAATATGTCTGGCTAATGATGATCTTGCTGTATCTATTCCACCTCTTCTGATGATCTGTTCAGCCTCCTTAATATGTTCTTGGAATCTAGTTGAAACACAGTGATTCAATGGAATGGAGAAGACGGGTTAAATGCTATAGCAAATTAGCAGCTGTATGTATGAATGAAAACTATTTCATTTTCAGGGACAACTTCTTCAAAGGGACGATAGGAGCAGCTATGGGTAACCCTCTTTCACCTCTTTTGAGTGATATTTTCATGGATTGGCTAGAGTTCGAGGTGGAGAAAAAAGGAATGATGCCTAAGATATGGGCCAGATATGTGGACGACATTTTCACGATGGTTAAAGCAAATGAGGCGGATGAGTTACTACATGTACTCAATGGGATACACCCTAAAATAATATTCACGATGAAAAAAGAGAGTGAGGGCCAATTACCGTTCCTGGATCTTTTGATCATAAAGGCCAAAGGTGGATTAGAATTTGATATCTACAGGAAGAGCACAAGTACCCAGAGAACAATCCCCTGTTCTTCTAACCATTCTTATGCACAGAAAATGGCTGCATACAATTGTATGATCCACCGAATGTTAACAGTACCATTGAATAACCAGCGTCTGGAACGAGAAAAACAGTACATTGTGGACACGGCTAGCAAAAATGGGTATAGGAGGAGTTTGATCGAGCAACGTATTCAAAAAATGGAGAAACAACATAGAAGAAATGGGTTCACTTCACTATTTCTACAAGAACGACGACAAGTACGAAAATGGATGCCAATCACTCATTCATCTTCTACCAAAAGATTGGAACGCATTTTGAGAAAGACAGGATGCAATACGGCTAGCACGAGCAGAAAATACAGCATTGAAACAATCCTTGGATCAACTAAGGATGGCAAGAAAAAAGAGGAAAAGAGTGAAATCTATAGGATCAGTTGCCCAGAATGTAATAAAGTATATATTGGACAGACGAAACGCTTGGCAAACACTAGATTCCAAGAACATATTAAGGAGGCTGAACAGATCATCAGAAGAGGTGGAATAGATACAGCAAGATCATCATTAGCCAGACATATTATTGAGGAATCTCATACTATTCAATGGGCTAATCTTGACATAGTACAGGAAGTCCGGGACTGGAAAAAGTTGGATGCTTGCGAATCCTTATGGATCTCGAGAGTCCCCAGTGAACAACGGTTAAATACGGATCTAGGGAATGGATACAGTGACCTAATGAAAATCATCAATTAACTAATAATTTTTTTGTAATGAAATCTCCACAATTATGTTACTTGCCATAGCTAACCCGTAATTACTTTACCATTTTTTTAATTCCGTGTAATAAATTTACCTTTAAGCCCTTTGTTAATTTTTATACCCTTAATTGCATTATAATTGTTTGTTATTTCTCGTAGTAGTACTTAAGGATATTTATGTTTATTACCATTAAATGTGAAAGGTTTAAATATTTGGATGATTATAAGAAGAGCTTTAGAATACCGCCACTGATGAAGAGGATAACTTGTCCTCGAAATACCGGTATCTGGTTAAGAACATTAAGAATAAATAGCGCTTTTAAAGGAAATTTTATAATTTTTTTATTTTTTCAGTATAATTACAGGTGCTATTACTGCCGAAATGCAAATCGTAGATGAGACGACCAGGTGAAATTCGGAATTCAACAGATTCTTGAAGCTCAACAAGTCTATAGGGGGGTTGACAGAAGACATCAGGTTTCTGAGACTGTGCCTTAAGTTTAACGTGACACCAAAGAGTCACAAGGTTTTTTTGAAATCATCAATATTTGAAACGGAAAGGGAGACTTTAGCCATTGAAAGAATCCTGGTTAAAGAAAGTATCAACCGGTTGTTTTCCAAACTGGATTCTGCTAGTTTGGGAGGCTACTCCCTGCACCTGAAGATAGCGAAGAGCATAATTGGAAGAAAAGGAGATATATTGGACATCGTAGACAAAATACAATGGGCCAAGGAGTGTGAAAAGGCGAGAAAAAGGAAGATCTTAGACAGAAAGTTCGTTATTTTGCAGAAGAAACGCGATCAACGGGAAAAGATTGACTTTATCCAAAACTTTATCATAAATAAATCATCAGAAACCTTCACACAGGACCAAATGAGCCTTTTAAATTTGCATTTCCGCAGTAATAGCACCTACTGCCGAAATGCAAATCGTTTATTGTAATGTGTTGTTCAAGTGTATATATTTTTGATCAAATGACACAAAACATAAATTTAAGTGAATGTCATTTAGTGACGGAGAGCCGTTTGGACGGAGAAGTATTGAAATTGAAAGTGTTCAGATAGTTTTCCGGGAATGGGGCTTGAGTGAGTCAGTATGCTCTTTATTAAGAGCTTACGGTTTAAACTCGTTTGAAGTCCTTGAGAAAATGGAAATGGAGGACATCAACACTTTCTTCAGTGGAATAGATAGCCTTGGGTATTTTGGCGATCGCATAAAATTTAAGGCTGGATTGAAGCATGGAGAACACGAATTGCAAGTATTATTAATATAAATTGAGAAAGTCATTTAATTACTTTCTATTTGTTATGTGATGCACAGGGAAAATCATTCCTTTGCGATCAAGATACTTTGTCAGTAACTATCACTGGCAAAATTTTAGACTGGCTGAGTAACGATACTTCGATTCGAGACTCTTGCCCACTAGTTTTGTGGCCCTCTGAGTCATTAGAGGCTTCATCTTTTCCACACAACTGTAATGCTCTGAGCCTTTTAAAATCTATGGTCAAGGGTCAACTGATTTTATCGTACTATGCGCAATACAATCATTTGGACCACAAAAGACAACGGGACTTGACTCATTGCATTGTTGACAGTTTCATTGTAAGAAAAGTGAATATGTCATATAAGGATATGCAGGATTGGGCTCGGGCAATTGTTGAAGCATTTCCAACAGAAAATAAGGTAATGCTTAGTAAATATTACCTCAGACCATAATTTTAATAATATTTCATTTACATTAGGAAACATATTTTTTGCCACGAAAACCAGGCAAGAAAAATCCAACAGGAAAATTATTTTCTCGCTGGTGTAACATAGAGCATGAGAATAAAACTGAAGATGCCCGGCCAATATTTGAAATAAACAAGTTCACTGATGACTTAACTAGTGGCAACAATAAATCAATTCTTTTGAAAGTAATTTTTATAGTCAAATTATATTTCAGAACAATTTTCAGAAAAAAAAAGTTCGCTACAACATAACTGTTCCCCATGGCAAAAAGTCGTAAGTTACTGGAAGGAGACCAGTGTGATCAGGACTTCTCAAATGCAGTCACAAAGTGGCAATTTGACCGCGTTATTAAAAGAATGGCCACGTTTTAATAAACCTGATGGTTTTGAGCTGATATGATGCATTAATTAAATCCCTCATGTGATATAATTAAGCCATAAATTTTTTTGATGCACAGGTTGACATCGATTTTGAAACTATTCACCCTGGGAAAGGAGACCTACTTTTCATGAAATATCAGGAATTCATTTCGAAGATTATCCTCCGATTTGAAAGCGATGTATAGGACAAAGTGTCAATGGATTTGCTGCGATGTTAATGAAGATATTTCAAATTGTAACACTAGGAAAAATTACTTATGAAAATGTTTATGCTTTGCAAGGCTTATTTTCAGCTTCAAAAGATTGTGTCGTATTTTTTCTGCTCCATGCGTGACTCCAGCCTGTTCTAGTCAGTAAAGGGTATAAGCCTACTATAGCTGACGCACAATCAGATTTTGTGGTTCATATCATAATTAATGATATGATTCCAAGAATAGGAAAGCTTAGGCAAGAGTTTTTGGAGAGGAAAAAAGCTTCAACCAAGGGTAATCGTTGTTGGGCACACAATTGCAACTATCACCGAGTTTTTTGTATTCTTCGATGGAATTAGGTATAAGTGTAGTTCTTTTATAAGGTACATTGATATTATATTGAAACTATGCTATGTGTATAAAGTCAGTTATTCCCAACGAATCAAATTGGTGTGGGTATTCATTGAGCATTATTTTTCTGGTTTAAAATCTGAAAAATTTTCCACTGTGTCAAATTTAGTAAGTAAGATCAATTTAAATCAAAATTCGAAAGCCATCACTGCAAATCCAAACGTTTTAAATTAAAACGCTTTTGGCGTTTTAATTCCCGTCCCAATTTTAAAACACTTTTCAGGCGTTTTAATAATTAAAACACCTAAAACGTTTTAAATTAAAACGCCTAGATCTTTTAATTTAAAACACTAGGCGTTTTAATTAAAACCTAAAACGTTTTAAATTAAAACGCCTAGATGTTTTAATTTAAAACACTAGGCGTTTTAATTAAAACGCCTTGTGTTTTAATTAAAACGTCTAGGCGTTTTAATTTAAAACGTTTTAGGTGTTTTAATTATTAATGTGCATTAAAATGTTTTAAAATTGGAAGAAGAATTAAAACACCAAAAGCGTTGTTGATAATATGTATTTGATTGTACTGCAACAGGTTTTACCTTACTCAACAATGAAGTGGACGAATAAAAAGGCAAATGTGGTATCCGGTCAAGTAGTCGAGAAGTCATTGTGCTTACATTGTGCCTTTGATGAAAAACCTACGAAATTTATCACTTTCATACACTCATAATACCTTTGCTCGTACTTCACTGCCTTAAACAGGAAGTGTCAAGATTTAAGTACCACGTCTACTTTAAATAGAACTTCATTACTTGTTGCACTATTTGCACAAAGAATTACGGACATATTGACAGACAGAAGTAAGTATGTGGACGAGAACTCGAAACCAAACTTTCTATCACTCTTATAATACCTTTTCTCGCACTTTCCTGCTATAAACAAACAGTGTTGAAGCTTAACTACCACTTTTTCCACTTTAAACGAAACTTCATTATTTTTTGCACAACTTTAACAAAAAATTTCTAAAGAACACATGTTAATATGTGTCTGTCAATCGACAGACGTGTTTTGACGTGAGCTTGAAAGCATTTTCAATAAAACACCTAGGCGTTTTAATTAAAACGCCTGGTGTTTTAATTAAAACATTTTCCTTGATGTTATGTCAATTAAAACACTTAGGTGTTTTAATTAAAACGCTTTAAGTGTTTTTTTCAATAAAACGTTTGAAGCGTTTTAAATTAAAACGCTTAGTGTTTTAAATAAAACGGTAAGTGTTTTAAAATAAAACGCCTGAAGTGTTTTATTGAATTAAAACACTAAAAGTGTTTTAATTAAAACGTTTAGGCGCTTTAATTTAAAACGTTTGGGTTTGCAGTGATGTCCAACCTTTTATGATTCTTGTGTGAGAATTTTTTCACGACATCCAAAAAACTAATTGAGCACTTAAAAGTTCAACACGGTGTTCCAGCATTTTACAAATTCAAATGCAGACAACATAAATGCAAACAACAATTTCATAACATTCATGCTTTCAAAAAACATATGGGAAAGCATTAAAAATGAACTATCCATTGTAGCCCCAAATAATGATAACGAACTAAGCCATTGCAGTAACTCTTCAATTGTGTGCATTACTACTTCATCCTCGGTAAAACAAGAATCTCTTACAGATCTGATTACGAAATTTCTGAAATCATGCTGTCATTTTCACTTAAACTTCATTCAAACACCACATTCTCTCGAAAAAAGTATTATAGAAATACAACAATCTCTTACAACTCCTATTTCAGAAATAGTAGAACATTTAGTTTCCAAAGATTACGAAAAGTCAGTACTAGGAGAAGTCATTCGAAACATAGCTCAGCCTTTTTTAGAAGTAAATACTGAGTACAAATTTTAAAACAGTTGGAGGATGTCAAGCTATTGAAATATCCTAGAAACTATATAATAAACAATGATCTTTCTGAAGTCATTATTACAGCAATCCTACAATAGCACCAACCAGGGCTGCCAGATCGAAATTGGCTGAAAAACGTACAGTGAGGGAAAAGGATGCGGGGAGGTTGTCAGAAAAAACGTATAAAAACGTATAGTCCTTTCTCTCTCTCGCACTCATGTAACACACGGTAGTAGTAGTATATATATGTAGGATGTACTCTATAGAATGGTTTATCATCTCTCTCAGCCGGTTATCTCTGCGAAATAAATTACATTTGAAACCACGGTTTTATTGTACTCACGCATTACATACATTATTTATCTTAAATAGACGACAAAATGTATTAATAACGACAATCGATTACTAAACTTGACGTGAAAAAAATTTATCACAAAATACTCAACAAATAAATAAGACTATTGATTACAATTACACCTAGAAAAAAAAGCTTTGAATTACCGGGTAATGTTATTAAATCACGTTTACTATAAAAATATATGGTTGTAAAATATGTAAATAAAAAAAAATATATACATTTACATGTTGGTCAAAAAAGCTCTTCCAGCAAAACTTGAGGATTGCATTTTATTTTAATTTTCTCAGAAATATCATATTTAAAAATATAATCGAGTAATTTTAATAAATCGGAGGGTTGTGGTGCAAACCATAAGCAATTGTTGCTATCAGATTTGTCAAAAGTGCTTTTTCACAAAAATTCAAGGATTATGTGGATATATAATCAAGAATGGATGTATGTCTATTGAGGGTATTGTATGATGATTGATTGAAAGCCTCATTCTAGGCACTATTCGGAAAACCTGAAACGAGTGAATCATTCCATGTTACATTCATTATTATTCAATTAAAATTGCAATAAATTTATTCAAATTTTCAACAAAAAAAGTGTTTTTGTAGTCAAAAAGTTTTATTTTCAACAAAAATATCGACAGTAATACAATCATTTGTGATACATCGTTTTGCCAACTTTCTTGGAGAGTTCTTTGAAATTGAATTCATGCGCTTTTTAGGGTTTTGTACTAAAATATAAAACCCTATTGCAATCACGACCTGTGTCCGTCTGTCCGTCCGTCCGTCTGTATGTCACAGCACTTTTTCTCCGAAACTATAGAGGCTACAGCCATGAAACTTTGTGGGAAGGTCAGAAAGGGTGACCTCTTCAAAGTTCAAGGGTGAAAATTTTTCAAAGGGGTTCAAGGGGGGTCTCCCCACATAGGGAGGTGACCCCTCAAAAAAAAATTTCACCATTGGTAGTCGAGTAGGGTGTCATTGGAAAGGCCTTAATAAGATCTTTTCAAAACAAGTCTTAAAATTGCCTTATAAGTACCGAGAGGGGCAGGGGAAGGGGAAATGTACGAACTTTTCGCGTACCCCCCCCCCCTCGCGATTGGACACCTTCCATCCGAAAAATTTGAAAAAAATTACGAATGTAGGCCTTAATGAGTACAACAACAACAAATACATGAGAAGTCGAAATTCACTCAACTTTGTTAGTAATAGTATGATTTATCGATTTTATGTTTTCTTGAATAAAATCTAAATGGCACCCTTAAATTCAATAAAATTTTTATAGGATTGATCTTTTCTGAAAGTTTCATAAAGATCCAATAATATTTGACGAAGTTATAGCGATTTGAATTTTCCTGTATTACTATGGAACAATATGCCCTGTATTACTATGGAAACATATGGCTATGTAGCCATATGCGCTTTTTACCGACTTAGACACTACAGCTTTGCTAGGATTTGCATGAAAATTGCAGGAATGATAGGTATCATGAAGATGAGTACATACAATTGAAACAAGTCGAAGAGGCAGGAGAGAGCTCCTAGCTAAAGGGCTTTGTAACCATTCTAGGATTCGAAAAAATAGGCCATGAATCGATGATTACAGTACAGAGAAAAAAAAATTTCATGAAAGGTAGCCGATATGAGTATCAACTGAAAGTTCTCTATGAGAGCTTTTCAAAATAGTTCTTAAACTGACCGTTTTTGCTTCAGTGGGGGCACAGGGAGGGAAATACATGAAAAATGTGTTTCCTCCCTCGCGAATGGACACCCGTGATCTAAGAAATCTGAAAAAATTATCAAGGGAGATATTTATGGGTATAACTCTAACAAATACCTCAGAAGTCAAAACTCTTTCAACTTTGTTAATAATAGTATGATCCTCGAATTTCACATTTTCTCCAATAAAATCGTCTTTGACATGTTTCTTGATTTTATTCGTAGCTGGTTACTGCATTTTGTAAGTTGAGTACAAAACCCTTCTGACATGAGCATAGGTCTGTCTACCCAACTTGTTTGTTTTTCAACAAGGCAGACGTATGCAGTATACCTGTCAAAGTTTCCATTGCAAGGGCGTTGCGTGTTTTGGTCTTGTTGAGGTTGATATGGCTGAAGATTCTCTCGCAATTCGCTGAGGAATGAGGCAAAACACGAACTCTTCGGACAATGTCTGTTATCTTGGGGAATTCAAGTGTTCCATCGTGCAATTTGGAATTTGCAACTTCTCTCCAGAATCCTTCAAGGCTTATGCCGTGGTTGGGCTCTGCGTCGAATGTCACCAAAAGTAGGAGAAACTCCTCGTGAACTGCTTCGACATCCATTTGAAAAAAACTTGCCACATCTGAGAGATTATTTAGATTCTTCAAAACGGATACCTCCATGAAACCCAGGTGTTTCAGCATCAGGACACTTGGTTCTTTGAATGGAAATCATTTCTAGATTTCTCTTCCCAGGCCAATCAAAAATGCTCTGCATGTCATTCTGAATTCGTCAATTTTTTGAACTGGATAATTCGGATTCTCTTTTAACCATTTTTTGATTTCGCAAGGCAGCACTGGACCAAGATCCAATTCTCTGAGTGGGACCCAATGTTTTCGATTTTTTTCAGTTTGCGTGAAAAAGTGCGATTCTGGGTCTTGGATTTCCTCCAAATACATTCCTCTGACGTACTCTTTGTCCAAGTAGCAACTAATGATTGCTTTGAAAAGAATCTCCATTTTTTTGTACAGTTCGTGAATTTTGGGCTTCTCTGCCTGGAATTCTTTGTTTTTCGCACATACAAGTGTCAGTGCAAATTTCAAAAATCGCAAAAACCACTTTGTGAAAGATTTGCTCAAAACATTGAAAATGCGCTGAGCTTCCGTGCTTCAATCTGGAAGTACTCAAAAAGACCATCGTATTTTAAGATGATAACTTCATCAGCAGGCAGTAGGGATAACCATCTAATTGCGAAAATTCGGAGTAACTTCCGTTCGGGAATATCCAGCAGTTTTTCAATTTCCCTCAGTTCATGTTGGCGTTTGCTGCTGTGTTTAAAATAGTTGTATAATTGAGACAAAAGCTCTTGAACTTCCCGAGGAAATAACTCAGAAGTCACGGAGACAGCTCGGGCCAGGGAATGACAGATGCATTTCATTGTGAAGAGGCAGGGGATCTCTTTGCGTAACAAGGCGGCGGCCGACCTGTTGATGCCAAACATGACACTTGCCCCGTCGCTGGCGAAGCCCACCATATTTTGATGATAGTTGACACCGTTGTCTTCGAAAAATTTGATAATCAGATCATAAAGCCCTTGATGATCAGCTTGTGTGACCTGCCAAAAATAAAATAACTTGATAGAATAGATCGTTAACAAATTGACTTTTTTTTCCATTTATTAAAAACCAATTTCTCTAATAATGTAATCAGAACTTCTTTTGTTTTTCAAAAAATTGTTCGTATATTTACGTCTATCATGTGAGAATTTTATGTAATTGTATATTTTTTTATTTTTTAGATATTTATTTTGTTTTCATAAATTAATAAAAACAGAGTAAAATTCAAATAAATAAGAAACAATAAAATATTGAAAATGTTATTTGATTGTCCATTATTATCTTTTATTTTTCTAGGATTTTTTATCCTCAATACCTATTTTGTTTTCATACATTCATAAACATAGACTTGATTTAAACACAAAAAAAACAATAAAATATTTAAGATATTTTTTCATTTTACATTATTATCTTTGATTTTTCTAGCATTTTTTTTTTCCTCAATTTTTTTCAATGCGCTAAATTAACTTTTTCATTAATGCACAGCAATCTCTTATTATGAGAATTCACACGATTGTCTTTCTTATAATTAGCATTTTTATTACACCACAAAAAAGTCGAACATTGAATGAAACTCACCTCTAAAAGGGCCAGAAATTCATCAGTTACTCCTTCTTCACTGCTGTCCAAACGCACGCAGAGGACAAGGTGTTTGGAAGTGGAGATGTCTGTAGACTCGTCAATAATGAGAGAAAAGTAACTCTCTTTCATTTTGACGAGTAAAAGCTCCAGGTTCTGCTGGCTCATGACATTACGGATGAGATGAGTGCATTTAGTGCGATCGCAAGTAACCTGCCTCAAAGTTTCAGGTTTGCACTTGATGCTTTTGATGAGCTCTGTCAACTCATCCGAGATCGCTATTGGCAGGTTTTTTTTTCAATGAAGGCAGCGATTTTGAGCGACACTTCGTTAGCCTCAAGGTTAGAGTCGGCCGCGTCTTGAAAAAATTTTGCCACATTACCCGCAGTTGCTTTGGTTTTTGGAGCAGCAATGTGGCTCTCAGTTTTAGCGTAATTAGCTAGAGCTGTGCGTCCTGCATGTTGCGCAAGTTCGAGGTTTCTCGGCTGGCTTGCATCATTTGCAGCAAAAAAAGGAGCCTGCAACACAAATTTATATTTCAAAATTAGACGTAAAAAATCAAATATTTATTTATCGAAAATGTTTTGAAGAACGAAGCTGCTGTAGATTTCGTACACCAGGGAAAATCTGCCTCCCACTTTGACGTATAATGCTGAAGATTTCTGAAACATTTATGATTATGAGAATGTCATATTTCAGAAAAAATTGATAATTTGGAAAAAAAAAATATTTCTCAATACCTTTTCCCTAATGCTTTTCGTTTGGACCTGTCAACACAAAAATTATCAACTTTTTAAACTGACAAGAAAACGAAAACAGATAATACGAAATACAGAATTTTGACTGACGTTCCCCTAGAAATTTCTTCTCTATCTGATTCTTCGTCGTGATCATTTTCCATCTTGCACTTGAGTTTCTAGAATTTCGAGTGAAAATATTTATTCTTGACACTTGACAATGTAAAGTAAACAAAAACATATGAAACGATGTGAAGCAATGTGTGAACTATTGTGAATTAAACACTGCAAACACTCGATATAAAGCTGTATTATCACTAAAACAACAAAACCATAACTTGTGAAACCGCCGGTGTCTGGTATGTCAGGCTCAAATCAGGCATATATATTATATGCATGCGAAATGCGAGAGGGAGTACCTTGGTTACATATCGCACCTTTGCAATAGTCGTCGGTGGTGAGAAAAGTCCGAAAATCCCTAGGAAGATGTAAAAAAGAACAGTTTTGTACCAAAAATGCATAAAAAACGTGTTTGTCTGAAAAACGTATAAAAAAACGTAGCGCTCTCGAAAACCCCTGAAAAAACGTATAATACGTTAAAAAACGTATATCTGGCAGCCCTGGCACCAACCAGTATGGAAATCTGTCTTCTGGATATACCTTTCCAAACACAAAAATATTTTGAAAGCGAAGGTGTCTTCCAAGCTACATTAGATAATATTTCTCAACAATCTCAAGAAAAATTATATACACATTTTCTTAATGGGAAATTTTGGAATACTATTTGTTTGGATGAAAACAAAATTAACGTTCCCATGTTTTTGTATTTGGATGACTTCGAAATAAATGACCCCTTAGGTTCAAAAGCAGGCTAACAAAAAACTCGTGCAATATATTACAGCTGTCCAGTTATACCAAACTATCAACTAGGTAGATTAACAAATATTTTTGTTGGTGGTTTCATAAAATCTCGGGACCTTAATGAATGTGACATTATAAAATCTCTTTCCCTGTTGGTAGAAATTTTAAAAAAGTTATAAAATGACGTTGTTGAAATAAAAACAAAGGATGGTCTCTTTCAATTATATGTAACATTAGGGCAAATTCTAGGGGACAATCTGGCTTTAAATACTGTACTTGGCTATAATGGCTTTATTTGAGTTTTTCAGAACATTTTCTATCTTTTTTAATTGGAAATCAACTTGAACCTTTAATGATTCTCGATTTTGTATCTTTAGATGGACAACCAGCTCATTTTCGTATGCTAAACAATAGCCTTAAAATACTTCGCCCTAAAAAGTGTTGGAGATAAGCAAATCTTGGCAAATTCTGTTTACTACCTTAGATGTTAAGATATTTTTGAATGAATATGAACTTTGTAATGTTTATTAATAAAAGGTTTTGTTTCTTAAAATTTTTAATAATTTCATTAATGCATCATTAATTCTAGGTTAATCAACAAGATATCTTATAAAATCAATCAGATGTCCTCATTAAATATATAAGCTAGACTTCTGATTTTAAGAAGAATTTCAGGTTAATTTTAAGAAGAGTACTTTTGAAGTCAAAAAGATAATCTTTTTATTTTAATTAGCCTGCCTCATAGCTTTAATAAGATTTCTTATTAAAAAAATGTCTCTCTATAGAAGTATACAGTTTCCTCCCTTTTCAAGCTTTTCAAAAGATTTTTTTTTATGGTTTTAATATGACTATCTTCTTGGGTGAAAACAATAGACAAAACTTCTTAACTTTCTTCTAATTTATATAGTCGTTTTCGCTCTGTGAAAGCTTATGTTATACACATTATTTTAGATGAAAGCACATTATTTTAGATGAATGAAATATTATTCTTCAATAAATCAATGGCTTTTGATTTTATACAAAAAAGGAAACTTATTAACTTAAATAAATAGTCAAAGTAACGTAAAAGCTTGGTCATACTAACCACATTACGAAACAAGGTAACATCGTTGAGATGACAGATTGTATTTTTACGGTCACTATGAAAAATAATTGTCCATGCAGCAAAAGCATATTCCCTTCAAATATAAAATAGTTAAAAAAATTTTATTGAATATTTATGGCTCCCATAGTCAATATAATTATTCATTAAGTCAGCGCCGTTTCGACTATAAAATTAGTCGTCTTGCAATTTGATTTTGGTCAGTATGATCCGCTTAATTCTTTCAGTTTAGGAATAAGGTAATCAACGTGATTTTTCGGGCACTTTGTATGGGTAGTTTACCGTGGATGGCAACACTTATGAAGTGGTAGACTGTCACCATCCTTGGTTTTTAGCTGCTCCCGAAAACACATTTGTTATTATAATTTTTGAGATAATTTATAATCTGTAGTCAATGAACGCAACGCTAGAAGCTTGGTAAACTTTCACCTTTCTTATTTGCCCTTCCTAAATAATTAAATAAAATATATTTATGCTTTGTATGATTGTGGTCAAAATTTATGACGCTGCCTCTCGGACTATAATATTCATCAAGATCTAATTAGCACGCAAACGATGAAAATTTAATGCGAAGTACTGATAAATTTTAGTAAAAAGATATCCTTCAAACTGTATATCATTACACATCAAGCTATTGCCTTTTCATCTTACAATACCCAAAAATATTTTGTCCTTCAAATTTCTGAAAACCCACACACCCTATTAGCTTTGCAATGGTAACGCGAAATATCTTTAAATTAAAATATAATCTCAAATAGCTTCAAATAAGAACGAAAATTTCTAATTAAGTCAACATCTTATTAAATTGTCAATGATTAATTAAAAATTATGAAACCATTACAAAATAATTATTTCCTTTCATCAGACTAATTACGATCATTAAATATCTACGCCTTAGAAACTGTAGAGATTTTCATGACGAGCTTTCTTTATATATAGAAAGAACTCTATTGTATATATAACAGTATCGCCACGTATATAACTCTCTCACGACTTTTGCCACCAGTTTTCGTTTCGCTTTTGTTGTTCTTCGTTAATTAGACAAACAACCACCTTTGCTCATTCAATTTTCTCAAACCGCTTCGCATTTCATCTCATTCAGTTGTATCTACATCTTTAAGCTGTATCTAAATACATATCTACCACCCACCTCATCAGGCTTGGCTTGAAACTTCACGTTGATTATTAAAGAGAAAATTTTAAATGGCGATAATTAAGCAACAAAATATTCTTTTCAACATAATCCACACCATGTTTCTCTCCATTAAATCGTTGCAAATGGAGGGTCCAAATTGGCACGCTCGGTGGAAGAGTGAAGGGAGAGCTTATTATGGCCCAAGTCGTTTCCAGGACAAAGCGACATTGTATATTGTTAGGAAAAGCTTTCACCGAGCTGTACGAAATTAACACAATGTAATTATAACAGCGGCAGCAACAATGATGGCGTTTCTCTGGTCCGAAAATAAGATCATTTGTGGTCTTATAAATTTTCTCTTTTCTGTCCAAAGGAAAACAATTGCTGCAAGACAAATCCTAAATTTTCCGAATGGTTGTTAGGTATGTATACGCATTTTGTAAATATCCAAAGGCGAATTCTTATAAGAAAGCTGTGGGTGGTGAAGTTTGCGTTTTGTATTCTTTCTGTGCGGATTTATATCGACAAAGTAATTAGTAAGAAAATGGGAATACGGCAGAATACTTTATTCATAGTTCTTCTGGGAATTAGATTAATATATATATATATATATATATATATATATATATATATATATATATATATATATATATATATATACATATATATATATATATATATATATATACATATATATATATATATATATATATATATATATATATATATACATTTATATATATATATATATATATATACACACACACATATATATATATATATATATATATATATATATATATATATATATATATATATATATATATATATATATATATAGATATATATACATTATATATATATATATATATATATATATATATATATATATATATATATATATATATATATATATATATATATATATATAGCCAAGGCCCGGCTTGGACTGTCGCGCCAGAGATTTTGATATTTATAAATAGGAGTGCATGTCTGAGAAATTTATTGGAATTTTATTTCATTTTCGTTTTGAAATTTTATTTCATTTTGTTTTGAAATAAATATCTCAGTAAAGTTGTTTAGCTTCTCAAATTAGGACAATTTCAACAAAATGCTAAAACTTTTGGATCAATACTGGACAAGTGTTAGTAAAGTGAGATCTACCAAAAGTTTAGCTGAATCGAATTAAAATGATTACCGTTTTATAAGTATAATAAATTTGAATTTTTTATTCAGTGAAAAATTGGTTTGAATACTTCATTTAATAATGAAAGAGTATCTATCACATCTTCGCACTCCAGAGTTGAACATTTTATGTGTGATGTGCAATGCTACAATGCATTTCAAAGTATAGATATGTTAGAGGGAATACTCAGCGAAAATCGGCACTATTACACTCAGAGAAAAAAAGTGGCCAATTTTTCAACTATTTTCCTCAGATAAATTAGTTAAATATAGTCAATTTGAAAAACAAATAGTTTAAGGTGATGTCTTAACCATACATACATTTTATCACTACTACTATGTACTATTTTACTAGAAAATAGTTGAGCTTACACTGAACCAAAAACGTTCATTATATTGATGAAAAACTACATCTAACCAATGAATTTTTCATTATTATTGGTCCAATGAATGCGTTCATTGTCTCAATGAATTGAAAATCATAGCTTGATGATTCGAATCATCGATTTATGAAAATTTCATTGATGTCGAAAAGTAATGATTTTTTCACTATGTCAATCAAAAAAATCATCAAAATTGATCTGTGATGTAATTATCGAATTCATTGAATTCATGAATAATTTCATTCAGTCAATGAACTTGTGCATTCAGTTGATGAATAATGATCGCTGAGACGAATGATAATATTCATCAAAAGAATGCACTTTTCCATCAATATCAATTACCCAAGTCATTGGATCCTGAATTGTTTGTTGCTAAAATAACATTTTTTTCAAATACAATTATGCCAATCATCGCAATTCTTATCGGCACTATTTTTGTGTGCTTGCGTCGCATTTCACCTCAAACTATACCAGCCTCACTCATATATCAATCCCAGCTTATTTTACAAACAAAAAAAAACTATCGAAAAATTTGTTAGAGTTATTTTATTCACAATAAAATTTTTATTTAATTTCAGTAAGTGACATTTAGTATAAGAATCTATGTTATATGTTAAGTTCTGTGCGCTGTAATTCCCTGAATTATTATTAAACACTTAAATAAAATTATGCTTCACAAGTTGAGAATTACCTTTAAAGACGTTATTTATTTTTTACCATTTCTTGGTTTTTTAAATACTCCGCTAAAACAAAAACTTTCGAATATCTACTTTCATTGGATTTACTGTTTTTATAAAAATAAATTTCGATGAAATTCCAAAACATACTGCTAGCTTTTGGATATTCCAAGTTAAAAATGTGAAATGTTTTGTAGCAAATGTCTACAGCTCGTAGGAAATTAGTAAAAACTAGTTTCGTATCATCTAAAAACACGTGAAATTTTTCAAACGTGTTGAAATCCTTATCACCAACTGCAAATATGAAAGGCTGAATGCTTTCCGATCGAGATTTGAGGAAATTGATATGCTCCTCTATTTGTTGTACACTTTGACCAACATAAATGAATGATTCTTGCGAATCCTTCATCGTATATTTTGTGACGCTGGCCTTCCCAGTATGGTCCTTGCGCACAATTTTTTGTGTTGGTACAAGATACCCATGCAAACACCACAAAATTTGCATTGCATAGTTATCTGTGAATATAAAACAAGAAGTATTAACCACATGTGGACACTGAGTATATCTTCATAAAAAATCGTTAAAATGCAAAATGGGCAACAAACATGTTCGATCCCATCATAAAAAATAAACTATATGACATTTTTTGGAAGAGAATTAGTGAGATTTAGTTTAAATAAGCCAGAGAACGCTTCAGTCAAGGGAGATTTGTAACCAACCTAGTTAAAGCAAAAGATTTGAATTAATCTATTCTTGATTCCTATAGTTAAGTAATGAAAAAATACCGATAGCTTGTTTCGTAAATCCAGTTTAAATGAAGTTATTTTGCTATTTAAAAATTTCCACCCAATTATGAAATCTAATTGAGACTCTTGCGAATTAATGACGAAAAATTCAAAAATCATAATCTTGTTGTTGTTGCTCTTGAAACCATTAAGACCTAATTCTGCATTTTTTTACAGATAGATGGGCAGAGGAATGGATGGACAAATCAAAGTTGTTTTTTAAAATTATTTTAAAAATCAGAAAAACTATCTACCTTGTTCAGTAGCGTCATCTTTGATGGATACAAGTATTTTCTTCAGGCCTTTGTCTTTCACGTGATTGTCTTCGCAAAGGAATCGCAGTAAATGTTTCGATGCATTTGCCCAGCCATTTAAAATTCCATTCGAATTTTTTACCACTGCTGAGAAATCTTTATCAATCTGAAATGTGGAAGAAATAAGTAAGCTTCGATTATCAAATTAAAAAAACCTGATATCTTTTAAATGAAAAATGGACAAATCATTGTGATTATAAATACATCTTACCAAACGATATCCTGTTGGTTTTTTGTATTCAGGCCATTTGCGCAAAATATCTTTCAAAGATATTGCTTCGTTGATCTCGTGAAGACGATATTGCGTACAAGCTTGCCAACAAGCATCAAATTCTTCTGCCGACAAGTTACCAAATTTCAAACTACGAATGCACTGCTCAGCATCCGCTTCCGGGGCTAAGAAGCATAAAGTTACAAGTGAACTGTCCCTTGAAGGTCAAAAACTTACCAAACACTTTCTTTGTGATGTTGTTCTCATTTGATGATTCAATCTTGTTTGGGAACTGATGTCTGGATCGGCTTTTCAGATTGCAGTATTTAACATAAATTTTACCCCGTTTACCTACCCTATAATATTCTAGTTTTTTGGATGGAAAACGATCAATTATTTCGTTTTCAAGTTTGTAACTAGTTGCAATCGACATATGAATTTCATTTTCGTCGAAATAATTAGCAATAAGATTTATAAGGAGCAACCGGTGTTCGTCCAAAAAAATTGAGTTGTCTTCGTATAACTTACACAATAGTTGCGCTCTTTTGCTGTCATTCAAAATTGTTGATAAACAAACATAACATCGATCATTCATTTCTGGTGAGCTGCATTCTTTCAACGTATATGGTGATGACCGACAAGACCTTACAGCACTGAATGATTTGAAACTTGCAGCAGGAGAAAATTGAGCCGAATAGTCTTCATATTGATTATCTTGTGAATAAAGTGGAATATTGATTCCTTTGCGCCATATATTCAAATGATGTTCAAAGAGAATAACTTCCCTCATTGGGTACTTTTCGAGCACTGGTCTTATGTGATGTGGCTGCATAATCTTTAAAATTTCGACATCAATTTTTTTCGGCTGAAATATTTAAAAATATGTTTGTAAGATGAAATTAGTTTGGTTTTTCAGTATGCTATAATTAGTCAATCTTTCAAATAAGTGCTCGAGATTCCAACTTTTCAAAAGAACCTTTAAGTCATTGTTAGCAGACTTTTCCGAGTAATTGCTAGTAGATTGAACTGGTTCTTCTGTCGCTAAATTGATTTGATTTTCCAAAAATATTACAGCTGAAGAAGAGTGTAGCCCATACTCAGTCGGCAAGTTCTCCCCTGAACTTATAGCTACATCTTGTTGAAAGTTCATGATGGAATAATCGATGTCAATGCTGTCATTTGTGTTCATCTGTGTTGAACCATCCATTTATGAAAATATTTTGAAACTAAAAAAACCAAACGGTTTACAGCTATGTGAAACATACAAAACAGCACACAGAATATAAAAGGAGGAACTTATGGAACATAATATTCTTTCACGCGAATCATAGATTTGCCCAGAGCCGTCTTTATAAGATTTAATGGTGGTCCCACGATTTTGTCTAAACTAAAAATGGTGAACTCTCCAAGCGAGGCAGGGTCAACTTCAAAAGCCAAAACATGTGGATCATAGTGAATATTTCGCAACTCTTGTGTAAATAGGCAATAGTTTTCATCTGATTGAATAATGTTGATTATCATAAAAATTGCATAATCTATGTGTTTCCTTGCCACGTAATAACCTTTTTTGAAGGTTTTTTTTTAAACATTTGCATTTACTAAAATATTTTATTTTTGCTACATCAATGTTCAATTTGCTTTTAATAAGGTTTTGTAAATTACAATCAATTTCATCCTTTTTATTGACATGAAGTTTTCTATCGGAGCTCGATTGATTCATAATTTGACTAGCAAATTTCAATTGAAATTTCTTAGCTAAAGTGAGGCATATAAACTTGCGTGAGGTTGTGACATGTGAATAAAGCTTATATTCTTTGTGTTTTGCTTCAAACTGAAAGCACCAAAACTTTCTTAATGGTCCACATTGTTGTATAATTCGATGATAGTGCGTCAATATATGAAATTTTGGCTTTAGAGTATCGTGGAATAGTTGAATATACTTTTTATTGTGCCATTCAATTTTTTTCTGCAATGCATTTACTGACTCGCTAGTAACTTCAAAACATAGAACTAGATCAATTATGTCTATTAAATTGATAAGAAAACTCCACACTTCATCATCTTCAGGAACAATATCTCCAATCATTAGTGGTAAATAAATGACAAAAGTTAACATTTCTTTTGCAGACATCTTTAAATGCCGTTTGTTTAAATGGGATGGCAATATCTCGTTCGAAATGTTATCTATTTCAATTGGTCCATATTCAAAGGATTGCTTTCGTCTATTTAAGGTTTGCAATGTAAAGTATCCCATTGTTTGAGTTAAATACAATATTATATGACATAAATCATAATGGCATATACCTTCAAATATGTCGTGCATAACATCCACGCTGAAATTTTCAACAACATGAAATGAACGTATTTTATTAAAGCAGCATGAGTCCACAATGCCAGTTTTTTCGGGGATCTTTGCAATGGCGTCTATAGCATAGTTTACTTCATCACGTAACTTTTCTGGATTTTCAATACAAAGTATTTGCCATTCACTCTTTTCAATCTTACAAAATCGGCAAAATGTGCCAGCGAAAGATTTTCTAAAATTTAACAATGAGTTGAGTCCTAAATTATCTCCTAAAATCAGTGCTAAAATGAAGTGAACATTTCGAGGTGCAGCATTGGCCACTTTAATTTCAATTCCATTCACTTCAAGATTTATAAGTTCACCCACTAATCGTTGTAAGCATTTATCGTTTCCATACATTTTAAGATCCTTTGATTTTACGACGGCAGCTAAATATATAACATTTTGTGCAAAGCCTAATGGCATACATGGAAATGAATAATAAAAGTTGCACACTGAATGGATTGTCGCATGCGACCCTAGTGCATTATTCAGCTCTTAATCATCTGCATACAGGAAAAATGGAATTAAAATTTTATTCGGATATAACGAACTTTTTTTCTTCCACAATTCGCCTTGAGCAAAATTCGTAAAGCGAGCATCTGTGACTATAACATTGGATCCTGGAGTGTCAGATCACCTAATTACCCTGGCGCTGTTAAGGCCAGTCAATATAAATTCAAAATACTGGCAGTCCAGGAAGCGAATTGCACTGGAAACGACATTCAAGACATGAGATCGCACACAATATTTAAAAGTAGGGAGCCTACTGGAAAACGAGAATTCGGAGTAGCCTTCATTGTGGATATGGAGTTCAAATCACACGTTATTGATTTAAAGGCAGTCAATGAACGGTTGTGTGCGATCCGTATAAAAGCGAAATTCTTCGAAATCTGGCTGATTCATGTTCACGCCTCGACCGAAGAAAAAGACGAAAAAACGAAGGAATCGTTTTACAATCACTTGGAAAGACTGGTCGACTCATTGCCCACAAAAATTATTCTGGGTGATTTCAACGCTAAGGTTGGCAATGAGCTATCTCATCGGGGAACGATTGGAGGATATAGCCTCCACGATGAAACAAATGACAACGGCGAGCGCCTGATTGACTTTGCATGTAGCAGAAATCTATTCATACGTTTGAATTGCTTCCCACATTGACGCATTCATAAAATGACCTGGGTATCACCGGATGGCAACGCACAAAACTAGATCGATCATGTTCTGATCCAACAACGTTGGGCCTCCGTACATACTTGTCGTCCGTACATACCGAGGAGCCAATTGTAGCTCAGATCATTACTTGATCAAATTAAACTATCGATGTCGTATGTCAAAGGCATATTCAGCGAAGACCAGCCTGCTACAAAAATTTGACATCGAAAGGCTCCAAACGGCGTCTGTTGCAAAAAAATTCAGGGAGACCCTCGACAACCAGCTGGCTCCCATGTTATCAGACGCATCGTTAAAGACGAGCAACGAGCTCTAGATGGAAGTGAAAGCGGCTATCAGAACCGTGGCAGAAAAGACGATCGGACATCAAGCCCGGCGCAAGAGGAATGATTGGTTCGATGATGAGTGCCAGAATGCGTTAGATAAAAAAATCAGGCGTACAAAGAACACGTAGGTAAGAAAACCAGGACGAAGAGAGAACACTATGAAAATCTCAGAAAAGTAGTGAATAAGATAATTAGGATTAAGAAAAGAAAATACTATGAGGACCAATTGAGAAGTATAGATGTAACTTTAGCGAGCAACAACACAAGACAAGCATATAAAGTAGTGGGAAGCCTGAAACCACGCTCTGTCGTGATGACAGCGGTAATATAATCGCTAATGAAAACAAGATTAAGCAAAGATGGGCATCATATTTCAAGAACCTCCTTAATCCTCCACACAGATCCAGAACATCGGAGCCTATAGATGTCTGCGAGTAACTTCCATTGGCCCCACCAACTCTGGATGAAGTTTGTTCCATGATCAAAGCCCGAAAGAATAATAAAGCGCCGGGCATTGATGAGATTCCAGTGGAGCTCATCAAATATGGTGGCAGTAGTGTTCATCAAGTTATTTACAAAGTCATCCAGTACATTTGGCATCAAGAACATATGACGAAAGAGTGGAGCCAATCAATTATATTGTCTATCCACAAAAAAGGTGACAAGCTACAGTGCGAAAATTATAGAGGTATGTCACTACTATGTACGGCGTACAAAATATTTTCTAAATTCTTTAGAAAATAAAATCGGGTCATACCCCAACAGTATTATTGGGGAGTATCAAGGTGGTTTTTGGGCAGGTAGATCAACAACAGACCAATTGTTCACAGTCAAGCAGGTACTTGAAAAATGCTGGGAGTTCAACATAGACGTGCACCAAATTTTCGTTGACTTCAAGCAAGCATACGACAGTATTGATCGTAACGTACTGTACCAAATAATGCTTGGTTTTGGCATCCCAGCCAAATTAGTCCGTCTTACCAAAATGACAATGATGTCAATAACCTCCCAAGTCCACATCAATAATCAACTCACCGATGCCTTTGACACAAATATCGGACTAAAGCATTGGCCCCATTGCTATTCAATTTGGCTCTGGAGTACGTCATACGGAAGCTACCTGTCGATACGCAAGGTACATTACTATACAAGTCAAGCCAGGTAGTGGCCTATGCGGACGACATCAACATTTTGTTACGGTCACTAGGAACTGCCAAAGAACTCTTCCTGAAACTCAACAGCGAAGCAAAACTAGTAAGGCTACAAATCAACGAAAATAAAACAAAGCTCATGACGCAGTCGAGGAAAAATAGCCCAAATACACAAAATATCACACTTGGCGAATACAGTATCGATAATGTTAGCAAATTTGGGCGCCAAAATAACGAAAACGGGCAATGAAAGAGATGTAATACGCCGAAGAATACAGCTCGCAAATAAAATATTTTATTCAGTTTTGACGATCTTGAAGACCAGCAGCATACACAGGAAAACAAAGCTCTAAGTATATAAATCGGTGATAAGACCTGTGTTATGCTATGGGTGTGAAACATGGACCCTAAACCAAGCATCCGCAAATATATTGAACGCCTTTGAGCGACGCGTCCTGAGGCGAATAATTAGAGCGAAGCTAGACGGGGACCACTGGCGAATTCGAGACAACCATGAGCTGTATGAAATTTTTTGACGAACCGGAGGTCTCAAGGATTGTAAGACTGCGGAGGCTGCAATGGGCTGGACACATAAATCGTATGGACGAACAACGGATACCCAAGAAGGTATTCGTTGGGAGAACTGAAGGCCGGCGGCCAGTGGGGAAACCGAGGAAACGCTGGTCTGACTCGGTCGACGAAGGCAGGAAGCGAAGGCTCGAAAGGGGCTGTAGTGCTAAGAAGAAGAAGATAAAATACTTAACCTATTATAATATATATATATATATATATATATATATATATATATATATATATATATATATATATATATAATATGTATATCTATTATAATACGTTAAGTATTTTATAGGCCCTCTCATTTCGTTTCGATTATGGTTTCGTTGTGCAAAAGATAGTAATGTTTTGGCTTAAGGGTGTCCTTAAAAATATCAATATACGTTTGATTCGTTTGAGCTATTGAACTACTTAAGCTACTTAAAAATACCTCATCGAAAATTGGCAGAAGAAGCATGTCAACGAATTTGTTATAAACAATTAACGGGAGCCTGTGCTTACCAGCTGCGCCAATATTATAAACAATATTTGATAGAAGCCTGTGTTTATACTTTGTGGTTTGGTAGAAGAATCGAAGGCCTCTAGAATGGAGGCGGATGGGCTTGTGAAGCCGCATATCATCGACCAGGCCTGAGGAGTGCTCGACTTTCTCCCGTTTCCCTGAGCTCTTGTTTCTCATCTTTTTTAGGGTTTTGTACTTAAATACAAAACCCTATTGCAATCACGACCTGTGTCCGTCTGTCCGTCCGTCCGTCCGTCTGTATGTCACAGCACTTTTTCTCCGAAACTATAGAGGCTACAGCCATGAAACTTTGTAGAAAGGTCAGAAGTGGTGACCTCTTGAAAGTTCAAGGGTGAAAAAATTGTTCAAAGGCGTTTAAGGGGGGTCTCCCACATATAGGGAGGTGAACCCTCAAAAAAAAATTTTCACCATTGGTAGTCGAGTAGGGTGTCGTTGGAAAGGTCTCAATGAGTTTTAAAATTGCCTTATAAGTACCGAGGGGGGCAGGGGAAGGGGAAATGTACGAACTTTTCGCGTACCCCCCTCGCGATTGGACACCTTCCATCCGAAAAATCTGAAAAAAATCATGAATGTAGGCCTTCATAAGTACAACAACAACAAATACATGAGAAGTCGAAATTCACTCAACTTTGTTAGTAATAGTATGATTTATCGATTTTGTGTTTTCTTGAATAAAATCCAAACGGTACCTTAAAACTCAATAAAATTTAGCAAAGAGATAATTATTTATAAGATTGATCTTTTCTGAAAGTTTCATAAAGATCGAATGGTATTTGCCGAAGTTATAGCGATTTGAATTTTCCTGTATTACTATGGAGCAATATGCCCTGTATTACTATGGAAACATATGGCTATGGAGCCATATGCGCTTTTTACCGACTTAGCCACTACAGCTTTGCTAGAATTTGCATGAAAATTTCAGGAGTGATAGGTATCATGAAGATGAGTACATACAATTGAAACAAGTCGAAGAGGCAGGAGAGAGCTCCTAGCTAAAGGGCTTTGTAACCATTCTAGGATTCGAAAAAATAGGCCATGAATCGATGATTACAGTACAGAAGAGTGGCCCCTGAAAAAAATTTCATGGAAGGTAGCCGATATGAGTATCAATTGAAAGTTCTCTATGAGAGCTTTTCAAAACAGTTCTTAAACTGACAGTTTTTGCTTCAGTGAGGGCACAGGGGGGGGAAATACATGAAAAATGTGTTTCCTCCCTCGCGAATGGACACCCGTGATCTAAAAACTCTGAAAAAATTATCAAAGGAGATATTTATGGGTATAACTATAACAAATACCTCAGAAGTCAAAATTCGTTCAACTTTGTTAATAATAGTATGATCCTCGAATTTCACATTTTCTCCAATAAAATCGTCTTTGACATGTTTCATGATTTTATTCGTTGCTGGTTACTGCATTTTGTAAGTTAAGCACAAAACCCTTCTGACATGAGCATAGGCCTGTCTACCCAACTTGTTTCTAGAAGCAATCGTCAACCGTGTGCGTACTTCTCGCGCAGGACTCGCACATAACTTGGATGTGGTAGACCCTGGGACTATCGGATGTGTTGTATGGGGGTTTTTGTGGGAGTTTTTTCTTGCAGTCTTTCTGGTCATGTCCATACTCTTGGCAGGTAGCGCAAAAATGAAGCACTTTTGCAGTGTGATTGTGTCCCCTTTTGTTGCGGAAACTACACAAGACTCTTTTAGCTGGGTTGGATGCGTTGCTTTCGGTGTTTGTATTGGGCAGGGGGACTATTTGATTGGGCTAGGCCATCACGATACGATACGTTACCCATATTAATTAATTATATCGTATCGATATCGATATTTGTAATAATAGTTGTAAATTTATCGTATCGGAATCGATTTTGGGTCGATATCAATACGATAACCGATAAAATGTCGACATTTCATAAGCTAAAGAATCTATATATGAAATGGCAAAAACGAAACAGTTGAATCTCTTCTTAGGTTTTTGTTTAATAGTTTTGATAAAAACCTACTAGTTTTGTGACCTGTCAGTCCGTCCGTCTGTCTGCCCGTGCGTCGCAGAAAGTTTTCTCAGAAACTACATAAGCCACAATCTTGTGGTTATGTGAACAGCTCAGAAGTGATAACCTCTACAAAGTTCAGGTATTAAATAATATTTTAAAAGATTTTAAGGAGAGGTATCCCATCCGCAGGGGTGACGCTTAAAATTTTTTGTTCGTAAAATATCTCCGGGCTTTGTGAGTGCTTTTTGGATCATGTAAAAAGAGTAAGATGACACCATAAGGGAGTTTGAGGGAAGTCAAAATAGATAAAAACTTTGTGTCCTCCCTTGCAATTTGACATTTTTGAGCCAAAATACCTAAAAACAAAAGTTATGAAACTAGACCTAATGAGTTCATGGTCAACAAATTCCTGAGAAGTCTAGTTCGATTAACTTTGCTAATAGCATGGAACCTTTAAAATTTCCAAAAATTATTATTATTTCTCATTGTTATTATCTCATGTATAAGTTCATATACCCTGAAAATTTTACAGCAATCGTGCAATAAACGACAAAGTCATGGTCAATTGAAAATTATACAACTGGAACAACAGCCACATGTGACTCTTATTAGATACACTTTAGACTTTATTATTTAGTAACTTTTGACGAGCTTTAGTGTCATCAATAAATTAGTAGTCCGTTGTTTTTAATCGACTAAATCTATTGTTGATTTTTTAATGAATAGCCGGGCATAACTCTAGACCGAAGATGAGTATAAGAGTCCTGTTTTTTACAAAGTATAGGACTTACTTTTTAGTAGATCCCGTTTGAAGGACATGGAAATCAATTGACGGTTAAGGATATTTACCATTGAAACAAGAAAATTTGTTACTTTTGCCCAATTTTTTCGGCATAACTAAGCGACGCATTTGAGGATTTTGATTATTGAGGTTTCAAACGGGAGACATCATATTGGACTAAAATGTCCCATCAGAGAATTGTAATCCTTTTTAGGAACCTGCAGGTACTAACAATTCAACACGTTAGATTAAAATTGTAAAATTGGATTCTAATGCACTTTCATATGAAGTACACCTATTATTTTGCGAATTTTCAAGAATTTCAATGAGGGCACTGAATCCTTTTGGTCAAGATGATGAAATGATAAATAACGTCAAGCTTTTAATTTTTGAATCCTCTCGATTGGAAAAAGACAATAAATTACCCGGAAATTTACCTTAAATTATATAATTTCAGGTGAATCAATGCAATTTTTTTGAAAATAGAAGAAGATCTGCCAACAAAAATCGCTCTAGATTCGCAAGAAGCATACGTCCTATAATGAACAGTCAATATACCATTTAGTTTAAGATGAGGGGCACAACTTTTGGTTTGGTGTGCTAAGCTAGATTGACGCCTCACTGGGAGTTTAGACTAAAGCCCCGAGCAACAATCAGGGACTCTAGTACACTATAATCCGATTTGCTGTTCTTGTTGCTCAGTGGGGCCAGGTGATTTTCGGAGAACTTGTCGTTCGAAAGCATCTTTCCATTTTTGGAATGTTCCCGTTGGCGTCCAAATTTCACATACATAAAGGATAATGAGCCTCATCAGAACCTTGTCTATTTTCATTTTGGACTTTTGGTGTATTTTCATGAACTTGATCTGGGGTTTTGTTTTTCTTGTGAGTATCATAATTTTGTTTGTATTTTCATTGACTAGTAGTCCCATCTGATTTGCGGATTTCGATATTTCTTGAAACGCTTACTGCAAATAGGAAAACTATCGGGCCAGTATATAGACGTTGTCTGCATATGCCACCAGTTGCGCAAATTCACGACCAGCGTGCCTTTTCCTTCTATAGATGATGATGATGTGATCAAGTGTTAAGTTGATGAGAATTGGTGCCAAACCGTTTCCCTGTTTTAATACTTTCTTTATAAAGATTATTTCCGTTAGATCGTTTTTGATTTTAGCTTGGCACTCGGTATTATACATTCTAATCTCTATCAAACCCACTGATTTTGCTGGGACTCCTAGTTCAAGGAGTAAATTATAGAGGGCATTTCATTCGAAGCTAGCATAGGCTGGTTTAAAGTCAAAAAAAGATTGGTATGCACCGATTAGTTCCCAGCATTTTTCTAGTATTTGTCTTACGGAGAAGATTTGCTCAATCGTCGATGCTCTGAAGCTAGCTTGGTACTCTCCAGTAATTCCGTCAGCATACAGATCCAATCGCTGCTCAATTATTTTGAAGAACACTTTGTAGCACGTGTGCAATAAGTATATTCCTATGTACTCGATCTCTTTTTTCTATATTGGACAGATCACAGTTTTGTGTCAGTCTGCTGGGATAGTCTCTTCGGTACAGATTTTCAATGAGCTAGTTTATGTGCATACTGAGGGTTTTTTGCCAACCTTCAATGGCTCCGCCGAAATTTCGTCTACACCAGGCGCTTTATTTAGTTTCAAATACCTGAGTTCAGATTCCAACCACCAGTGCTTTAGATTAAAAAAAAAAAGTCGACTTTACAATCCCTAATAGAGGAGCTGCATTATATTTTTATTGGATTTAATCTTAAATATATATATTTTTTTTTAATTTTTAGTATCGATATCGATATTTTCGATAATATCGGGACGTATTTATTGGCGATACGATAATATCGATAATTTACTGAATCAGTAGTATCGTATCGTTATTAGTTTCGTCACACAGAACATCGTATCGTATGTTGTATCGAAAATCGATATGATACGATATTTTTATCGATTTTTGTGAAGGCCTACGCAAAATGGGGTATTTTTCCAGTGTGGGTATAGGTGTGTCCCCTTTTTTTGCAGAAACTTCACGTTACTCTTTTAGCTAGGTCAGATGTTTTGCCTTGGGTGTTCGTATTGGGCAGGGGGACTATCTGATGCTAAGCACCAGGGTTTAATAGTTGAGGGTGTGGTGTAGTATTTGGCATTAGGACCATCTGGTATTGCTGATCACCAGTATTTACGAGTTGTGAGTGTGGCGTGTGATACTTACTTAAAAGGTTGTAGATTGGCACTCCTTGTGATTGAACTAATGCATTGTTCTGACCTAATAGTTATTGAAAATTGGGGTTCAATGGAATCGTACCAATAAACTGGTGTCTTAACTGGTGGTAACGCTGTTGGGGGTGGAGCTGCGTGAGTGATGCTTCCTGTTGCAGCTTCTCCATGTTCAAGCCTTTTGCTATAAGGTCCTCGAAGGTTTTGGTTTCCTGTGTTAGCAGATATTGACAAAGGTATGGGTTGGTGACTCCTCTTTTAAAAACATTTTTGGCAAAATCCTCCAACCGCTCGTTGGCGAATTCGCATGACGTCTTTGAGTAAGATTATGCGGCTGATTCTTGACAGGGCCTAAGTATGTGCCTCAAACGTGATGTGTAAGTGAGGAGTCATTTTGTTGGAGTATGTTTTGCTGTGACTAAACTATTCACCAGTTCCTGATAAGTTTCTCTCGGCAGATATCCCCTTGAGAGTAGCTCCCTCGTGGCTTCTATTCTTGCAGGGACGTTAGAGGAGATAAGTTGGTATGCTTCACCCCGGAGTCGAGTTGGAAATATCTGCATGAAGACTGCGTGTCTCTATACATGTTTGTAGGTCTTGCACTATCGATGAACTGGGGATGCCGGAGAACAGTGGAATCATATTTTTTTCGTAATCCGCCATTATGTTTATTTTTCGGTCTGAGTCTTCCCTGGGCATAAGGAGCCAGTAGCACAAGTTCAGTGAATTATTCCAAGATTCAATATTACCCAAAGCTAATAAGCTAGACTCATAAATGAGGGGAAAGATTGTGACAGGTTGAAATTTTTGGTCCGGTCCATCGAAAATCTACCAAAAACTTTTATTTATTCCTTAATCTTAATGAGCCCGGTCGATATAACTAAATTTGTGACCACGCTAGAGGTTGCAATTTTGCTCCTATTTTCACGAAATTTTCAGGAATGGCGTATTGAGTAAATATCTCGGTTAAGTTTGTGAACCAGCTATATCGGCCAGGCGAAAATAAAATGGCGGCCACTTTAGTTCTGACCAAAGTACAGCTCGGATTTGGATGAAATTTATTACAAAGGATCACTGATGTATGTGATAAATTTCACAATAAAAAATGCAAAGTCGGTACGGCTGAAACAAAACGACGGCCGCTCAAATGTCGAAAAACGTACAAAGTTTTTTTGTTGTAGTTGTGACCAAAGCTTTCAACAGATGTTCATGTAATTCGGAAGTTTGGTGAAAACTATAAGTATCCGAATAACTGTGTAAAAAACTGGAGGCCAGGTCACAAAAAAACAAAATGGCGGCCAGTTGAAACTCAAAACTTCAAAGGTTTCTAAAAGTCACAATTTTGATCCGACGTATATGAAGCTTGGTTTTAAGATAGAAATTGCTTAAATCTAGAGACTGACATTTTGGTGATCATGTATGTGCAAATTTCAAAATGGCGGCGGTTTAATTATGCATTTTCCTGGTTTTTGTGGCCCTCTAGCGGTCACATTTTCCAACGGATTGTGATGAAACTTGAGATTATGGATTATGGAAATTATTAAAATCGAATGAAAGATAAACAAATCGAAAATTGCAAACGTAATATTTTTAGCTGCCATTTTCACTAAAAATTGAATACTTTTGCCCTGTCTAAAGTGAAACTCCGATTAGAACGAGATTTTGCACATTGATTGATGAGGTCTTAGCACCCAAAGATTTAAAATAATCCAAAATCAAATGCATGCATTTAAAATGGCGGCCCCAAAAGGTCAGAAGGCAAGGGCAATTCGCTATTTTAGTAGCAACTGAAATAATGAATATTTTTCATGAAAACGTTTTAAATGGCAACTCCGAAGTATTTATAAAGCAGACCATTTTTAGGATATTGTTAAAATATTTTTACAATACCCTAAAAAATTATAAAATCGTGACTTGTCTGTCTGTCCGTCCGTTTGTTCGTGCGTCACAACAAGCTTTCTCCCAAAACACATGAACTGGAATAAGGACATTTTCTACGTACCTAGGTCAAATGTGGTGCATCTTGAAATTTGCAATGCAAGAAAATATTTTAAGGTATTTAAGGGGGGTCTCTCCATACAGAGGGGTGACATAAAAAAAAATTTATTTCTGTAGCCTTCTAGCAGCCAAGTTTCTCAACAGATTCCGATAAAAGTTGAAATTATAAGTTATTAAGGAAAGTTAATTTAATTTAATTTAATGACGCAAATCGGATGACAATTAAAAACTTCGTAAATTTACAGTTCAATATTTTTAGCAGCCATTTTCAATGAAAATTCAAAATGACGGCCCCTGGTGGTTCAGAAAAGAATTGAAAATGTGTATATTAATGGCAACGCAAGTGCTGATTAAACTTTTATGGAAATCTTTTGAAATTAACTATTTGAGCTATTTAAGCCGACAATTTATCACCTTTGTGTGGTAACCACTGCGAAATGTGTAAACAACAAATGTGAGAAGGGCGAAACCTGTATTTATAAGTTTTTAACGAATTATTATCCGCCGATTTTCAATATGTGATCCATACGTGTGCAACTCAATTTAATTAGCGAAACATTTGCGCCTCTATAAAGGGTCTTTAACCACGAACGTCGGCAGATTCTTTTTATGTTAATAAATACCCATGTGGTGCTACAAGAATTGCAGTAAGAAGTCTAGTAGTAGGCAAGCAAAATTCTTTTTCGAAACCTTACGCTATGTACAAAAAATTTACCCCTCCGGCTGGTATTGCCAACGGGGATTTTAAATTGTAATTGTTATGTATCTATTATATAATTAGTTTGTAAATTGTAATTGTTTTGAATCTATTTTTCTATGCGATTTTTGATGGTATTGGTGTCTTTTAATATAATGGATTTTTAATATATGTTCGTAAAATATTTATGGCGATTACAATGTTTGTTACTAATGATTTTATATGGACTTTCGTTTGATTGGTTAAAAGATTTGTCTAATTTATTTACGTCTTTGATGTAACGATTCGGCTGCTACGTAACAACCTTGATAGTTATTAAGATAAAATGCCACACATTGTCATTCGGTGGCACAAGATGCCCGATAATAAGAGTGAAATTATGAACGAGGCAATTCATATCAGTAGCTGACATACACAAGGGATTATTTTTTAAATGATCATATTATATTGGAGGAGGCTTATTTCCTATCTTGCTGTAACCATAAGAAAATGCTTGAATGCTGATGTATAGTGTTTCCAAACTAAAAAAAAACGATAATCATAAAGGAAATCTAAAAAAACTTTACAAAGATTATAGTGTTGTAATGATTTTTAAAATTTCTTGCGATCGCGGAACCGACCTCTCATCGGTTCTAGACGTTAAGTCTGAGTAGTGCCAACAGATGGTACCAACCGGTCAACCAATCCGTGCACCGTAACCCATTCAAGCGGTGGCTGCTTGTCGACCAGCTAGATCGGAGAGGATTTTGGTCGCGGGTCTCCGAATGGGTTACGCTTATTCACAATATTCAGCCACCTATACATGCCCGTTTTCAAACGCGTTACAAAACAAAACCATACGGAGAGGAAACCTACTTTACGTTACTCCGTATTTCTTCATCAACCAGTCAAGAACAAAAACCAAATTTTTACTTCGCGTTCCCGAATTTCCGACGTGGTACTGAAAAGTATACTACGTTAACTCAACCCGACGAAAGCTACGTTAAGGAAAAATCAAAATCAACTAAGGTACCGCGTACCGCGCGCGACGCGAAACCGACTTCAGCGGATTTTCTCAAACCCTACCCTCGCGACGGCATACTTACCCTGCACCTCATTTCCCGCTGAAAAGCAGAGCTACTGGAAAGGAAAGTCTATTTTTCTCGCTAGCAATTCATGTTGTTATTCATAGATAAATCACAATCGTGGTCTTATACAGTAAATAATTGATTTTACCAATTACGCTATCTCCTAAATACAGTCTACCGTCCTCCGTCAATGGAAGACCCAATTACGTAACCAATCGGTACATAAGCTCAGCTCACTATCTGAGATTCATTCAATAGTACCTATCAATTTCATAGGAAAAGTATTCTGATCAGTACACTGTTCCCTTCCTTGTTTCAAAGTATCATACTATGTTAATGCGTAAAAGAAAACAAAATATTCCTTGAAATGATTGTAATGATGGCGATTCCAAAAGGAATTTGTGACTTGTGCGATGTGAGTTGAGGTAATTAGTTACTTCTATGACTTGGCAATTCAAGCGTAATTGAATTAAATCGATTTGTTCAATTGGATTTGATTAACCTAAACTATACAACTATTCATTTGGATATTTACTCTTACATTTGGTACAAATATCATATCTAGATTTGATTAAAAATAAAATTATTGCCTAAATTTGATTAAATAGTAAATTTTAACAAACACTTTCAACAATTATCTAAACGTGATGAAGATTTAATTCCTATACGCGTTGAACATAAAGAAAATGTTTGCGTATTCATAAAAAAAAAATCACAAAATATATTCACAATCTCGTTCCGCTTCTCATCTTAATTGATCCAAACGAGATAAATCCGAAACTTTTGATATACCTAAGCGCTATCCTGTCAGTTCTCGTAGTCGTCGGCATCGTCGAAACTCAGAAACAAGTTCATTAAAATATTATCGAATCGCCAGCCGTTTTGTTCTGCATGTTCGGGTGCGTAGTAGCGATCCGAGAATCGATGCAGTTTGTGTAGGCCCAGCTTCCCGTCCACGTAGAGGCCACTCGCAATTAAATTCTGCATATAACTGCTGTCGATTTGACGATTCTTCACAGACCTGGGAAAGATTGCTGGCGAATCAATCTGCAGGCGATCCACAATTTCACTTGAATTTGCAAATAGTTTATCAGAATCTTTAATAAGTTTTATTATTATCCGGTAGTTGGCATCAATACAATCACGTAGTCTATTCAAATGATTTCGATATGGTAGTAACATATCTTGATGTTCGATGGATAATGTATTTAGGTATGATTCAGGCTTGTTTACTCTGAGAACTGACTATGTTCTGATTCATTAGCACTGGGTTTTCCCGCGCAAGTTAAAGTTTATTGAAAATTATTAATCTCGCGACATCTGCGAAATGCTAGTATTTAGGTTATATGATAATACGGAAGATAAAAGCAAGATTAAATACATTCGATTACGAAATTGACCCAGATTTACTCAATTTAAAGGAGTGTTCCGCATTTCATGCAAATTCGCTAGCATTGAATTCGTGAATCGTCTGCTCTTGATCTGGATTGACGTCATTAGAAATTTTTCCGGACTCTCTAATTTTCGAAAGAATATTACGCTCAAAGTTGACGATTTCAAATATGAGTACGCGTACCACACATGCTAATTCACATGGTCATGCAAATAGTAAAGATTAGATAAGCGGTTCCGAGTTACAGTTGTACTCCGAACACTATAACACTGTCATTTCAATTTCCTCATGTGTGGTTCATTACAGTGATCCATTAGCATTGTTCCACACATTTCGAACGAAGCACTTGGGGTTCACCACTTACTTGGTACCGTCTAGTAGTTGTCGCTGCCTTTGGGTACTCAACCGGGATATCCTCCTGGGTGGCAGCCACCACCTCGCATCCACGCCGCTTGCGACGATGGCGGCTTTGCCGATTTCGGTAGCGAAAAAAGTTGAAACTCGCGAAGTGAAATTTCACTGGTGATGTCGAATCTAGTTTCTAGGTTAAAGTTAAAGGAATTCAATTTTCAAGCGTGCGTAAAGTTTTCGTAGAATAAGCAACCAGCAGCAAATTCACCTGAATGGCCTCCGCTTACTTCAAATTTTCCTTTTGGCATCCCACGACAAAATTGACGTGGGATGTGCAACCGTCCCAACCGACATGAGATGCCAAGCCACCCGGTGGCAAGGTGTGTTAGTGAGTCGCCAGCGGCGTCACAAGATTCATTACAGTGTCAAATGCCCTCAAGTACATCATGCAATATATCTGCCGCAAAATTTTTTGACACGTGGAAACATTGAATTTTATTAAATTCTCTATAATTCCCGTTTCTCAAGTATTATTTAGATGCAAATCATTTTTATAGTTTGATATATTGCGCAAAGAGTTCTCATCCTCTTTTACCTCTCTATTCATATTATTTTTATGTTTTTTACAAAACACGCTATAATAACGAGTTAAATGAGCTTGTAAATCCTAAGGCTGAATCGAGGCCAAGAATATTACCTAATTCAAATCCTTAAATGAAGTATACTTGCTTCTCCTCGTTATTTACTTTAAGTAAGACTTTATTTGCAGATAAATTATTAATTTCTTCTATCAATCATTTCCATAAGCCTTATCATCGGTTGATTTGAAAAGCATTGTAAAAAATATATTATCAAGCTTGGATAAATAATTTTTAGGGAGAACGAGTATGCTGTAATATACTGCAGTTATTTTCGCTTTGCTGGAATGAGACCCTAAGAAGTTGTTCGTTTCAAAATTATATACAATATGAAAAGAAAGTAGGGTATTCGGATTTTAGAATTATCAATAGGAACTCCGACTTTACATTTTATTTTCATAAGCCCAGCGATCAACTATGATTAAATACGAGCATACTAAACGACCATTCTATGCAACTGCTATTAAATTCCGTACCAGTCAACACGCAACATAAGAATTTCGACGATGCATATCTATTCTACAATTTTGGGTCAACTCGTTACTTGAGACTTGCAATCATGCTACTCGTAAATTGCTTTACCCGCAAACTAATGGATCGTTCTAATGAACCTGTGCGCTATGAACTTGTCGTGAGGAACCAATCTAATCAGTGGCGGATCTAGGATTCAGGTTTGGGGGGGCTTGACAGTTAGGACCTCAAAAGTTGAGTTGAAATAATTAATTCCAGTTCTAACTTTTCGGTGCAGAAATTTTTCCCCGTAAAATTCGTGTGGATACATATTATTATTTCAAGAAAAACAATTTTTCCACGAACGCTTTGTTTTCTACTACTATAATTACGACACAATGAACAACAGTAAATTAGTATGAGAATTTTCTCAAGTTGCACTACAGAGGCTACAATATTTGACTTCTTGCACTTTTGATACTGAATTGCTTATTGTAGTAATCTAAGAACTATGGCTCTAAAAGCAGCGCTGACACAGGCACACAGCACGAACGCAATTTAATAAGGATTCAGTCGATTCAGTCACCTTCCCCATCGCAACACTCGTTTTTTTTTTTTTCGCAGGAATAATAAGTGGAAAAATTTCCTTTGTACTTAACACCCGGGAAACAAAATTCTAAAAATGTTTAAAAATTTCTAATGTGTAGTATCTTATTACAATATCTTTTGAAGATAATTTAACGAATTGCGGTGTAACGCGGTATGCAAATGCTTAGAACGAAACGGTTAACCCCTTTTAATTATGAATGCTAAAATCATTGTATCATTTAACCTGTTAATTATATGAACGCTAAAATCATTGTATCATTTAAACCCCTTAAAATTTGTCTAATTCTTCCGATTTTTCCCACCTAATTACGCCTAATTATCATAAACGACAAATTGCCTTCAATTGATAACTTAATTGAACCTACAAAAGACAGTGAAAAGGGAAATTGCAAATACCGCCGTCATAAACTACAAATGATAAGGAAAAAGTACATTTGATAGCAACAAAAACCTTCAATTGTGTGATTTCCCCCTTTCTGAATGGGTTCGTATTGTTCTACTTGCCCATAAAGTGTCGTAGTTGCTTGAGTGTGGAGAATATTAAATTGTGCTTGCGAAATTTGCATGCTATTGCGTCGTAAATCGTGAAAATGGGTGATAACTACATAACAACATTGGAAATTGGAATTATCGGGGAGAGTGGCGCCGGCAAGTCGAGTCTGATGCTTCGTCTGACAAACGAGGAATGGGATGGAGATCGGGAGTCTGCTCGAAACCGCCAGACAGCGCGGACGCCGCGTAAAGAAGAAGCGAGTTGGGAGTGAGAGGAGATTGCGGGCTGATCAGAATATCGCCGAGACACGTGGAAAAGTTTCTCGCGTAAAAGACAGTGAAATATTGTAAAAAAAAATAGACGATAAAGTTATCGTGCAAATTGTGAACACCTTGTTAGTCGTGTGGGTTAGCGAAAAGTGGAATAAAACTCGTGTTCCGTCAAAATCTAGTGGAAGTGTTTTCGCTTGGGTGTCCAAAGGTTTCTCCCTCCCTTAAATCATTTGTCGAAAAGTTATTCTTTAGTTCCCAGAAATAATCAGGTCCCCAAAGGAGATATGAAACGAAGAAACAATTTGAAAATGTGGAAAAAGGCGTCATTGATTTGCCCCCGAATTTAGTAACAATTAGTTACTCAATGCACTTAGCATGTAACGGATTTGTAATTAACCGTTAGCTCTTTTGTCGGAAATTTTTCGAAATGCTGTGATGCAACTTCGCTTCATCGATTAAGGAAGTCGGTTCGCGTGGAATCGTTGTTGTTAATGTACTGTACATGTTCCAATACAAATTCGGAAACTCCTCCACAATACTTGTTAGAAGAAGCGTGCACACAGAGATGAATCGTGAGAATACAAACAAACTGGAACGTTTCACAGAAGTACACAGAACACTTTCATGGAATAATTTCTGTGTTTGAATGGTGCATGCTTGGGGTGAAATGAACTAGTGAAGGATCAGAGAGCAAGTCTTCGAAGAAAAACCGGCAACCCGAACAAAATAAATACGCGTTTGATCGACAAATATCTCTTCGAATCTTCTCACGTTTCCCTATGTGGCAACGAAAAAGAAAAGTACGGTAGTTCGCAAATGTAGATTTAATTAGACACAAGAGAAAAAACTAGTAAATACACGGTGGATATTTGCGTGGAAAAAATAAAAGTGCGTGTGTGGTCGGAGTAAATTGATCGCGATAGAAATGCACAAAGTAATGCTTGCGAAGATTCTGTAGCAAGAAGTGAAGTGAAGGCCCAAATTTAAAGCACGTCGGCCAGTTGCACTAAACAACAAAGTGATAATAACGGTCCAGACATTGCCACACAGCACGCTCACCGTGGAAATTGATCCTAGCAAAACGATCAAAGAGCTGAAGCAGGAAATCGAGGCTGTCCATGCTTTTCGGGAATTGCAAGGAAAGGTTGCAGAATTGTCGGGAGAAGAGGAGGCTTTCACATTATTCGGCGCAGACATAACTTGAGTAGTTCACATTATTTCAAGTAATAGAAAATTCATATTAGCTTTTGCATGCATGTTCATTTTCGCGTCTTATTGGAATCCCGTATGAAGTTCAAGTCACAAAACCTTAGAATTAAAAGCGTCGATTGAAAGTGTAGTTGTAAGAAAAGCTTATCAGTCGTGTTCAGATACAAGACGACCTGAGCATTAAGAAACATAATCTTGAAGAGATAATTTTCTCTATAGAATGTTATGTGGCATTCAATGAATTTTGTCGAAATATTTTTGGATAAAGTTCGCATGAAAATTATAGCACCATGATGTAATCAATTGCATATAGAACTTTGCTATCACACGATTAATTTGAATGAATCTGTCTGAGTTCAGAGCGATTAATTTGCATGTATCCATTTTTATACTGATTACGTTGTGCATCCAGAGATTACGCCTGGTTTTAGTAATTCTTGTTCGTGAACTTCAATGTATTTCTTGCTATAGATTTTTTTTGGCACTCTCAAATATCTGCACTTTACTAGTTTTCGATACCGGATATGTAAATGAGCATACTTATTGGTCTAATTTTGAAGGCTTAATTTTATATTCATACATATTTTAATCAGTTCTTGAAAGTGAACATTTTTTTCAATTTCATGAAAAATTTTGGATTTTTAATATAATAAAGAGTATGTTCAGTTTACGCTTTGTCGATGTACTTGAACATCAAAGGCATTATATCATTTGCATTTAGTGATACTCCGTTAAAAGTTCCCGAAATTTGAATAAAAAAATAAGATAACATTACCTTATTATTTAATAATAATAATTATAAAATAATACTGATTCATTTATTTAAATAAACAAATTTACCTAATTATTTACCCTATAAATCTTTCTACTACCCATTTATATGACAGCACTGATTCAAATTCTTAGTAAAATTAAACCATAAGATAAAATATCACACCTAAAATAATAGCCTAAACCCATTCAATAAAAAGAATAACAATTTGAAATGATAAAAATCAAAGACAATATAAACAATAAATTTTGCACCATTCAAAAATATAAAAAGGTATTATAAATGACAGATAAAAAATTTAGATTAAATTCGAAGCTTTTGTGTTTAACGAGAGTTAATAATGATGTAATTTCTCAACTGGGATTTTAGAATGACAGTTCAGGTAAAATACAAGTATAAACGAGTATTTGTTGCAACAAAAAGAGATAATTATGGGACATGCAAAATAATCACTTGCAACATCGTTGTTCTGGCATTTTCCGCAGAAGTCTGTAATGTAACAGTATCTGAACATTATTCTTATAATTAAAAGTCAAAAATTTAATAAAGGGCGATAATTTTAGTCTATTAAATCGCTCTCTAAGAGCTTGGAATTAATTCTCAACCAGAGATTGCAATTTTGAAAACCCTGTTAACATCGCTCGTCAGAAAGGTAGATTGGAATTGAAACATTTCCTGTGTTGAAGATTATCTTTCTCAAATTGATTCATTACTAAAATTCTGCCTTTTATTTAAGTATTATTTATCACCATACAAAATGTACATAAGTGTAACATAAATAGTTCATTTATATTCAAATTCCAAATAAGATTTTGTGGTCAGCTATAGAGTATCAGAAAATGTGTAATACCGGAATTTAACCTGTTAGAAACCAATAAGTTAGATTAGGTATAGATGATCTAATGAATTGATTGAAAATTGAAAGAAAAAAAATAAAAATGAATTAAAAACGTACCCGAGGGTCTTTCCTTTCCTCCATTTCTAACCGGGTATAGGACCCGGTACGGTGGCAGGCTTCCCCCTCAAAATATGAGCCAGTCACCGGGTACAATTTAATCCTTTTTATTTCAGGTGACTTAATGGGTTGAGTGGCCCAAGCCAAGTGCCTTTTTATGGCATAAAGTTATGCAATTCCATTGTATAATTCTATGACATAAATTGGTCACCGGGGTACTCCCCTTCTGATGGGAAGGTTCATACAATTCAAGTTGTATGAGTTTTCCACTCAGAAGAGGAATACCTGGCCACTTCAACGATTTAACATTGGATTTATTCCGGTTGGGTGGGCATGAAGGGGCTCCACCACCACCCGGTTGCCCCTCTTTCATTTGTGGGCCCTGAATGTATTTGGGTAAGGACGAGGTCACCCCCAAATTAGTCTTTCTTGTCAGGTTGCACTTGTTCTCGCAACAAGTCGTAATTCCTTCGTGGAGGTTATCTACTGATTTGCGACTTCGGTCGTCCTCTCGAACTCTGCAAGCAATTCGTGAATGCGAAATGTTTTGTAGTGAGTCCTCGTGCCGGGGAAACGAACCCGCCCCACGACACCGCAATGCTAGCCTGCCAGCGCATTCACGCGTCTCCGGACGAGGGCATTCTCGGCAGGAATCAACACCTTCCTCTGCCGAGGCAGCAGAACATCGCTGCGGTCCTTCACGGACATATTGAACATCATTATTCACTACAAATGGCGCCCAACGTGGGGCCCGAAAAGCCCGGCTGTATCATCAGTCGTGAGCACGAGACAGTCCATCGTCTCTAGGTGTCCCCACAAGGTGTTAGAAATTTTGGCGGGTAGATAACTCCCGAGGGTTTTTGCACTAATCGTGCCCCAGCAGCCGAGTAACTTCCGAACGTGTGTTGTCTTCGGACATCAATATCGTTTGGTCCTTCTTTTGATTTATACCTTGGTGGTTTACCACCATTGTATAACTAGTAAGGCCAAATTATATTAGAGTCCCTTTTTGTGTTCGGAGGTTATTATCCCAACATCTATTTTGCGGAGGATTCTGATCCGCTCCCCAAACCAGCGGTGCCTAAGTGTCTTAAATTACATGGATTTTGATTTCATGTGATTGGCTGATTAGCTAATCCATGACTATCCATGACAAGACACGCGCTGCTTGTGGATTAGAATCCCACCCTGGGCTGACAAGCTGTAACTTGAGAAGTTTGCTAATGAGGGATCACTTCGGAACCCTGATTTTCATGGTGCCACAAGAGAGTGTCCCTGAAACGTTTTAGAAGGATTGTGCCATGGTGTCCATACTTGGGAGGAAGGACGGAAAGGAAAGACCGATTATTTTTTTTGATAACTTAAAACTTTTTTGAAACTTTATCATACATTTTTTTTTTTTTGTGAGGTTCGACTATAGTTCGCCACTGACGGCCACTTACAAATCATAAATTTTGCATCATTTTTTTCACATTTTCATTATTTATATATATATATTTATTTAGGTTTTTAGTTAGCAATTTAAATTTCTTTTAGCATGCCCACCAAAAGAACTCCCGAAAGGAGAAAGTTGCGGTCGGATGCCGGACCAGCTCTATTGTGTTCCATCTGTCACGAGGACATGGACGAAACTACAAGCCAGAGGTTGCAGTGCGGACACAGGCTACATCAGCTGTGTTTGGCACAACTGCGGCAAACTTCATCCACGTGCCCGCTCTGTCGACAGCCTTTGGAAATCGCACAGCCAGCAACAGAACGACCTCAGTCCTCCAGTACAAGTGGAGCTGTCCCCAAAAGCGGACCCCTTCCATCCACTACAAGGAGTGCACGAGACGATGACTACAGGGCTGAAGCAGTTCCGCCTGCAGAAGAAGCGAGTCCACCGGTGGCTGTGGAAGCCACAGTTCTACGAGATCTAATGGCGCTCGTACAGGACATGTCCACCCGGCTCGCCTCTCTAGAGAGCCAGAGAGAGAACCCCGCACCATCCCGGCCAAGAACTCCTCCTATGTGGGATTCGGACCCAAATCCGTGGGACTTCCCAGTAGACTCGCGGCGTGATCCCGAACGGATCCGGCCAGGTACAGCCATGAATCCGTTGGCTCCAGTTTACCGGCCCCGATTGAGCCAAGCACCACCACCAAATCAGGCTCCCGTGATTCCGCCGGACCAACGCTTCCATCCACACGACATGTATCGGCTGAAGCCGACACAGATCCCCAGCATCATCCAGGGATGGAATCTACATTTCAGTGGGGAACCCAATACGATAACGGTGGAGGTTTTCATAAGTCGGGTGGAGTCACTGATTGAGCAGATGCTAGCAGGAGACCGCACAGCGCTCGCAGGATACCTGCCAATGCTGCTTAGGGGAGCAGCCCTGGAGACATATTGGAGGATACATTCAGCTCCACCATCCATACGCTGGTCACGGCTGAAGGAGGTACTCCGCATGGAATACCCTACGGTCGACATGGACGAATTAGTCCTGGATAAGATGAATGCTAGATGGCAGCGTCCGGACGAGTCCTTCCATAAATATCGAGCCGATATCCTTCGGTTGAATGACCAGCTGTCAGAGCCATTGTCTTCTACCCAAATTCTTCGCCTGCTAAAGCGCAATCTAAGACCGGAGATTCGTCGGCATATCGTGAACTCCGATCCACAGAGTATGGAGGCCCTGCTGAGAAATGTGCGTCGTATAGAAGGGTTTGAGGAAGACCTACGGGACCGGCCATACTTACTAACCAGGACGGGTCCTCGACGAGGAATCGCGGAATTGGCCCCAGATTATACCACCCTAGATCTGGAGGATGATTTGGACCCAGACCAGCTTGCTGTAGCGGCAGTGGGAAGTCTTACGACCTGCTGGAATTGTCACCAAACCGGACACCGGTTCATTTCATGCCGCGCAGAACGTAAGGTTTTCTGCTACGGTTGCGGCAAGCCGGACACTTACTTCCCGGACTGTTCTGAATGTGCCGCACGAAAAAACGGCCAAAAGAGTACCCGACCACCTCAGCGGTACTCGAAACCCCAGCAGTAGCTCCTCAGTCAGCGGCTCACCCCAACCAACCTGACGTTAACCCACCAGCCATAACCATTACGACTGCGGATGTTCACTCTCTTCCGGAGACCTCACCAACGACAATATTAAAACGACCATCGCAGTCACTGCCAGAAGAACCGCGGCAGCCTCAAGTACGCACTCTAAAACCTTATCATGTTAGACTGCAGGAATATCGGGTGGCTCGAGAGCGAATATTTGCTTCCGAAGTTGTCACTTCCCGTCCGTGCACGACAAAATGGTCAACCCGTCGTTGGCGGAATTTCCGCAAGAGAGTGCGCACCTGCCGTCAAACCGTAAACTCTTGTAACATCTCGGAGGTTGCTGAGAATGAGATCAGACCTTATCATCCAATTAAAGTGTTGGGCGAGACCGTGTTTGCATTGATCGACACGGGTGCCAGTATCAGTTGTCTTGCCTCGAGCTTCGGCTCGAAAGTGCTCCAAGAATACCCGAACTTGATTAAATCCTGGCGCACTGAAATCAGTACAGCTGATGGCACCAAACACCCTATACGAGGTAAACTAACAACACCCGTGACGTTCAGGGGTCAGACGAAGGATATTACCTTCTACATTATCCCGTCTTTGACTCAGAACGTATACCTTGGTGTCGATTTCGTCCTTCGCTTTGGACTGGCCTCCGATTTATTCACCGATTTGTCTTTAAAAACCAGAAATGTCAACGAAATCACTTCTACTCCCGATAGGCATGACCTGACGTCTAACCAACGGCAACGCCTGGAAGCATCCATTGCTGCTTTCCCATCTTACGCTACCCAAGGCCTTGGCCATCGACGTTGGCGATAGTAAACCGATTAAACAGAGACACTACGCCATCTCGCCAGCCATGGAGAAATTGGTGTATGCGGAATTAGATAGGATGCTCGAGTTGGGGGTCATAGAAGAGTCCCAAAGTGCCTGGTCCTCACCGGTAACCTTGGTTGTAAAGTCAGGTAAAGTCCGCCTCTGTCTTGATGCCCGTAAGGTAAACGCGGTTACCATCAAGGACGCGTACCCTCTTCCACTCATCGATGGAATACTAGGGAGACTGCCGAAAGCCAATTATATCACCAGTCTCGACCTAAAAGACGCCTTCTGGCAAATTCCACTCGATGAGGGCTCGAGGGACAAGACCGCCTTCACAGTGCCTGGACGACCATTATATCAGTTCGTCACAATGCCCTTTGGCCTGTGTAATGCGCCGCAAACGATGACCCGGTTGATGGACAAGGTCATCCCACCTCACCTGAAACACCAAGTGTTCGTGTACCTCGATGATCTTTTACTCATCACGGAAACGTTCGATCAACACCTCCTACTTCTACAAGAAGTAGCCCTGCACATCAGTAAGGCGGGACTCACCATCAACGTACAGAAAAGTAAGTTTGTCATGAAAGAAGTCCGATACTTAGGCCATGTCATAGGACATGGCACTATCAAAACGGATCCAGACAAAACGCGTGCGATTGATGAGTTCCCCTTACCAAAAACTGTGAAGCAGCTACGACGTTTCCTTGGTGTGTGCGGTTGGTACCGAAGGTTTGTTCGGAATTATGCAACAGTTTCAGCGCCCCTGTCAGACATGTTGCGGAAAGGGAAGTTCGTTTGGACCGAACTCAGCCGAAAGGCATTTGAAGAGCTTAAACAAGCCCTCACATCAGCTCCTGTCTTGCACAGCCCCGACTTCACGAAGCCCTTCTCCATTCATTGTGACGCAAGTCAACATGGAGTAGGAGCCGTGCTGGTGCAATTGACCGACGAAGGGCAGGAAGCTCCCATCGCCTTCATGTCCAATAAGCTGAATTCGGCCCAAAGGAACTATACTGTTTCCGAGCAAGAATGTTTGGCAGCGGTAATGGCTGTGAAGAAATTCCGAGCTTATATCGAGGGCCACCAATTCGAGATCATCACGGACCACGCGTCACTACAATGGTTGATGAACCAGGCAGATTTAAGTGGACGCCTAGCCAGATGGGCTCTTAAACTGCAAGGGTTCAAGTTCTCCATCAAACATCGGAAAGGAACCCAGAACATCGTACCCGACACTCTCTCACGGATGTTTTCCCCAGAGGGAGCCGAAATAACAATAAATGACGAGGACCCCATCGAAATAGATTTGGACAGCCCACATTTCGAATCAGATAGCTACAAAGAGTTGAGGCAAACCATAGCGACCCAACAGACACAGCTGCCTGACTTGAAGGTAATAGACGGCTATGTGTATAGACGAAACGAATACGCCACTGGTGATCCATGGCAGGAAGAAGAGTCTTGGAAACTCTGGGTACCGGAGGAAATGACACAACAGCTGATCCTCCGCGCACATGATCATCCGTTAAGTGCCCACGGAGGTTACGGTCGAACACTACGGCGACTAAAAAAATACTTCTTTTGGCCTAAAATGGCATCCCAGGTCAAAGACTACGTGAGCGCCTGTGATACCTGTAAAGGCACCAAAGCGCCCAACCAGCCTCTTCGACCTCCTATGGGTCAACTCAACGTCCCAGAACGCGTGTTCCAGCGTCTATACATCGATCTACTCGGTCCATATCCTCGGTCTTCCATGGGACACATCGGAGCTATAGTCGTTCTAGATCAGCTCTCAAAATTCCCAATGGTGGAACCTATCCGTAAATTCACAACTCCATCGATCGTGAAATTCTTAGAGAACCGGGTATTCCATGTGTTCGGAGTTCCAGAGAGTGTGTACTCAGATAATGGAGTACAGTTCCGGTCTCGGCAGTTTAAGAGCCTACTTGAGCAGTATGGCATTGAACACCAACTGACGCCCATATACTCTCCTCAGTCCAACGCGTCAGAACGGTTGAACCGCACCCTATTGGCCGCGATCCGTTCCTACGTCCACCCATCTCAAAAGGATTGGGATCGGCGATTGTCTGCCATCACATGCGCCCTGCGATCCTCGTATCATTCCGTCACCGGTGTCGCCCCTTACTTTGCCGCCTTTGGACAGCACATGATTTGCCACGGTAAATCATACCGACTGTTACGGCAATTAAAGTGTTTGGGAGACCCGGTCGTTGCGCTGGAGCCCCACGAACGTTTAGGAGACCTCCGCCAACAGATCGGACGGAAGATTAAGGCCGCAGGTAGTGCAAATGAAGCGCAGTACAATCTCCGGTCACGATCTGCTAATTTCAAAGAAGGAGATGAAGTTTTCCGGCGAAATTTCCGCCAAAGTGACGCCGCGGGGCATTACAACGCCAAGCTGGATAGGCGATTCCTGAAAAGCCGCATAAAGAAGGTAATGGGACCTAACCGTTACTTGATAACGGATCCATCGGGAAAAGAAGTGGGGATATACCACGCGAAAGACCTGCGCCGATAGATAATTGGGCACGTCTGTTTGTCCGTCCGCATATATTTTCAAAAACGCGCAAAGATTGTATACTTCCAGGCAAACATAGACATAAGTCAGTCCGTCCGTCTGTTAATTGTGTTCTTTTATTGTTCGTCATCTCTAGTCCCGACGCCGAAGGCAACCCGTGAGACACAGAAAGATCCTTCAGCTCCTTTTTCGTAATCCGCATTGCCTTGGGATCACGAGAAAATTAGCTGCCCTGTAGTAATCTAAGAACTATGGCTCTAAAAGCAGCGCTGACACAGGCACACAGCACGAACGCAATTTAATAAGGATTCAGTCGATTCAGTCACCTTCCCCATCGCAACACTCGTTTTTTTTTTTTTCGCAGGAATAATAAGTGGAAAAATTTCCTTTGTACTTAACACCCGGGAAACAAAATTCTAAAAATGTTTAAAAATTTCTAATGTGTAGTATCTTATTACAATATCTTTTGAAGATAATTTAACGAATTGCGGTGTAACGCGGTATGCAAATGCTTAGAACGAAACGGTTAACCCCTTTTAATTATGAATGCTAAAATCATTGTATCATTTAACCTGTTAATTATATGAACGCTAAAATCATTGTATCATTTAAACCCCTTAAAATTTGTCTAATTCTTCCGATTTTTCCCACCTAATTACGCCTAATTATCATAAACGACAAATTGCCTTCAATTGATAACTTAATTGAACCTACAAAAGACAGTGAAAAGGGAAATTGCAAATACCGCCGTCATAAACTACAAATGATAAGGAAAAAGTACATTTGATAGCAACAAAAACCTTCAATTGTGTGATTTCCCCCTTTCTGAATGGGTTCGTATTGTTCTACTTGCCCATAAAGTGTCGTAGTTGCTTGAGTGTGGAGAATATTAAATTGTGCTTGCGAAATTTGCATGCTATTGCGTCGTAAATCGTGAAAATGGGTGATAACTACATAACAACATTGGAAATTGGAATTATCGGGGAGAGTGGCGCCGGCAAGTCGAGTCTGATGCTTCGTCTGACAAACGAGGAATGGGATGGAGATCGGGAGTCTGCTCGAAACCGCCAGACAGCGCGGACGCCGCGTAAAGAAGAAGCGAGTTGGGAGTGAGAGGAGATTGCGGGCTGATCAGAATATCGCCGAGACACGTGGAAAAGTTTCTCGCGTAAAAGACAGTGAAATATTGTAAAAAAAAATAGACGATAAAGTTATCGTGCAAATTGTGAACACCTTGTTAGTCGTGTGGGTTAGCGAAAAGTGGAATAAAACTCGTGTTCCGTCAAAATCTAGTGGAAGTGTTTTCGCTTGGGTGTCCAAAGGTTTCTCCCTCCCTTAAATCATTTGTCGAAAAGTTATTCTTTAGTTCCCAGAAATAATCAGGTCCCCAAAGGAGATATGAAACGAAGAAACAATTTGAAAATGTGGAAAAAGGCGTCATTGATTTGCCCCCGAATTTAGTAACAATTAGTTACTCAATGCACTTAGCATGTAACGGATTTGTAATTAACCGTTAGCTCTTTTGTCGGAAATTTTTCGAAATGCTGTGATGCAACTTCGCTTCATCGATTAAGGAAGTCGGTTCGCGTGGAATCGTTGTTGTTAATGTACTGTACATGTTCCAATACAAATTCGGAAACTCCTCCACAATACTTGTTAGAAGAAGCGTGCACACAGAGATGAATCGTGAGAATACAAACAAACTGGAACGTTTCACAGAAGTACACAGAACACTTTCATGGAATAATTTCTGTGTTTGAATGGTGCATGCTTGGGGTGAAATGAACTAGTGAAGGATCAGAGAGCAAGTCTTCGAAGAAAAACCGGCAACCCGAACAAAATAAATACGCGTTTGATCGACAAATATCTCTTCGAATCTTCTCACGTTTCCCTATGTGGCAACGAAAAAGAAAAGTACGGTAGTTCGCAAATGTAGATTTAATTAGACACAAGAGAAAAAACTAGTAAATACACGGTGGATATTTGCGTGGAAAAAATAAAAGTGCGTGTGTGGTCGGAGTAAATTGATCGCGATAGAAATGCACAAAGTAATGCTTACGAAGATTCTGTAGCAAGAAGTGAAGTGAAGGCCCAAATTTAAAGCACGTCGGCCAGTTGCACTAAACAACAAAGTGATAATAACGGTCCAGACATTGCCACACAGCACGCTCACCGTGGAAATTGATCCTAGCAAAACGATCAAAGAGCTGAAGCAGGAAATCGAGGCTGTCCATGCTTTTCGGGAATTGCAAGGAAAGGTTGCAGAATTGTCGGGAGAAGAGGAGGCTTTCACATTATTCGGCGCAGACATAACTTGAGTAGTTCACATTATTTCAAGTAATAGAAAATTCATATTAGCTTTTGCATGCATGTTCATTTTCGCGTCTTATTGGAATCCCGTATGAAGTTCAAGTCACAAAACCTTAGAATTAAAAGCGTCGATTGAAAGTGTAGTTGTAAGAAAAGCTTATCAGTCGTGTTCAGATACAAGACGACCTGAGCATTAAGAAACATAATCTTGAAGAGATAATTTTCTCTATAGAATGTTATGTGGCATTCAATGAATTTTGTCGAAATATTTTTGGATAAAGTTCGCATGAAAATTATAGCACCATGATGTAATCAATTGCATATAGAACTTTGCTATCACACGATTAATTTGAATGAATCTGTCTGAGTTCAGAGCGATTAATTTGCATGTATCCATTTTTATACTGATTACGTTGTGCATCCAGAGATTACGCCTGGTTTTAGTAATTCTTGTTCGTGAACTTCAATGTATTTCTTGCTATAGATTTTTTTTGGCACTCTCAAATATCTGCACTTTACTAGTTTTCGATACCGGATATGTAAATGAGCATACTTATTGGTCTAATTTTGAAGGCTTAATTTTATATTCATACATATTTTAATCAGTTCTTGAAAGTGAACATTTTTTTCAATTTCATGAAAAATTTTGGATTTTTAATATAATAAAGAGTATGTTCAGTTTACGCTTTGTCGATGTACTTGAACATCAAAGGCATTATATCATTTGCATTTAGTGATACTCCGTTAAAAGTTCCCGAAATTTGAATAAAAAAATAAGATAACATTACCTTATTATTTAATAATAATAATTATAAAATAATACTGATTCATTTATTTAAATAAACAAATTTACCTAATTATTTACCCTATAAATCTTTCTACTACCCATTTATATGACAGCACTGATTCAAATTCTTAGTAAAATTAAACCATAAGATAAAATATCACACCTAAAATAATAGCCTAAACCCATTCAATAAAAAGAATAACAATTTGAAATGATAAAAATCAAAGACAATATAAACAATAAATTTTGCACCATTCAAAAATATAAAAAGGTATTATAAATGACAGATAAAAAATTTAGATTAAATTCGAAGCTTTTGTGTTTAACGAGAGTTAATAATGATGTAATTTCTCAACTGGGATTTTAGAATGACAGTTCAGGTAAAATACAAGTATAAACGAGTATTTGTTGCAACAAAAAGAGATAATTATGGGACATGCAAAATAATCACTTGCAACATCGTTGTTCTGGCATTTTCCGCAGAAGTCTGTAATGTAACAGTATCTGAACATTATTCTTATAATTAAAAGTCAAAAATTTAATAAAGGGCGATAATTTTAGTCTATTAAATCGCTCTCTAAGAGCTTGGAATTAATTCTCAACCAGAGATTGCAATTTTGAAAACCCTGTTAACATCGCTCGTCAGAAAGGTAGATTGGAATTGAAACATTTCCTGTGTTGAAGATTATCTTTCTCAAATTGATTCATTACTAAAATTCTGCCTTTTATTTAAGTATTATTTATCACCATACAAAATGTACATAAGTGTAACATAAATAGTTCATTTATATTCAAATTCCAAATAAGATTTTGTGGTCAGCTATAGAGTATCAGAAAATGTGTAATACCGGAATTTAACCTGTTAGAAACCAATAAGTTAGATTAGGTATAGATGATCTAATGAATTGATTGAAAATTGAAAGAAAAAAAATAAAAATGAATTAAAAACGTACCCGAGGGTCTTTCCTTTCCTCCATTTCTAACCGGGTATAGGACCCGGTACGGTGGCAGGCTTCCCCCTCAAAATATGAGCCAGTCACCGGGTACAATTTAATCCTTTTTATTTCAGGTGACTTAATGGGTTGAGTGGCCCAAGCCAAGTGCCTTTTTATGGCATAAAGTTATGCAATTCCATTGTATAATTCTATGACATAAATTGGTCACCGGGGTACTCCCCTTCTGATGGGAAGGTTCATACAATTCAAGTTGTATGAGTTTTCCACTCAGAAGAGGAATACCTGGCCACTTCAACGATTTAACATTGGATTTATTCCGGTTGGGTGGGCATGAAGGGGCTCCACCACCACCCGGTTGCCCCTCTTTCATTTGTGGGCCCTGAATGTATTTGGGTAAGGACGAGGTCACCCCCAAATTAGTCTTTCTTGTCAGGTTGCACTTGTTCTCGCAACAAGTCGTAATTCCTTCGTGGAGGTTATCTACTGATTTGCGACTTCGGTCGTCCTCTCGAACTCTGCAAGCAATTCGTGAATGCGAAATGTTTTGTAGTGAGTCCTCGTGCCGGGGAAACGAACCCGCCCCACGACACCGCAATGCTAGCCTGCCAGCGCATTCACGCGTCTCCGGACGAGGGCATTCTCGGCAGGAATCAACACCTTCCTCTGCCGAGGCAGCAGAACATCGCTGCGGTCCTTCACGGACATATTGAACACTATTATTCACTACATTATCGCTGTTACTACATCAGAAAAATTATCGCCCGACTTGCCCGAAGATTTTAGTCGTCGAGGTTTCATATGGTGAATTCACCTCTGAAAATCATCTACCGACCAGTCCAAAGTTTCGATTCGTCGAGGTTTCAATTTGCAGAACGTATCCACAACTTCTTCCGTCTTTATTCCTATTTCTTTGTGGATGTTAGCTAACGCTAAGCCGTTGAGACGATTTTCGGACATGTTGACTCTCATAAAACTCTTCAATCGTTTGAGTGTCGAAAAAGTACGCTCCGCTGTCGCTGAAGTGACTGGAATTGTAGCGAATAATTGTAGCAGTGTCGCAACGTTCGGAAAAAATGAGCCATAATTCTTTGATTTCATGACTTGCAGAGCATCAATCGTAGTTTGGGCTTGTTGAAAAGCGGTAGTCTTGCAGTGCTTGTGCCAAAGAAGAATTTCTTTTCTCAGCTCTGTTTCGCTGCAGCCGCTCAGATCTCCTTCGTATGCTTGTGCAGCTTTCAAAATTTCGTCAACAGAAACTTTGGTACAGAGCGTTGGAATCAGCCCTTCCAGAGGTAGTATCTTCAGAAATTCACCCTTGAACCTCGAAGTCAGAGAAGAGATCATGTGATCCAAATAAGGGTAAAAAATCGTAGCTCTGAAACGCAGAAAGATAAATTCGTTAGAAACGTCAACTCGAGCGAATTTCGAAAATTTTCAGGAAAAGAAGTTTTGTTGATATAATTGCATTGAACGCATAATGTATTATATTAGAAATTCAGTATTTTAGATTGAACGAATAATAATATGCAAATTCGAGTAGATTGTCTATTTGTTAGTCAGCAAGATACAGCAAGAAGCAGAAAAAAGTTCAAATAACTTACCGGAAATATCCAAAAGCTGTTTGATCTTCTGTTTGGATATTAGATCGATTCTTCTGCCGGCCACACAAGCGAGGGATTTTCAGTTCTAATTCCATCTTGTTAGCTCTTTTTTCGTCTTTCTGGAAGATTTCTTCGAAGGATTTTTCTCCCTTTCTCGTCTCAAGAAACAGCTCGATGATTTGCTCGATGTGAGCACAAACCGAAGAAATTTGCAGTTGAGAATGTTGAAGAGTCCTACTCACGGTCACGATAGGGGAATTCACATCATTGAGAACTTGCAGAGCAATCAAAAAATCAGATTTTTCAATCGCACCGAGTAGTTGTGTCGCTTTCGAAGACGTTTCGATGTCCTTATCGTACTTCAAATCATCCAACACTTGAACAATATATGGCAGGAACTCACAGACGGTGTTCATACTTTCATGTTTCTCAACCCAGCGCGTAAAGCAAAGTGTTTTCAAATGGGTTTTTTGCGATGTCGGTAACTCTTCTTTTATTTTGTCTTCGCGTAATTGCGTTCTTTTCGATGAACTCGTAAAAAAATTGATCAACGTCGAAACTGTTCCCAGCATATTTCGAATTTCGGGGATTTCACAAGATTTTGAAACGCACAGATTCAATGAATTGTCGTGCGGATATCGTTGCGCAGAAAATATTTCTTTTCTTTCCAAATATTTAGATCTGTGCATATAAATATTCGAAATATAAAATTAATCCAAACCCCGACACATTTCGAGACATATCCATCTGGAAATGCCCCTGCACCGTGGCCATCGAAAAACTATGCCACTGGCGACAAATGGAGAGGCACATTGCCGCCATGTGGCGTGCCATTCCACACACATCTGTTTTGTCCGATGTGACAACCGGAAAAATTTGACAGCCACATGGAGTAAAAGGAAAAGTGTCGGTAGCAGCAGGTTGGCGCGGTCCTAAATGTGGGTAAAACTAAATTAAGAGGTAAGTTTTTTCGTTCGGCTTACATCGACGAATGCCTTACCATGTTTTGCTTGCAGTTCATCGCTCCATAAACTGGATTGCTGACACAACCATTCAAGGTGGAAAATCATTACAAATGGCAGCCGAAAGACGTCCTAAAAGCGAACGATCGACTTTCTGCAAGTGGGAGCCTGCTGAAACAAAAGTGCGGATATCGCCTCATATGTGCAGTCAAGGAAGTATTATCTACCAGGTCAGACCGTTTTCAGCAAATATTACTCGCGCAGTATCCTCCTTTATAAGGGTGCCAACATTTACATCAGCTTGAAATAATTCAGGTCTTGCTGCCTCCATTACCAGATGATACATCTAGGTCTCATTAGGTTATGTCGCATCGTATGGAAGCTAGTTTTGCGCACAAAAGTTTCTCCATAATTTACCCCCGGTTCAAATAGTAAAACAATAGCTTATAGAATGAAGAAAGTATCCATGAACTCTGCAACATTAAATTAGTGAAGAGAGAATTGATTTCGTGCCGGAAATAATGTTAATATGTAAGATAGTATTGCTTAAGCATTTCAAATTCAACGCCTACGAAAGTATTGCAAGGTTACGGATTGGAGGTATTCAGGCGTTAACTCAATGCCTGCTTCAAATTTTAAAACTTTTTGCTGTGAACGAAATGTGGTAAAAATATTCTTGCGTGTGCGTGTGAACTTGCCAGTTTTATTTGAATAAGAAATTTAATTGTGATTTATATAAAAATTCGAGAGGGCGATTTGTGTTAACTTCATTTCCGTATCCGCTTGCCAATTTTATGATGTTACAAAATCATATCAGCTTTTATGTTAGCGTTCGTTTTAACTTTTTCTACTACCTTGACGAAAGGATAGTCAGTAACGCGGAGAGATATATGAAAAACAACTCTGCGTAAAACTTTACTTAATAGAAGTGTCTACGAACATATGAACCAAAAGCAATACATAAAATTGATTTTTGTTAAACGCTAAGAACACAAAAGTCTATTTCATTTAGGATGTTACCTTATTTCGTCGAATATTAACGACTAGTTTCTTAGAATTATACAGAACTAATTTGTATACACAAATTATTCAAATATGAAAAATATCATTTCCGGTGAATCATGACAATGCATTGTCGGACGAAAAATCATTTAAACCTTAGCGATTAAGGTAATTTTGTCATAATTAATACGCACTTGAAACTTTAATTTTCTCCTTTACGCGTGGATCCTTATAATCCAATGAACCAAGGTTTGAGATCTAAAAAGAAGAAATAATGAAAAAGACACATCTTATCACTCCACCAACGAAATTTATAAATAAAATCCAAACTTAAACATTCAGAAAAATACAAAAAGGCCTAAAGACAAAATGAATTTTTTTAATCTCCCGCGACAAACAAGTAACAATGCAAAATAAAATTGTCCAGTGTAGAAGTTAATTTAATATTACTTGATATTTTTTTTAAAAAATGATGAGCAACATTTAAAACGCTACAACCTTTAAAGCTGTTAAAAGAATCAAAACTGATTACAAAATATTTGAATGCAAACAAGAACTTTCCAACTAGCTTATTACTGATCATTGCTACTTGATATGTGTTCACAATATTAAATAAGTCTGGAATAGTACTGAATTATTGCTTTTCAACAAACGAAAAAAATACTCATCAGGAAACTATTTTTTTTTTGTTTTTTTTTGTGAGGGCTGGATTGATTATTGATTTTTTTTGTATGAGTAAGGAAAGAAATCCTGTGCCTTATGTTGATCAACACAGGCGAAAATTAAAATACCTGTCCAGGAAATTTTGAACGCATAACTTTAACAGTTTTTTTTTAAATTTGCAAAATCTCACTTGCTATGAGTAAGCAAATAAATTCAATTGAACAATCAAATCTGGTCTGCTTTTAGTTTCATGCATTGATCATTCCACTATTTGAAAATGGAAACATATTAAAACAATTAAACATAAATGCCCATTTAGATACATCACTTATCAAAGGAACACATTACATTATATTGGAAATATAAAAATTATTTGCATCGTTAACAACTTGTCACATAGGGAGAATTTAGTTACTATACCCTAATATCAAATAAGCATTATATATTCGCTATAGCAAAAGAGGATATAGAAAAATATAAATACTATACAACTAAATATTCGATAAGAGAGGTTATCCTCAAGAATAGTTTTGAATAAGCTTAAGAAATTAATTTTAATTTTTGGTGCAGGCAGTATGTAGATTGATAGAAAACTGTAAATGTAAATTAAAAGAACAAAAAGAAAAAAAAAACCCAATCCAATAGAAGATAAACGACGCCCAGTGCTCGAATTGACAGTATTGTGTAAGAATTTAATAGAAGTTAGTTTATGTGATAATTGATGAAATTATTCCATTTTTGTTAATAAACAACATGAATTGCTAAAATTTAACCACGACTTTCCTTTTCAGCGGTTCTTCTTTTTCAGTGGGAAGAGAGAGTGCAGGGTAGGTATGCCGTCGCTAGGGTAGAGTTTCGACAAATCCGCTGAGGTCGGTTTCGAGTCGCGCGCGGTACGCGGTACCTTTGTTGTTTTGTTATTTTATTAGAGTAGTTTTCGTCGGGTTAATTTCGAGTAGCATATTTTTCGGTACCGCGTCGGAACTTCGGAAACGTGAAATGAAAATTAGATTTTGTATTCTCAACTGGATGAATGAAGAAATACGGAGTAACGTAAAGTAGGTCTCTTCTCCGTATGGTTTGGTTTGGATAACGCGTTTTAAATACGGGCGTGTTCAGGTGGCTGAAAATAATATGTAATAGAGCGTAACCCATTCGGAGACCCGCGACCGAAATCCTCTCCGAACTAGCTGGCCGACAAGCAGCCACCGCGTGAATGGGTTACGGTGCACGGATTGGTTGACCTGTGGTACCATCCGTTGGCACTACTCAGACTTAACGTCTAGGACCGATGAGAGGTCGGTTCCGCGTTTGAACTAAAAATGTTAAAAATCATTACAGAATGGCTGAAGCAGTGCGTATAAAATGCCAGTGGTTGTTCCTTGGAAATTAATGCTTGAACTCCATTTTCCCTACCAGAGAAGTTGGATCCTCCATCGTATCCTTGTCCACGCATATCAATGATGTTTAATCCCAAAGCCTCCAGCTCATCTGAGATCACCGTTTTGACATCTCTTCCGACAGTGGATTTTAATCGCATGATTCCCAGAAAATCCTCGCGAACGACGTATTCCTCTATATCAACATAACGCACGCACATGGTCAGTTGTACTTTTCTACTCGCATCTGTTGTTTCATCAGAAATAAGGGCGAAAAATTTTGATTTTTTGATCCTTTCCACAATCTTGCCGCGAAGAGTCTGTCCAATGATGTCGATAACTTCATTCTGCATCGTTTTGCTGATCAGAGTACAGTTCCTCGGTGCTGTTTCCAAGTTAAGTTTCAAATCTTCATCTCCAGCATTTATTCGGAACGCCAACAATGACCGGAAAATACCCTCTCTGCCAGACAACGCGTCTTCCAGTTTTTCGGCTGTCCTCATGTCACCGGAGTCCCTGTGTCCACGTAGTGGCAAATTATTGCGAGAACAGAAGAGCACGGTTTCAACGATTGGGCCCAAATGTTTGCAATTGTTTTCGATTATCTTTCTTTTCTCCTTATCAAGAAGCATGTCGACTGCGTTTGAATTCCGGCTGTCAATGTTCTTCATAAACTCGAGAGCTTTTTCTTCAGAGAAACGATGATAAGACAAATTGCTGTGTCGGTTCATTTTTTCGACTGCCTTCTTATATTTATTCAAAGGCTTGCAGACGAAGGTTTTCAAATCCTGTGAGAAATCAAGTATTTTTAGTCTATATTCTATAATATATTACTCCACTTATGTACAAAAGTTGTTTTAACGAATCCAAGGATTGAGGTACGACCTGAAGGAAAGCGTGACGATCTTATAGGTTGAAAAGGAATTGTGAACTTGTCGACAACAATATTTCATTTGAGAACGTGAGTCAATGCAAGTTTTTTACGTAAATGTGTTTCAAACTTGAAAAAAAACGACAATTTTTATATAGATTTCATAAGAAAAATCTAATTCCGACGGGGACTCCTTTCTTACCAGACTTGAGCGCGAAACACCACTGGTTGGTGCGAAAAAAACGCAATATTTGCAAAAAGCTCCATTTTTTCCTCGCTGTATACAAGCCATTTGAAACGCTGCAGAAAATTGTATTGAAACTTTCTGCTCTGTTGCCCTTCCATACACACAGGAAATTTGAACGATGGTTCTAGTGTTTTAGTGTGGATTAAGTAATTGTAGATTTCGTCCTGCTTCAAATTATGGCATTTATCTACAGCTGACCCGATATCGTACTTGACAGTTCGATCTGAATTTTCGAGTGTTGTGGCCTGTAACAAAGACTTACTCATTTGTACGTGTGACACCAAATACTGATTTGATTCAATTATCTTTCTGTCTTTTGACGAATTTGCAAATATTGCGGAAAACTTATTCACTGGTGCTAACATAAAGTATGCAATCTTTGAATAGTTAAAAATTTACCTCAATCGTTGTAGATATCCCAGATGTTTTTGAGTTTTGTGAAACAGATGTTTGTTTGTCGCATCCATCAGACTGATTTGATGAAGGAAAAACCATTAAATCGTCGGTTTCTCCTGCATTCGTACTCTCGGAATTATTGTTTTGCTTTTTTCTCTGCGGATGAAATTTTTATTTTTTCCACATAATATACCTAAATGATCTTAAAATATTAAGTTTCCGAAGAGCTGTCAGCTGCAAAAACACTCTCGTTTCACTTGTCACAATATTCAAACATAACCTCAATTTTTACACTGAAATTTTGTGCGTCAAAAAATCTCCGTCATAAAGGGTATATCATTATGGACAAAATTCATTCTAGAAGCTTTTTTGGGAAAAGTGCCTATGCAAGACAATTACTCTATAAGTATATGCAGCTGTTCAAAATTACCTCTGATTGTCCATTTTCTATTTCTGGGCTCGATAATCGTGGCCTTTTTGCGAAATAGTTTCTGATGTCCATCTTTATCGAGAAATGCAGCACAAAAACACATTAACACGCGTGAAAACTAAGAAAGTGAAGAATGGCAGACGAAAACGTTGAATACGATCCAACACCCAACCTATTTGTTGCTCATATCAGCTGTTGAGCCCCGGACGCGAAAGATACTGCATATATTATGCAGCACTGAGTTTATGTCGACACAATACTTATGGCCCTATCTTCTCCGCGGAAAATTCAAATCGATTCGCATGAATCCTGAAATAAAATCGACGTAAAGGTTGTTTTTATATGAAATAGGCACATTCGTCTTTCGAAATAAGTAAAAAATGTGCTTTCAAGATTGAAAAACTCACTTCGAAAATTATTCAAAGTATTCTTGTCTGGCTAGAAAAAATTTCGGGAAAAATTGATTTCGGGATTTTTTGCAGTGACTTTTTTTCTGACCGTAGCTATGGCGGGGGGGGGGCTACAGCCCCCATAGCCCCCCCCTGGATCCGCCACTGAATCTAATTATTTATTGAAAGGTGAAGATATGACGGTCCAATTGAAGGGAAAACAAGTTGGGAAGACAAACCTACGAGTACGCTCATGCAAGAAGGAATGCAAGAATATTTTGTACCGAAATTAGAAATGCAGTCACCAGCAACGAATAAAGTCAAGAAACATATCAAACAGATGTTCAAGTTTAAAAGAAAATCCAATGTTTCTCTATCTTCAACTGTCACCATTTTGTTGCAAACTAACAAAAAACACTCAAACGATGAATTTCCAAAAAGATTTATGTTATTGATCTTATTTGAAAATTGTCTGTTATTGTTGTTATAAAGGGTGGTCCAACCAAAACGTACGATTTTAATTGTAAATCAAACAAAAATTTTCAAAGAATTATCTTATAAATTTTTATTATAGTAGAAAGATCTATGACAATTATGTGCAAAAAAAAATATTGCCCAAATGCCCGCCACGACTACGGTCACATACTTCTATCCGATGGTCCATATTTTCAATGACTCTGAGACATAATTGAGGTTCAATGTCGTTAATGTACTGAATTATCTCATCTTTAAGCTCTTGAATTGTTCTTGGCTTATTGCTGTACACTTTTGTTTTTAAATAACCCCAGATAAAAACGTCCAACGATGTCAAATCAGATGATCGTGGCGGCCAATTAACATCGCCACAACATAAGATAACATGGCCATTGAATTTTTCGGGCGAAATAGCCATTGTTTCGTTGGCTGTGTGGCAAGTGGTACCATCCTATTGGAACCACATACCATTCAGGTCCAAAATTTCAATTACTTACCACAAGAAGTCCGTTATCATCTCGTAATAGCGAACATCATTAACGTAAACTGCTTGGCCGTCCTCATTTTCGAAGAAGCACGGCCCGATGACGTCCTCAGCTCATTAACTGTATCAAACAGTCAACCTTTGTGGATGCATCGGCTTTCCAATAATCACTCGTGGATTTTCATTTGCCCTAATGTGGCAATTCTGCTCGGTAACGAATCCACTGAGGTGAAACTGTGCCTCGTCGCTGAAGATGATTTTCTTTGTAAAGTCACCATTCCCTTCTGTCTGTTCAACCAAGCATTCGGGGTATTGCCGACGCTTGAAATGGTCAGTAGGCTTCAGCTCTTGAGTCAATTGGAGCTTGAAAGCGTGTAAATTTAGATCTTTATTCAAAATTCTCATCGGTGATGTTCGTGAGATGTTCGATTGTTGAGCACGACGACCAGTCGAGGTTGACGGCTCTTCTGCCACACTGTCGTGAACAACAGCAATGTTTTCCGCAGAACGCACTGAGCGAGCATTCACAGGCGATTTGACATTTCATACAGACCTGGTTTGCTGAAATTTGCGCACAATTCTCTCGATTGTGGACACATTTAGTCGATTGTGCTGACGAAAAAAATCACGAAGTGCACGAAATGCATTTTGATTTGAACGCCCATTTTCGTAAAAGGCTTCAACAACCTTAACGCGCTGCGCAAGTGTGTACCTCTCCATGATTTAATTAGTCAAATACTGAAACAAAGAAATGTCGAATTAAGTTGGGCGAAAAACTTGACGTTAAGGTGTGACTCACAATTAACATCGTAAATTATGGTAAGACTGCCTTTTGTATTAAAGTAGGGTAGACTGGGTACGGTTGAAACATTTTAGCGTTTATCGTCCGTTGCATCTGAATCAATTAAGCGAGCGATTACGGGAATACATTAAATTAAATACCATATATCTATCTACTAATGGGCAATATTATTTGAGATCACTGTATTGTATTTTATGTGTAAAATAAAATTTAACATAAAAAAATAATTTGTTTCAACCGTCCCTATGCCAGGGTCGGTTGAAACAGTGCCTGGGGTCAATTGAAACACATGCAAATAATGAAAAATCTTATAAATCAACATATTTACTCGTCGTCTAATAACATTTCACGACTCGTTATGGCACAGTTAAACATCACAAATGTGTTTTTATTAATATTCAAGTCTTTCAAAATACTTATAATCTTATATTAATTTCAATCTTTTTTCAAAGTTTTATATTAAGTACAACTTAAATTATGAAATAATCAGATGCTGGTGCTTTTGTAATGTTTTTGTACTTCTTCATACTATATTTTTCAAAACTCAACAGCATTAATTAAAAAACTAAATTTTAGCACTCCAGCTAACAAAACACTTTGAGTGAAACTTCACAACCTTATTTCTATAAACATCTTCATTTTTAAGCATAGATAAATAAATCACAAAACAAAACTTCAATACTTTTTGCTTAAGAAAATAAAATTCAGCAGTTTTAAAAAAAATTTATCACTTCAGCTATAAAATAGGTTAAGAGAAAAATTAAGACATATTATTTCTTTAAAAATCAAAATTTTAAACAATATTATTTATCTAGTCACGATATCATTCGGAATCACAATTGTGGCAAACATAACGTAGACTACCTGCTGTGCACTCTTCATGCGCCCACATTTTGCACTCCATGCATTGTATCCATTTTTCCCTTGATCTGCTTTCTGAATATGCTGACAAACAAACCAGGCAGAAGCACTCCTCTGCTTCTGATGAAGATTCATGTTGCCTGTTGGTGTTTGTCCTGTTTGTAGCATTTCTTTTAGTCCTTCCTTTATCTAACCTTTTCTTAACTTGCTTAGCTTTGGTTCGTTTCAATCTGTTTTCATGTTCCCTTCTTATCTCTTCTTTTTCAGGTGTATCTGTATAGATTGTGGATTTCCTGGTTTTTCGCCCCCTGTTTGGCAGTTTCCTTGGAGAAGCTTTTGGTAGTGGTCGCACTACTTCCGGCGAAAACAGAAGTGGTGTACCCAAAGTTGCGATATTTTCTGTTTGATTTGTCAGCACAGAAACGGATTTGAAACTTGTACAGGGTTTGGGTGAAATTTCCTGAACCCTACCACTATTTTGATGTCCGGGTGGTTTAATTAAAGATTCTGGATCTGCAATTATATCTTTTTGTTCTCTGTCTGCAACTTGTGAACACTGTGGCGTGTTTAGAGTTGGTTGTTGTATAAAAAAAGCTGCATTAGAAAGCTCCTCCGACTCTTCTGGTGGTTCGAAAGTAAAAATAGAAGGTGATGGTGTTGGTGTTTTATCCTCGGGTGCACTAGCATTCTGAATAGGGCCCTCAGTTGCCTCGATTGTTTTTACAGGATTTGGCCTATCTGTCACAAATGCAGGTGCAAAATCGAGTTCAGTAAATAAATACCGATTAAATGGAACAATCTCAGTTGCGCGAAAGCCAGCTTGAATGTTGGATTATGTAAGAGCAAGCGGCATAGCAGAAGCTAAAATTCCTGGGATGTCGTAGATTGACATTGTTTTGCCGGGATGGCTTCGCATCCATCCATCACAGGTCGAATTTACAGCTTTCTTCAGAGGACCGAATACAGATCGATCAAGCGGCTGGAGTTTATGTGAGCAGTGAGGAGGGAAAGATAGCATCACAATGCCATTCGTCTTGCAAAAGTCTAGTGCGACAATGTGAACATGTGAAGAGTGGTTATCAAGTACAAGCAAAACTTTGTGTGAAGGAGAAGCTTTTGTATGTTTTCTGAAGTGTTCCAGGAAATGAATAAATGTTTCATCCTGCATCCAGCCAGAAAGATTTGCACTTCCAGCAGATCCTATTGGTCCATCCCTGATGAAATGATCTTGGTAACGCACTCGCGGAAAGACGAAGAATGGAGGAAAAGCATTTCCGATGGCATTGACCGCAAAGGCTACTGTGACTAAAGTTCCCCTCTCGGCTGAAGTCACTGAACCTACTTGACGAGCACCACGTCTAGCTATTATTCGGTCGGGTTTTTGCACAGTAGTTATGCCGGTCTCATCAGCGTTATATATATTTTGAGGTTCGAATTTATAACGGTCCATGACAGTAGCCAAATTGTCGTAGAAAGCATCTACGTTATTTCAGTTAAAGCTAGTCGCCCTAGAAAGACTTGTAGCCTGTGCTGCACGTACTGACAATTCAGGATTCCTTCGCATAAACATGCGAAACCATTCTTCGCCGGCCATTTCGTTGTCATCCCAAGTCCGAGGTCACGATAAGTCATACTTGATGGTTCATGACATCTTTTTAAGTTAGGCCAAAATATATGTCTGCACATCGCATTAAATATTTAGAAAGCTCACGCTCTTGTTCCTGGTTAAACACTCGATTGTGAGCCTTGTATCCCATTCCTTGATTTTCATCGCCACCAGTTGCATCTCGTTTACGTAGATACCTCAACAGGGAACAGTGGTTCAATCCATTCTTTTCTGCCGCTGTTCTTAACGAAGATCCGGCTTTTACATCTTCATAGGCTTGTTTGTACATTGATATATCGGCCTGACCTCTTGAAGTTTTCCTTTGACGCACCCTTGGCATCTAAGAAATAAGAAAATTAAATAGATAATCTGTTTCAACCGTACCCACAAAAAATGTTTCAATCGTCCCCAACCCCCTATCTAGGTATAAAACGGTTCACAGTAAGAATGATAATAAATTTGAACAAAAACTAAACATTCAGCCATATTTTACAACCTTCAATTAAAATGATGCAACACTCTTAATAATCTAGCTCTAATAACACCATAATAATTGCATAAATTTACAAACAAAAAATACTTACTTTCCTGTCAAAAAACACAATGGGGCCTCCTACACACAAGCACAACGCACAAAGATCGACACAACACTAAAGTTCGAGTTTAGACTTGTCGACCGCTTCGTTCTCTTATTGCAGCACTCATCTCAACATGTACGGTGCCGAAATATTTGCTTTGTTTCAATCGTCCCCCGTTTCAACCGTACCCAGTCTACCCTACATATAGGATCGTGGAAGTTTCGGCAATAGTTCAACGTTTAGGATGGATTTGAGGTAGATTTCGGGGTTGAAATCCAGACAAAGCGTTCACAACATGGTACCGCTCCTTGTGACGTTAAAAATTGTTTTAGTTTTCACATACGTTAATTGCAAATGTCATCAAGGGTGAAATCAAATTTATTTGCTTAAAATCACTTGGCAGGGATCTTCCGAAGCAGGCTGAAAGTTGTTTGGAACTTGGCCACATGTCAGCTAATTACTATAATTGCAAAGTTGGCTTAATAGCTTAATTCAATTTTCAGCTCAATTTACTCTCAAAATATTGCGCAAGAGTTTGGATTCTCTTGGATTGCAAAAATCTAGTTTTAATTATGTCTAGCTACAAAATAAGGGAGTATATGGGTCAAAATCACCAAGGTGACGAATTCGGAAATATGAAATTTTGTAAAAAATATAACGTGATGGGAGTCCAGAAAATAACTGGCAATATACAAAAGACTCTCAACAATGGCGCTGTAAAAGAAGCGCGCAAAATACTCACATTTTCATTATTTATCCGGGTTTTTAAAGAGACTGGGTGTATCCTAACATCGTTCAGGGAACGTATTTTAAAACCTGGATATTTTTGTTAAAAATATAAATTTCATAAAACTTATTTTGAAAGCACGATATTTCAATAAATGTTGAATAAAATATATTTTAAGTTGTACTCAACATGGTCTTCTGTTAGCTTTTTTTAATAAAAAGTAACATTTATGAAGCACATGTTAAATATTCTTCAACGAAAGTTCTGTTTATTTACAATGGTTTAGGTTTTATTGTTTTTTTGTTTTTTTTCTAGAAAATTGTTTATTATAGTACTTAATCTTAATTGCAAATGAAGAAGATACATTTTGTCTTGAATTAAATAATTATATATTTACTACGTTCCCATAAATGACGAAACGCCCACTGAATGATCGCAACGTTCACGAAATGAAAATAGAATTTCGGAAATGACTTACGTAACTAATTTCAGTATTAAAGAAATGACAAATGTTAAAGAAGGAACTTTATTTTTAAGAATTCAAACTGTTAGACTTTATAAAGAAGTATAAACTATGCTAAAAGTAATCTTTTGCTATGAATAGTTTTAATGAAAAGTATTGCAAGAACCTTACGTTTAAAACTTTTAGATGATGCAATCATTGATCTAAAGATTACATGAGAACTTTAAATAAAACAAAATGAAATTAATACTTGTATAACAAACTTAAACAATCACTTCAAAAACTTTAAAGTAAGGAATAGAGCAAAATCTAAAATTAAACAAATAATAGAGCACACATTAGTTCATGTATTTAAAATCAGCTAAAGTTTCTCATAAATATCCATCTCATTTTCAAAATGATAGTATGAATTGTGACTTGCTCCCTTTATTGACTGAGGCTTAGGAATAATTTTTGAAACTTGCTCGTATGTAACGTAGGATACATCCTTGTAGTCAATTCTAAAGTCTCTGGCACTGTTACGAACTGACTTTAGGAATGTGACCTTGATTTCTCCCTCATCGTCTACACTAGTTCCAGCAATCGCAACATATTTGTAAAACAGATTCCTACTTTTCGTTGGAACATTAATCAATAAAAATGTTCCGGGTATTATTTTGTTAGGATGGATATGTTCATCTGCGTAAGACGTATTAGCACCCATGTCTCGTTCTTGTTCTTTTTTACGACGCACTGTCATAAGATCTTCATCCTCAGAAGCGGATGAACTGTACACCTCATCATATATGCTTTTTCTAGGTTTCAAATTATCTATTAGCTTGAAGTCTAGGGGTGTCATATATTTAGAAGCTTCCATCTCTGTATCAAAATGTTGTTTTCTCAGTGTGGTGGATGTATTTCTAATGGGTTGTTTTTCCATTTGATGTATGTTTTCTAAATGAGTAAATATACTATCATTTAATTTAACTGCTCTTTGGTTTTGACCGTGCTGGTCTAGTTTAATCACATTCCCTAATGCTTTTTCCCATGTAATTTTTGTTATATTCAAAATTCCAGGAACTGGATCAATTTTTTCGGGAACTGTATTTTTGATGCTAATGATTTCCTCATTCGTTATTTTACGCAACATGACAGCTGAATCTTTGAAAATTTCAATGAAATCATCTGCATTTTTGACATCTTTCCCCATTAGTATATGCTTGTCTGCAGTCTTCTTCAAATATCCTCCTATTCCGTCCATCGGACCTTTTCCATGTCCTGGCTCGCTATAAAACTAAACAGCTTTGGTTATTTGTTCACAGCACTCTACTAAGGTCCTCAGCCACAAATAAACGTTGGTGCGATTTCTATATTGCGACGTAGGCCCATCTGAGAAAAAGAAAAGCGTATCAATGTGTTGTTTATCCACAAGAATTTTTCTCAATATTGGTTTCAAGTGACCCCATACTGCATGAGCTTGATGGTCTAGACAGTCGCTAACAGTGGCAAATGAGGATGTCTGCAAATTGTTCTTATAATCTTTATGATAATAGACGCCAGTATGAATTGTTATCTGCATTTTAGATGCACCAAAATGTGTTGATTGAATTTCTCTGTCATATTTTGTGACATATTTTTCTGAGAAATCTATTTGCAACATAAGTTCATTGTTCTTTAAATTCTTTCTCACTCCTTCTTTAACTTTGTTGTGATAATAAATACCATAAATATGTTTTTTCATAACTGGAATCTCCTCTGCTAGTTTGAATTTTAATTCTTTAATGGTGCTGGTAGCAAGAACTTTCTTCACAATTTTCACGATCTTCTTTTCATCTCTTATTAATCTTTCCTCTTTCGTAGATTTCCATTGGAAATAATAAATTGAATCTTCATCACTCTCACTAGCGGTAATTGGTATTTCTTTACATTTATCACATCGAGAGAACATGCAGTCATAAGATGTCTCATCACAACTGACGTCCTTGATTAGTTTTGAAACTTTTCCATAGTTTAATTCATTTACTCTGTATAATTTTTTGATCATGAATTCGAAATTTTCATGTCGCACGCACAAACAGGTATTCCGATCTTTTGCCGTTGGGTTAACAACCCAAAATGGTTTTTCCCTCAGAAATGTATTATAAGATAATTTAATCCCTGTGGCTTTCATAAACTTTGGATGCAAATCTTTAATTGTATTTAAGAGAATACGTTTCTGCTTTTTAGTTGCACCTCTCCAAATGAAATCTCTTTTTCCAGGACACATTCTGCTTATTTCATCTTTTTCAAAAAAGTTGACTATTTCAAATCGGATTTCTGCTGTTACAACACACACTCTTCGTTTTGCATCAGCTTTAAGAATATTTTTATTATCTCTATTCTTAGGTAAAAGTTTTTTGGTCATATTCAACATACGGTATTTTTAAACGATTGTACCACTCACACTTTTTTGGAATGCTTCTCGTTCTTTAGAATTCTTAGATAAACTATCAGCAGTTACCTGTAATTATGAAGTCATAACCTCTGCAAATAAAAGCTTTTTTCGTACGTCAGCAGTCACATTACAGTCTCTGATTAAATGGTCAACTTTGGTGTTTGGTGATGTCTCATTTTGGGAAGCTGTTTTCAACATTGCTTCTCGTCTTTTCTGGCGTTGAATTTTTTTCTTCAACGAATCGATTTTATTTTGCATCTTCTTTATTTTAGAATTTTGCTTAGCTATAGTGCGATAAGCTTTGGCTCGTTCTTTTCTGACCACTTTCCTGCCTTGGTGTTTACGTTTTGTTGAACGCGGAGTTTCATTGTTTATGTTTTCTTCTTCTGAAAGTGGTGGAGTATTATCTACTATTGGCTAAGTCCTTTTTCTTTTGCCTATATTTTCTAGAGTTTCTTTTCCACAGAGCTCTTTGCTTACGCTTCTCTCTCTCTCTCTCTCTCTCTGTCATTGCATTTATAGATTTTGCTTTATTTGCAGCCTTCTTTTTTTGATAATATTCTCTATCCTTCGCTTTTTTCAACTCTCTCTGTTCTGCAGTTAAATTATTTAAAAATTTACGTTTTCTTGCATTCGCTTTTTGGCGTTGTTTTATGTAAGCGGCGCTATTTTTATTGATGTTTTTTTTGGAAATCTTTTTCTTTCTTAGTTCTTCGGTCTCCATTTTCCTAGGCTAAATCTAAAACAAATGTAAAATTAACTGTAACAGCAAGTCAAACTCTTTATTTTAAATAAAACTTACAGCTGCTCTTGGAAGGTCGTACTATACTAAACAACTACTATTGACTTTTTTTCCAGACGAAAAACCAGCAAAAACGAAAATTTTGAAATTCGGCTTAGATTACGTTTCTACAACCCAAGCAGTAAATTCAAAGTCACTTCAATCACTACTATAATTCATAAAATGAATATGATCATTTAATAACACAAATTCACAAAAAAAGCAATTACAGGTTAAATCTTAATAAAAATATAATTATGGGAACTTAGTTGTCATTACGGGAACACATGTCATGTTCGACAAAGTTCTCGAAATGATCGTTGCCGAAATGATTTTTCAACGCTTCGTAATGTTTTAAATAGTCATCGGCCATCTTGTATGACACTTTATCACACCGGCGGAAACGATCAGTATTATTCAATGGTATTACGACTAATTATCTTCATTTATTGGTATGTTAATGACTTAGTAGCGTTCCCGTTATGACGCACTATTGATGTACGATACCAAAATAAACAACTGAAATAATCTTACCTTGAAAATTATTTGAAAATCACCACAAAACAATCGAACGCTATCTCACTTGAGATATTTCAGCTCGCGACCGCACAGCCGCGCTCGGTATGCCATAATTAGACACTCCTTTTTTGACAGAATAGAGTGCGTGCACGAAGTGACCTACAGACTACCGGACAAAGTTGCGTGTAAGATAAAATCTGAAGTTGGTCACATTATCTTTATAAATTATTGTGATTATGATATTCTACTAAATGTATCAAACGTGCTGGAAAATTTAATTTTTCAGTTAGTATTTCATTGTTTCATGAACATGTCATTTACGGAAATGGGTATTGGGACGCGTTCCCAAAATGACTTTTTCCCCAGTTTCATGAGAGAAAAAAGAATCTTAACATCTTTTTGCAAATAAAAACGAAGGGTTTAGATAAAATTAACTAAATCTAGTAGTTAAAGATGATTATGACCCAACTATTTCAAAATGTTATAAGTGAAAATGGTGTCGGAACCAAATTTGCCACCTTGGTAATTTTGAGCCATATACTGGTTTTATTTGCAAATATGACTTCGCTGAAAGTATAACAAATCCTTAACAACGGTTCCTTAGTAAAAACTACGAAGCAATGTTATATCGTTCAAGTTGAGTTTTCTTCTAACAACAGACATTTCGGGGGGCTTTGTCGGAAATAGTTAAACCAAGAAATCTTGATTCCAACAACAAAACGTGTCTGACTAGTTCGCATTCGATTTCATGAGTTATACCTTTCGGACGTCCAATTCGCTGGTGTTTGTTTAGCCCTTTTAAATATCGCCTAAATGTCGGTTTTGGTATGCTATGAATGCGGCAAATTTCATTGAATCGCAAGGTGCCATCATTGTATTTTTTGATTGCTTCATCCGTATTTTGTTGAGTCCAAGAATTATATTTCCTTTTTGACATTTTAACTTGAAAGTAGCAGCTATTGAGCTTGAGTTTGCCATAAATTTACACGTTTATTAATTGGATAACAGTTTATGGATTGGTTAGTTTTATTGAGAAGTCAAACTATAGCGGTGTTGCTAAATCGTACTGGTACGTTCGCCAAAAGTACGAAATAGGCACAAGAGTCAAAAAACTTTCAATTTATCGATAACGAATTCACGCGAAATATGGTTGTGTATCATCTCTTCTGATTAACAAATACAGGTACTTGCTAATACATTACGCTTTCCTGAACAAATTACACTCGATGCAATTTGAAGAATGAGCTTCGCGAATTGCGCTAGATATAACCGAAATTATTGAAAGAAACTTATCTTATCAATATTTTTGTTGGGAGCTGCAAAACATTTTGCTATCTGTCAAATAATCATATGGCTGATGGTTGTTTATGTTTCTCACCACCAGATAGGCTTATAGCTATTACTCGAGACGAGCTATGGGTGGAAAATGATTTAAGCACTAGTACGAATTAAGCAAGTTTACCCTACTTAGACCCGCTTTAGGCATACACCATTAGGCCTGCATTAACCATGTCTAAACTGACCAAATGTGAAAAATTCCTAATCTCGCTTTCAATAGCAAATTTTTTTTTTTGTTTTTTGTTTTTTTTTAATTACCTCCATTCCCTACCACTCTCTCCATCACTCTTTCTTCGTCGCACAACGCTCGTGCGATCTGCATTCACATTACGTCGCTTGGTCCTTTGTGCCACCCAGACAATGTTTAACACATCGGTATAAGGGGGCACACAATATAATGTGAACTAGTCCTTTTCGTGAACATCTAGTCCAAAAAATCATGATCAGCTCTCAGAGATAAAAAAAATTCAATATCATACGACGCATTCAAAAAAAACTCTGAGTAACTGTTACTTCAGTATCTCGCCGATAGGGTCAAAAAGAACGCCCTAAGATACTGGGCTCATAAAAGCAGAATTACAGGTCCACGCTTCAATCGGTACTCATTAAATGCTCCCTTAGTCTTTTCTTAAATACCAAAAGTGAGTTTGCTTCCTGAACAATTTCTGGTAGATTGTTATATATACGCAGAGCATCATTCGTTGCATCGTTCTTTAGTCGATCCGTTCTGGCAAAAGGTATTACGAATTGATTTGCATTCCTCGCATTATATGGGTTGATCTGTGATACCTTAATTAATGGCGCTCGTTCCGATCCATTAGTTTTTAAATTTCTGTAGATAAACTTCGCTTTCTCCATAATAATAATTTGACTAAGGTTAATGATTTTGCCAATTGGTAAACCAAACTAGTTTGAGTAAGCATTGGCAGCTTCAGAATGTTTTTATACGCTTTGGTCAGCAGCCTGGATATACTGTTTAAATGTTGCTTCGCTGATTGACTCCAAATAAGTACTCCATAATGCAATTTCGCCAGGACAAACGCATTTAGAACAAGTTTCTTGATGTGCATTGAAAAATCCTCATATCTTCTTAACAATCCTATTATTGGGACTAATTGCCTTCTTAAGCTATTTATGTGTGGTAACCAGGTCATACGATGGTCTATGATAAGACCAAGATATTTTATTTCTAGCACTCTTTGCAATTTTTCGCCGTTAATATTTAGTTCGACATCTATGTCTCCTTTGTTCTTTTGCTTAAAAACAATATATTTTGTCTTTGATGTGTTCAATACTAGTTTGTTTCCAATTAACCACTGATGGAATTTTCCTAGATCGTCGTTGATAGTGTTCTCAATGGCAGTTTTGTCTCGTACTGAATAAAGTAGAACTGTGTCATCAGCATATAATGTGTGATATCCCGTCAGCCCACATGTATTTAGATTATTTGTATATAGCAGGAACAAAGTTGGGCCCAGTATTGAACCTTGGGGAACTCCTGTTTCCGTAGGTGCATGGTCACTCAGGACATTGTTGATTAAAGTTCTCTGCGACCTTCCCTCCAAGTAACTCCTAAACAACTGCTTAGGACTACCCTTAATACCATACGATTCAAGTTTACGAAGCAAGAGATCATGATCAACTGTATCAAATGCTTTTTTCAAATCCACAAAAATTGTGATGACATAATCACCTCTGTCAAGTCCTAGATTGATGAAACGTGTGACAGAATGTAGGGCATCCAAAGTACTCTTGTTCTTTTGAAAACCAAACTGATGTTGGCTTATGATAGAGTTTTCAACTAAGAATGATGTTAATCGATTGTTTAGTATTTTTTCAAATATCTTACTAAATCCCGTCAGCAGCGCAATCGGGCGATAGTTATTCGGGTCAAGATGATCACCACCCTTAAATATAGGAACTATTTATGCAAGTTTTTCTTCTTCCGGAAAAGTCCCATTCCTAATATGCACGTTTATAAAATTTGCCATAATCTGGGCTATGTCCTCCTTAATTATACTAATCTCATTCATCGTGATGCTATCAATGCCTGGCGCCGTATTCTTTTTCAATTCATTGATTACATTTAAGACTTCTCTTTTATTTGTTTGATGAATGTGAAAGATGGAATTTATTGCGATATTTGTATTATTTACATTGCCTGCTGAACTGGCAACGATTTCTTTAGTGATTCTTCCACCAATTGTTGAAAAAAATTATTCAATGAGCTCGCCGCGTCACGTGGACACGATGTGTTAGAGGGCCCATCAGGATTCAGTTGAAAGTTTTGTGATATACCCTGGGTTGAAGAGTTATCCTTGACCTCATTTATTATTTTCCATATTTCGCGGGAGTTGTCAGCCGCTGTTTCCATTCTTCTTGAGAAATATAAGAATTTAGCCTCTTTCACTAGTCGTTTCGATTCTTTTTTCGCTTGCATATACAGAAACTTGAAAGCCTGGTTTCCACTGTTCTTCCTGTAGTACATGTATGCCTTCCTTTTTTTAATACTTGCATCAATTACTTTTTTCGTTATCCAAGTCCGTTGTCGACACCTGATTTTTTTCTCAATTGTAGAACTTTGCTTAGCAGATATGATGATATTTTTGAGTTCAATAATACTATTTGGTTTCCGCTTTTCTAGTAACTCTCGTATGTTTGATTTAAAGAGCTCCTTGTCTAGAAATCTGAACGTTTTGTAGGTCGGCTTCTGTTTGTTCAGGGTTTGGTCTTGGATAGCAATTTTTATCACACGATAATCCAGTTCCGGCCAGTCCTCATATATGTATGTTATGCTTTCAGCGACTTTTAAATCATTGGTTACTATATGATCCAGACAGGTATTTGACACTGGGCGAGTAATTTGGTTGTTGTTTATGATTACCGTTCCATTCGTTTCTAGCGTATCCTTATAAATCCGTGTTTCTGGTGATTCCGTTAGTACATCAATGTTTGTGTCCGCTACTGTGATCAAATTTTTTTCAGTTGAGAATAATGTATCTAGTACTGTGCAAAAATCTTGTGCATTCATTCGATTGGGGTTGTAGTACGTCCCTAATTTTATTTTTTTACCTGCATGGCGTACTTCAATTATTATAACGTTATACTTATCAGGCATCACTCTCTTGGTAATGAAATTGATTGTATTTTTTACGTAGATTGCTGTACCTCCACCTCTTCCAGGTCTGCAGGAGAATACCGCATTATATCCTTCAATATTGTAAAACCGTGCTTCTTCTGGGTAAATCCAGATTTCATTTAGAATAATCAAATCTATGTCAGGATTTTGCTGCAGGTAAATCTGAATATCACTTAGCTTATGTCTTAAGCTTCTTATATTAGCATACATAAGTGTTAAATTTGTTCCACTTAATTGATTAGAAAGATTAGCAATCATCAAAGTTGTAGTCGGTACTCCTCCTGGCGATCAATATTCTGCGTTGAAACTCCGGACACTCTACAGAGTCAGCTCTGTGAGAATGATCAGCATTGTTATTGTTACCAATACAGTTAGAGCACTTCTCAATCGTGCTTTTGCAGTCCTTTAGGTCATGTTTTCCTCCACATTTTACAAACATTTGCTCCCCTTCACATTTTGATGTTTTGTGGTTGTATTTTTGACACTTATAACACCTCGTTACGTTGAAGTCCTCCTTCACAAAATACGATCCATAATCTATATTAATGTATCTATTCGCAAGCCTCTTATACATGCTCCCGTTTACCTGGATGATGTGCAACCACCTTCCATTTCTTGTTCGCCTAGCATGTACAAGTTCCATAGAATCACGCTCCTCTATATTGGGATTTAATGCCTGGATCTCATTTCTTAGTTCATTATTTGCGTATTGTTTTTCTAGTCCATTGATAACAAGTCTAGGCTGTCGCAATCTGGTCTCAGCAACATCATACTTCTCTTTCATTGCATCCATTGCTATATTAAAAAGTGAAGTAGTATTTTCATTTGTCGATGTTTTTATAATCGCCCCACCATTACGAATAGGCCTCATTAGTTGTAGAGGAATTTTACATTTTGATGGCCTGATCTTCGACTTAAAATCAATCAGTGTTTTTTCTGATGAAGAGTGATTTTTAGGCTTAATTATAATCCCTTTTTGCGATATTGTATTAGATCGATGCACTGATGGAGGAGAAGTAGAATTTTTAATAATTTCGGCATATGAGGGCTTGCTCGCAGACGTAGATTTATCTATTAATAAGGTGACATTTGAGCTCATCTCTTCGACTTGGCTTTGCAAGTTTTTCATTTGTTGGAAGAGTTGGTCTTCTTTAGATTTACGGTGCTGAGCTCTACATCCGGCACACATCCAAATCACATCTTCGGTGATGTCCATAATAGCCCGATATCTCTCCTCCGACATTTTGATACACCTCAAATGAAACCACTTGAGGCAGAAGCCATCACACCCCATAGCCGAGTGGATATCCTCCACGGGTTTCCTACACTTCCCACACTTATCTGGTTTAGTAGCCATTATATTTTTAACTTTTTCAATTATTTGCTTTTTATAAAATTTTTTATTATCCTTGATTTATTTAATATAGTTAGTGAAAAAAAATGCAGAAATCCGTACTTGCAAAAAAAAAAATAATTTAAAATATCAAAATATAAATTTAAAATTAAATTCAAAAATTGTTTAGAATAAATTTAGCTACACGGGAATCTCACTCCTAGACCAAAGTAAGAATTCCCGGTTCCGTTAATTTTCGTTCGCCTAAGTAAAAATTTAATCTATGAAATTGATGACTTGAAAGATCGCTACTTATCTCGAAAACTTGATAAAAACGACACTAGTAACCACTCCACTTATTTCACACAGCTAATTATAATTTATGACAGAATTTAAACTTCACTTAAGCCAAGAAATTCAAAGAGCTGAAACTGACACTTCTTTGTTTTGACACTTCGAATTGAATTTCTATTGAATTTTCATTTGGACATTCTTTTCACTCTCTTGATTGCAATAAACTGCGAATTTCCGAAACTGCTTAAGTTAGGCATGTTTAATTAGGCCTGCATTAGACAAGCCCCACTTGTATCAGGCCCTAATGTCCGTTTTTGGCATGCCTAAACTGATTTCTACTCGAGTTGACCTCCGTGGTGTGTATAGAAGAGTTTCTAGGAAATATCCCACCAGGACTTTCGATTTGCTACCAAATACGACTACCATTAATGTAAAAAAATGTTAGGGTTCAATTTCACCTATAGAGGGACCCCCTTATTTATTTAATTTATTCATACCAAAACATAGGTACATGAGACCACTATTTCTAACCATTTTGTGAAATTTCATTGCTGTAGCTTGCGTAGTCTCTAAAATATGCTGTAAAAGACTAACGGACAGACAGATAGACGCAATTATCGTCGGAAGTTGTTGTTTCACGTAAAACGTATTTTCGTTTTGTCTCGAAACAAAGTTTTTGGTGTTATATTGTTTTTCCACTCTCCAATTCAAATGTGATAAGCCTCAAGTTGACTGACTTTAAAAATTAATACAGAATTGTCGACCCTGTTTTCAATAAAAAGTCGGAAATAATCCTTTTCTCTATTCCTAATTGTTTGTATTGATTCCGTTCCTGATGAATATGGGCCCAAGCCATTTTTCTCTTGAATTTTAATTTCTTACAAGTTGATTCAGAGATTCTGCAAAAAAACTTAAATTTTGAATGCAACTTTAACCGATTACACTCATAATTTAGTCATAGAAATTCTACTTCATCTCTGTGTTTAACACAAATCATCAATTCATTTAGAAACAATTCTAATTTTGCGTAAAACCACTTTGCAAAATGTGTCCTAAAATTTTCACATCAAAGTGTACAATACTATTCTCATCCAAAATTTTACCTAAGACGAAGTAATTACACGAACGTAGAAGCTTCCACACAACTAACGTTGTCCTGTTACAAATTAATTATTAATAAACACAATACGACTTCTCCTCTTCACTCTGCAATTTTTCATACACCATGCACCACGTCGTCACCATCGTACCCGCATCATACTTAATTAGAACTCGTTCCCATTCCAAACGCCATCTTGCCAACTTAACAAGCGACAACCACCCCCAAAAGATGGGTAACACAATTTCCACATAAAACTGGATCTGACAATCCGATGTGGTAACAAAAGTTTTCCCTTTGTTGTCGCCTGTCGTACTCAGCCCCAATCGCATCCCTTACTCGTAGCTTCTTTGGAAATAGGGTAAAGAAAAAGCTCAGCAAAAACAGTTTGAGCTTCAAATGAACAACGTTTTTCCGACACCACAAAAATTTTCCACCTCCTCTACACGTCAACAGCCCTGAAATGAAGTGAAAATTGTCTAATGTAGACAGATTCCGTCTCAAAGGGGCGGAGGTGAATTCAACCACGAAGCATGAAGAGGTGGCAGAGTGAAGTGTTATCGCCCAGCTGAGGGGAGCGACGACGTGCCAAGCAAAAGGTGCTAAGCAACACATCGAGATGATGGAGAAGAAAAACATAATTTCCTTTTGATTGCATTGTTTCCTCCCTCAGAGCCACCCCAAACTCGAAATCCAAGGGATGAGACTGTGACACAACGAACTCCCACTCCCGTGACAGGGTGGGAAGTCCCTTGCGGCCTGAAACATCAGCAGAAATTTTGCACCCTTTAACTTGCACAAAAACGGAATTAGAACGAGAGGCCAACAGTCAGTGGCAATCTCAAATGGACTGAGCTCGAGAGGGGGTGAGATATTTTATTGTACCAAGGATAATAATTTCGCACTTATGTGCTGACAAAAGACTTCCACCACCACTACACCGCAAACAGCAGTGACGGGTGCAGTTGAATTCTTTGCATTCGAAATTCACCGCTTGCCATCGCTCGGAAGCATCCACACCACGCTCAAGGCTTACCCCTTGACAAACATAACTTACCTAGACAGGACGTCCCCGAGTTATTATGCTGGGCAATTAAGTTTCATATTGACTGTCTTGCCCCTTGATATGAGAAAGTTCGAATGCAGCAAAAGAAACGGCGCTAATAATCGAGCGAGATAGAGCAATCACAGACTCCATATCTGCGTTCGTTATGTACGACGCCCATCCGTCTATGTACACGCTCTGTATGTGGCGAGTCGCGACTGCCCAATAAGATGGGGAATTTCCCATGGGCGGGCACTGCAGCCATTGCATGCATGGTCGCCTGCTCCGTTGTGCATAGCAAGTCACTTCTCTGGTTTGCAATCAAGAAAACTGGTTAGAGGCGGGCCGTGCTTGCCGCAGCTGATGGAATGGATTGGCAGCATGTACCGCCTCGTTCGCATGAAGTATTGCTTCAAACCAGTTCTGCGGCCGATTGAGTTGTGCAGCCCTCCTCTAAGGTTAATTCTCATCGACTGAGATTATCGGCAAACCAGTTGCCAGTTGTAGACCAGTCGTGATCTTGTTTAGACGTTTTTCTTGAGATCGTTGTGCGAGAGGTTGTCCGCTCGGGTCGCATTTGATTTGTTTGTTTTGCCTGCCATAGGTCTGCTGTCTGCCTGCGTGCTCGCAAGCTCCCTGACAAATTTGCTTTATCATTATTGCCGGTCCGGGTGTGTAGTGTGAAATTATCGCTCGCTTGCGTGACACAAATTCTTATCAATGAGATTTAATTGATTCAATTAATTCCGAGCGTTTTACGAAAATATACTCTAAGTGCGAGAGATTATTTTCGCAGTTTGTAAAGTGACGATTGAGCGGCTGAAATTTTAGTGGTTTCGTTTGGACGTTTTAATAGCCCTCCCCTGGTGTGATTGAATTTTAACATTTCGATGCATTCTCATTGATTGTTGTGCGTAATGAGTGCAGTTTGCTTGCAGCTTTGCAGAAATCCTAAGGAGTGACTCGATGAACGAATTTGCTGATTCAGCACAATAGAGTGGGATAATTGGAAATAGTTGAGTGACATTTATGATAAAATCTTCAGGAATGACTGTGACTGGTATACGTGCGATAATGACGAGCCCGACGGTTCCGCCGCAACAGAAAACCCCTTCGCGAATTAGCAATTTCAGCGTGGCGAGTCTGTTGGCCGACACGCGGCCCAAAAGTCCACCGGAACCAGCCGACGTTATGCTGCCCACAAACCTGTCCGCCCATCACACCAACCACACAGCCCTGCCACATCACAACAACAATAGCAGTAGCAATAGTCCTCCGAATCCTTTGCAGCATTTACATCATGCAAGTCTAGGTCTTCATAATCACCACCATCTTAGTCAGCAGCCTTCATCGCCGGTTTCGTCGATCCAAGAAACCAGTAGTATTAGTACCAAAAATGAACGACACACGCCGCACAGTTCGGCTGAGTCGGAAGTGGATTACGATTCGAATCAGGAGGAAGAGGACTCGATTGTCGATATTGAAGATATGAATATGAATGACTCGCGATCGACGCCGGGTCATGATAGTAAATCACCCCCCGTACCAACAAGTGTTTCAGCTGCGGCGGCAGTTTCAGCAGCCGCTGCAGTGGCCTCGTCACAACTCCTTGCCACACCTGCCGCAGCTCTGGCAGGACACGTTCCAATTAGACCGACACCGTTTAGCGCGCTGGCTGCAGCGGCGGCCGCTTGGGGTGGAATTGGTGGTGGCGTTCCGTGGCCAGCGACAGCGAGACAAATGCCCCCGTTCGGGCCGCCTGGATTGTTCCCGGGCCAAGGATTCGGACCCGGCGGAGTTGGTGGAGGTGAGTTATTCATTCCAATTCGTAGAATTAGTGTTGAACAGCTTTGTCAATGATGGGAATGTTTGTCAATCCAAATTAAATGGTTTATCTTATTATGTCCAGTCTAATTTTTAAGGTCAGTAGATGACAAATCCATCGATAACCTTCCAAATGAAATTATTTTCACTCTACTTTCAAAGTTCAATGGGGAGCACTAAGAGGGCAATGCCCAATTAAAAGTTTTCTAATCTTTCACCAAAACCAAACATCGAGGGGTGAATAAACCAGCGTTCAAATATTCTAAATCATGTGCTAATCGAGTTCAAATAACTGTTAGGTGCGGGAAAGTAAAGACAGTGTTTTCTAATTGCGCTTTTTGCATTACAAATGCGATTTCAATTACAATATATCAACCATTAACTATTCTCTATAAATAGTTTTCGTTGCATTTTTTTTAAATTAATTTTGCTAATTTGTTGTATTAATTAAGTTACTATTGGTGAATGAAAACTATAAAACGAACGTTGCCGCGGTTAGAATTGAGGCGACACTCAAAAATTAATTTTGTGCATTAGAGATTCAACGATTAGGCACGCATTGCAAACGAGGATAGTTTCAAGGCGAAGAATTTGGAAAGAATAGAACGTAGCACAATTTGCTGGTGAAAACGCAGTGGGCGATGTACCTATGATAGTATGGAGGGTGAATTGAAGTGGTGAATTCATTTTGACCGTGGCTTGTATGTTGCGTACGAACTTTAGTCTAATGTTAGTGCTGGTTATTATCCAGCTATGGCGAAATACGAATTATTTTCGATGTACTGGAAACTTAGACTATGATTCTGAATAGCCTGTTCTGTCATTGATTTAATAGAAATTTCAAGCAATGCAAATTGTGTTCAAAATATGTAGTGAAGGGAGTAGAAAATTCCTTATCTAAACTTAAATTTTCAATTGAAAATTAAGATTCACCGTTAAGTTGAGTACGATGTTAAATAAATAATTTGTATCATCGAGATTGTGGGTTAAGACTCCTGTCCCATAATTGTTACATTCCTCTGAGTATTAAGACACTTTGATTACCTGAATTGCAGTCAAATGCTAGTTTCAAAAATACTTAATATCCAATACGTACATTTTTTCCTTTGCAAACATAAAACCAATCACTGGAAATGAAGTACAAAGTCATGGTTTATTTTTGTTTCTACTTTAGTAAAAATTGTTGTTGCGAACAATAGTAGTAAATCGAAAAGAAATTCTGTCAGCTAGTAATTTAAATTGAAAATGGAAATTTTTACATTGAATAAATTAATAATGCCAGACTGGTTGACATTGTTGCCGGAAAATAAATTTGGTAAATTCGTTAATTCATTCTTTGGGAAGAGTTTATAACTAACCTTAAAAGCTAGCAAACCATGGGGCGACAGCACAATTCTGCAATGAGCTTCGTTTTTTATGGATAATTAGTTTCGATTAAAACGTATTTTGTTGAATTTATTGCTTCCATATATTATAGTCGTGACGCGGAAGCATTTATAATTTAATTAATTATAGAACGTTCGGGAACTTAATTAAGTCTAGATAATATGGCCGCAGACATCTATCCAGAGTTTAAAGTTTTGCTTAAATTAAGGAAAACAAATGGCAGCGATTAGCCAAGACATAAAATGTTTAAAGGAATGCAGGAACATAAAACTGACTCCGAAATCACATACGGTTAATATTCAGGCGGGACTTTCAAGAGCGAAAAGTTATAAAAAAAAATTTAGCGATGAACGCATTGGTTGGCATTGATAATAAACTGAACTCGATCACATTACAGGCGAAATCAATTACAAATGATAATGGTGAGTTGGAAATTGAGGACCTTGCAGCAAAAGGGGGGCAGATGCAAATTTTAATCGATTCCCGTTTTTTGCCTACAATTTAAAAAGAAAATTCGTGTTATCGTTTGATGCATGAACGGGGCAGATCCGATTAAAAACAAGCTCGCTGTAACAAAATTAAGATGTGCCACCCTATTCTGTTTGGTGCAAGAAGGCAGCAGATCCGGACCTTCTTCCTTTTTGCAACGAACGATTCGATTGCATCATATGTGACAATACAAAGCATGTTTCGAGCTCGGCCCAAACGGATGTACGTTTTGTATTTAATATATACCTTGAATGTGTCAAGTGTACGTAAAATGAGTGAGCCCGAACTGTTTAGTAGTGGATCATCTGATATTTACCAGCCTCCTGAATACGACTCAAGATCAAGTGTTGATGGAAGTGATCGTGATTTGTCAAAATTTCTAAACCATACTAGTGCAGACAACGATCAAGGTATGAATATTTCGGACGAATCTGATGTAAATCACACATGCCCATCAACGAGTGATGTAATCTAAAAAAAAAGCGGCCAATACTTCACAATGGAAACGCAATGTTATAAATAAGGCTATTGCTGCTGGAAAAAGCTATTTAAACTATAAAGGCCGCGAAAAGGGAGAAAGAAAAACAGGACCGGTTTGTTGCTGCAAAAAGTATGGGTGGTGTTCAAATTAATGAAGAAATGCAGAAAATAATATGAAAAATTTTAATAAATTGGGAGAAACTTACGAGCAAAATGTATATTTAAGAGGTACTATTAAAACTGAAAATGTTGAAAGGGAAAGACCAAAAATTGGTACGAGGAAGAAACGGAGTTGTTCACGTAAGTATTTTATTGCATTTGGAAATGGAAACATTTGCTTCTATCTACGGAATCTCTCAAAAGCAAGTAGACAATATTCGACAACACTGTAATTATACCAGCTAAATCTACGCGTAGAAAACATCAAAATCGACCAAATCGTTTTTCGAGTGATTGGTCTCCAAAGTTGACTCTCATATTAAAAGTTTTCTATGACTTGAGTCTTTCTACAGCGGAAATAAAAGCTCTTGATATTACCTATCACCTGGGTTAAATGTTAAGAGGATGTACGATTTATATTTGAAACAGAATGAGCCTAGTCTTGAAGCATCTGCTAAGCCAATAGTATCATTTGATTTTTACTATAGATACTTTAAACAAAATTTTCAGTATAGCTATGGATCACCAAGTTCAGAAACATACAAGAAGTGCAACATGTTGAATAACAAATTAAAAGATAGGACATAAGATAGTGAAAGCCGGCAAACACAGGTACAAAAGAGCCTCCACCAAGCCAAAGCTGAACATTTTTTTGCTGATTTAAAAGAGAATTGTCAACTTGCTATTTCTAATGACGAGTGTGAGGTGTTAACTTTTGACTATCACAAGAACATGCAATTACCTAAAATTCGAGCAGGTGAAGCATTTTACAAACGTCAACTTTGGGCATATCATTTGTGTATCTACTCAGCAAAAACAGGCATCGCTCACTTTTATTCATGCGATGAATCCATAGCTCGAAAATCATCAAACGAATTCGTATCTTTCAAGCACAGTTAAAATAATGTATTTATCCTCCAATAATGCAGCAGCACAAAATTAGAACTCGACATTAGTTCAGTATCTGTATACTCTTAGGAGGTGTTCATCTATTGAGAAGATTGTTCATCGATTTCCTGAGCTTTGCCATGTGATCGGTGTTTTCGAGTAATAGAGAAGTTCAATAGAACTACATTTTACAACTTCTGAATATTCCGATTGCATTAAGCAAGTATCTAAAAATTTAGAAGTTGTGAATGCGGGCCAAAACATGATTCTCAACTTTTGTGAACATTTTGAAAGTCATTTAAAAAAAGTTATAACAAATGTAGAGAAAATACGGTTCAAAATATCTCAATATCAAATTTTTCAATACAGTAAGGACCACATTCAAATTATTGTAATTAGTATTACTACTGGAACGTCTGTTTTATAATTTTTCCTTAATGAGAAATGTACAAGCCAACCTATCGGTTCTGCCTCAACAACGGTTGTATGACAGTGCATTGCCGTTGAAAGCTAAGTACAAACTATGTTCCACCAAATGAACTATACTCGTATTTCTACAACGTCATTAAAAGTGAAGCTGTTGGACCGAATTATGACATTTCTAGCGAAGACGATGACGATCAAGCAGAACTTGACTTATAAATTCATAATTTTTGTTAAGCACTTGTTTGTTTTTGTTTTTCGTTAAATTGTTTTATCTTTCACAAGCTGAGTAATAGTTCTTGAATTAAAGGAATACTTATATTTATGTGTTTTATCATCCATAATGCAATATAGGGTAGTATTTTTCTGGAACTTTGGTGTAAAACGGAGGCAGATCCAAACTTTAAAAAATCATAGTAATTCTGAAACTTATTTGTACATCTTAAAAACTTTAGTAATATATGTAAAAATGTTCATATTATTTGATATCATTAACTCCAACACATAAATGTGTTATTCCATTTTTAAAAACTTTTTTCTTTAATATCTAATAGTGTTGAAATTTTGACTTGCCTCCAAGGTCCTCAATTATTCTACATAAAATCAGAAGGGCTTATGAAAGTGCGTTAAAAATAGATGTTTTGCAAAAGAAACTAGCCAACTTAAAAAGGGACGAAGATACATCTATAGCGAAAAAGCCTAGCGTTAAAATGTTGCCTAACTTCAAAGTAAATAAATCGAACATTGAATTATCTCAAGAGAAGTCGAAATTGCTGGATAAGGGCCTCAACTATGTAATACGTAAGAAACCATCATTAGAAAACACTATTGTAGGAATAGAAGAAGGAATAAAGTGGCTAGATCAAGAAATTAAGGACGTAATAAGGAATTATATGGAAAAAATTCTAGAAGGCATTTCAGCAAAAATTAGATCGTCAACCGAAGTGAATATTGTCAAAAATCTCAGAGATAAGAATGTGTTTTTTTTTTTGTAAAAGGAGATAAAACCAATCATGTAGTGATCATGGAAAAAGGTGATTATGATCAGCTAGTGTACGGAAAATTACAAAGTGGTATGTTTTTTGAGATAAGAAAAAATCCTATTGATGAATCCGTGAAACTAGTGAGCAAAGCATTGAAAAATTCGAAATCTCACTTTGAAAATATCCAGAACTCAAAATGCCTAACCCATCACTGCCAAGGCTACAATGTTAGTTGAAAACTGTTACAACCCCGGAAGTCACCGTAGTTGCAGACATTATGTTTCTAGCAGAGGGGTGAATAACCCGGGGTGGCATACTGAGGCCGGCTAGCGCTCAGTCGTGTCTACTCGTGCTGAGCCACCCTACACATAAAAACTAATACGAAGCGATAAGGACGGGAAAGGGGGAGGTCATTTTAAGTAATGAAAGATTATTGTCTTAACGAGACATGGCCGTTTTATTTAATTCATAAAAAAAATTCTACAAATAAAATTCACAAATTTTTACACCCCTTTTAAATTTATGTAAGAAAAATCCGTTAAATAAAATTTTATGAAAAGAAAACAAAAAAATTAATTTGATAACATAAACTAACGGTAATATAGAAAAAGAAAATCCAAATAAATACTGAAACTTTTCTTGTTGAACTCCGAGCCCTCGGCGAAGAAGAAAAAAATGAATTCAGGACACCTGCAATCCAATCTTCAAGTTGAAAATTAATTTTAACAAAAATCCAAAATGAAAACACAAAACGGCCATTTTTCACCAAGACGCTGGATACACCCTCATCACTATTCCATGGTCCTTTCAATTTCATCTAATGGTATAATTTCAAAATCAAAAATTGAATTTTACACCAATTCATAGATAAGACAAAGTACTTCTCAGAAAACTTGCCTCTTCCTTTCTTTTGTTTTTCTTGTCGTCTTTAGTTTATTAAATTACAGCAATTTTCTGTTTCACTTTTAACTGCCCTCTGCAACAATTAAAATGCGAATCCACAATATAAGTTTCTTAATTTTAAGCCGGCATTATTTTTATTCTCGACTCACTCCATTTGATCAGGTTTTTCTTTATATGCCACAAGCAAAATTTCACTGAATTTTATCATTCGCGGAACTTACTCTTTTCTTACTTCCGAGCTTCTTCCACCAACTTTAGCTATTTCAACTCACACGTTTGTGACTAAATCCAAGTCAAAACCCCAGTTTTTCGAAAATTCAAAATTAGCCTTTATCTCGATACTGCCAAAGCACTTCCTCTTCTTCTTCAAACCAAACACCGAATCTTTTCTCCCCGAACGCCAAAAACAATCCCCCTTTTTTCAAAGTCAAATACTGACTACCTTTTCCAAATCCAAAATTTCACACCCAGAAAATCAATCCCGAAATCCATTTATTCTCAATTAGCGCTGCCGCATCTGGGTAACGTAATCGAAGTTCATTACACTTCGATTCCGCAACCTACACATCTTTTCCATATCGACAAACGCAATGATTTCCATTTCGCATATATGGCGATTTGCATCACCATGATAGCGTTTGGTTAGATGCAAATTGCCATATATACACAGAAAAAAAAATTGCTTTTGCCAATATTCCAAAAAGAGTGTTTTTCTGCGCTCGACGAACTTGAACTCAAGGTCCCAGCGGACCCCCGGTCGAGAATATACGACGGTACCAACGGAGCCACCTTCTGTTGATTTCCCATTCATCGAATTAGTAACTTCAGCTATGCAACTTTCTTGATGGACATGGAAATGAAATTTTTTTTAGTCGGGAAGCGTGGATGAATTTAGTTAGTATAACAAATAAAATTTTGTTAGTGGGAGCTAATGAATAAAATTTGTTAGTATGAAGGAAGGAATAACGGTTTTTTAGGGAAAATATTTCGAATGGAGTGTTGTTAGTGGGAAATTATTATTGTATTACTATTTTTTTGAAATTAAAAATAGGATAAGAGGGTAGAATTGAAATGATGGAGAGTTAAAAATAATAGGGAAATTTGAAAATGTTAATAAAAATAAATTAATCTACAGAGGAAAATGTAAAAGTGCCCAAAGGAAGGTAAAGATTGAAGTTGCGAATGGGAGAATGCCGGTGCGCCGGAATTCGCAACAAACCCATAAGGAAGGTGACGAAACACGGGAAATAATTGCAGATAGAAATTCCCCGACTTATAAAATAGCGAAATTGATCATTCCAGAATGCAAAAGCCTTGGTACTACATACGGTCAAATATCCATTAAAAATTCTTGCGTACTGATGAAAAAATTGAGAAAAGTTGAGCTAAACGACGATGAAATCATTTCATTGTTTGACGTTCAGGCGCTGTTACGAAGTACACCTTCTAAGCAAGCAATCTATGAGTTAGATTGTTAGCTGCAAAAAAATTGATACCTCAATACAATCGCGGAAGAAGGTTAGACAATATATAAAGTTGGCGGCGTTCTGTATGCAAGAAAATTATTTTATGTTTTGCAAAAAATTCTATAAAGTCACCAAAGGGCTTGCTATAGGGAACTCGTTGTCACCATTATTGACTGAAATGGCTGCCATAAAGCCCTGGAATGTCAAATCGCGCAAAAAGGATTGTTGCCTAAGATTTGGTGGAGATATATTGACAACGTCATTGCGATAATACCAAGGAATAAAGAGGAGAACATTTCAGGAGAATTGAATAAAATCCATATGAATATTAAGCTTACGATGTAAAGAGAGCAAAGTGGGTCGATCCTCTTCCTAGATTTAAAAATCATTTGGAATCAAGGCAAGTTAGACAGTGACGTAGCGTGAGTTTTTGACGCCCGGGGACTTGCCGTGCTCCTTTTTTGGAGACAGATTTGTATTCAGAGCTTTTTCAGAATGAGAAAATCCTTCTGTCGTCCGCTAAAAGTATCCTTAATGCAAAATCATATGACAAATTATACCAACTACAAATAATTTAGTGATAAGCTTTTATTTAGAAGCAAAATAATAAAATTATTGAAAACATGACATTAACAGAGTAAGAGAATAACGCTCCTCTAGCTAGTGAAAGAATGCTACATTTAATAAACACTTGAACATAAAAAATAAACAAAAGAAACTCATCTCTAGAAAATAAGCATAATCAATAATAATAATAATAATCGCGCTGCAGTCCAAATTGAACCTGAGCGTTGACACAAGGTCGAGCATCTCATTTTATGACCATGACGGTACTTGGAAGGTGATGTGATCGGCATCACGCTTGACCGCGTGATTATTACCTAATTTCACTCAGTACCCATCACAGCTAAGTGGGCTGGAAGTCCGTCAACAGATACTGACATCGAAAACTCGTTACACCGGGGCTCGAACCTAGCACCTGTCGCATTCGCGGCTAGCCTACAAGAATACCTTTACTGGCTTCCCTCTAACAAATTCACTGTTCACTGCTCCTGTAGAATGTGTGGGGGCAAAAATAGTCATTTCGTCTTCCCTTTCTCTTCTTGTCTTTTGCACTTATATACCTTGTAAGTCTCCTTTTACGGTCTACAATACTTTCTTTACCGAAATATCTAGTATTTTCTTATCGCGCTTTTCAAGTTGTCACTTTATTTTAAGTGGAGATTTTAACCTTCCTAAACTCTCATGGAATGACAATCAGGTTAATTCTGACTTATCTCAAATTTGGTCTTTGATTTCTTCTTTTATGTCCATATATTCCCTGGCTCAATTTAATAATTTTCTTAACGTTAATAATCATATTCTTGACTTATTTTTTTGTAGTATGCAGCAATCGTTGTTATGCTCACCTCCAGTTCTTTTTCCTTATCTCTCTCCTGATCCCCATCATACTGTTCAGTATTGTGGTCTCCTAGACATTTATATCTTGTGAACTCACTAGAAGCTGTTCAGCGTAAGTTTACCTGTTCTTCAAATTCAACTTAGCTTATGAGTCTTATGAGCGTCGTCTATCCATACCCAAAGAAATTTCTTAGATCAATGTTTCCTTTATAAGCTGTACCAACAACAAATTGCTTCTACTCTAAGCGAAGACTTGCACTACAGACTGTATGCGCGTCCTAGTCGGTCTAATAACATTCTCGAGGTTCCGTACGCCCGGGCAGATTTATATTTTCAGTCAATTATGCCGCGAATAATCAGAAAGCATAACAGCCTCGAGCTTGGTTGTCTATCCACGTCCTACTTTGTTTTTAAAAATAAACTAAAGACGTTACTTTTTGGAAATAGTAATTAATGTTTCCTTATCACACAATTTTTTCAAATTTTTCCAAACTTTCATCTAGACTCTAGCTTCATTTCTTACATGTTTTAATTAACTTTTTTCTGCTTGATTTTGTTGTATTATTCTGTCTAACTCTAAACTACATTTAACTATATTTAATTGTCTAAGTCTATTTTGTAATTGTATTTCTGCCTGTTAAATGGATTTAAATAAATAAACAATGCTTTGCTAATACTAAGCCAATCATCACTCTTTTAACTGGGGGCGATCATAATCTCCAATATTGCCAAACGAGGAGTTGTCAATCTTTACAAAATACCTATTATTGGTTATTTCGTCGTGAAAATTGGCTTTTTACTGGCAATTGATTGACTTACTTGAATTTCAAGTGTCGTAGTTATAAGAAAGACTAATTAACGCATAACTATCAGCCAAGTTTTGACCAGCAACGATTTCCATATATTACTCGTAGGAGCCCATCTTAACAAAAGTGCGTGTACTAGCTATTCAATGTTTAATCATTGCCGAACGATCCACTGTCAATCATAAGAATATGGAAATTGACGCATCATCTTAAGATGCCCACAGATTAGCCAATCATTGGCCCATTATTGGCCGATCACTGGCTCAATATGGTTTTGTACGAAAATACAATATCCTATTGAAATAAAAATTTGTATAAAACCACAAAGAGTCAAGTAAACGCCATACAACTTTTATGGCATTTTCTGATCTACAAAACCCTGCATCTATTCTTCTAAAAAAAACAAATTTTTTCTTTTGTTGCTTTAATTGATTCGATATCGAGATAAAACTTGTGTAAAATACTAAAAAATCGAGTTTCATCTATAGCATGTTGTAATAAATAGTATGCATTTATTTTATACTAAAAGCTTAAGAACACCACCAAAATTAGTATCCAAACCATCAATTTAAAGAAGGCAACCTTAAATATATTATGACAGTTTTCTGCCCAATTTAATAACCAACCCTCTACTTTCACTTATCACGATGCACAACCTTAAATCTTAATAATTGTTGAATAAATATGCAATCGTTTATTCCTTCAGATTTATAATTACTCAAATCCGTATGTGACGGATCACAATGCAGAAAAAATGCCATTGCACCATAAGCCACCTTTAATTGTTCAATTGGCTTGGCGATTATTATAGGTAAGGCTGGTTGCCTTATAGGCGTCGAGTATTTTACTGAAATTTCTTGTACAGGGTTATCCATTTTACGCTTGGGAAAGTAAAGTCAAAGAAAAAACATAAAATATTCAGATGGAAACAATATCTTTTATTCAATATAAAGATTGAACCTTGCCATTATAAGTGAAACACAACATCATTCAAATGTCCTCCACGGAACCTCTTACAAGCCTCAATCCTTTTGAGGTAATTTTCAATGGCTTTTCGGCACATTCCGGCAATATCTCGGCCATAACTTCACGAATATTGGTTTTCAATTGCTCGAGATTTTGAGGATTGTTCGCGTAAACACGATCTTTCGCATAGCCCCATAGAAAGAAATTCTGGAAATTTCTCTTGCAAAAGTGCTCGATTAGCCTATGTTGTGTGGCTTGTGGCTCCGTCCTGCTGGAACCACATGTTCTCCAGATCATAATCTTCAAATTCTCTCCATAAATAATCGGTTAACATCCATCCATAGCGGTCAGAATTGACTGTAATGGCTCTTCCTTGATCTTTTCAAAAAAATACGGGCTAATAACACCACCAGACCATAAGCCACCCCAAACGGTCCCTTTTTCCGGATGCAAAGGCCTTTCTGCGATCACCTGAGGATTTTGAGAGCCCCATATGCGCCTATTCTGTTTATTTACGTAACCACTGAGCAAAAAATGAGCCTCATCACTAAAGCAAATTTTGTTCAAAAAATCGTTATCAATGGCTTGTTGTTCAATCACCCAATTCGCATACATTCTGCGTTGTGTATAGTCTTCAAGCTTAGGTTCTTGAGTGAGTTGGCTTTTGTACGGATGGAGATGCAAATCCAAATGCGAAATCCGCCACAATGAGCCGTAAGACAAGCCCAAATGTTGAGCACGTCGAGGAATCGACAAATTTGGGTCTTCCTCCACACTTTGAGCAACGACAGCGATATTTTCAGCAAAACGAATGTTGCGATGATGCACAGGCCTTGCAATATCAATAACCGATCCAGTCTCTTCAAATTTTCTCGCTGTGTTCGAAATTGTTTGCTGTGTAGGTCGATTATGTCGACCGTAATCGGCTCGTAAAGCCCTAAATGTTGATACAGCAGAATCACCATTTTTATAATAAAATTCAATAATTTTAACGCGTTTTTCGACTGTTAAACGATCCATATTTCTGAATGGCAAACCTTCAACTAAAAAAAACACGCTTTGGATGACATTTAATTCTGACAGATATCAAATGGCCGGGTTATACTTTCCTACCACGAAATGGATAACCCTGTACATTTGGCTTAGTTTAATATCATGAGATCTGCCTGAATTTATGTATGATTTTTCCTAAGACAAAATATTCATGATTTTGATTTTTAATGTAATGAATTTCCCTAAGTTAATTTGAGCATTTTACTTAAAAATTTTATCTCCATGTAGGTTCTAAGTAGAAAACTTTTCTAGTTCCCTCCTATTCCAAAGCGAATCGAAATTTTGCATAGCGGTTTTCTATTCCATTCAAATATCGCGCATATTTACATATATCGTCTAGATTTTTAAAATTTTTTTCGGCACATGATGATCTTCCACTATAGATTATTGTCTCCAATACGTCTGTGACAATAATTCCCCCCATTGTAGGGGATAGATAGTCCCAAAGTGTGCAGACGACGCGCGTGTTTGAAGACTACGTTAGACTAGTCTAATATGTACTCGTATATTGTTGTCGGTATTGGAAGTCACTGATTTCGCTCTATCTTTACTGGTCCAATTTGATTATGAGCTTTGCCAATAGATTAGCAAAAAAAACGAACTAAAACCAAATGTAGATCTTCCATCTTTTGCTTTTTCTTTGAAATCATTTGTATTGCTGAAATTGAATGCGGAACTGGTCGTTGGACCAGTTAGCTTAGTTCTTGTGCCGGGAGCACTTTCCTACCTACTCATTTTGTTTTTAGATGATAATAATTCTTAATCAGTAAGACACACGTGTTGTAAAAACTTTTGAGTTTTAACTCATTTAAATCATCATCAAAGCGAAAATTAAGACAGAAATTAAAATCAACCCAGTGAAAATATTTCCCTGAAAAATGATTTTTCTTCTATCCAATTTTTCATTAAACTCATCATTTTGTCAAATTTCAAGCAATAAATTGAAGAAACAAAATCTTCAGCAATCGTGTAGGCGTTTGGCAAAGTGAAATTGGAATATTATGGTAAATATCGAAATGAAACACAAGAAGTAGGATATAAATATTTAAAATATATATATAGTAATTGCGATCGTTGATCTTTTGATATACGAGCATTTGCAAAGCCAACGTTGAGAAACTTACCACAATTTGGTCGAAGTTAATGCAAAATGTTTTGTTGAACTCGATTTAGTGCTTCGGTTAGCATAATTTGGATAGACAACATTATCTATTTGATATATGTTTCCGGAAAAATTTAAGTATTTGTAATTTGAGAACACATATTTTATCAAAGTAAAATTAAGACATATAAGTCGAAAATGTAGTTTTTGTGACAACAAATGACACTTGAGATGATTTTGAAAAACAGTTTTTACTTCAACAGCAGTGATAGTTCACATGCTAAGGTGTTGGTTTGAAACGGTTGATTTTTTTTTTCTCATTAATTTATATCGGTTGAAAAAAATTAAATAATATAATAACTCCTTTCGGTAACGAGAATTATATTGAATATAATTAAGATTCGGTTAACTTTGATGAATTTTTATTTTGACTGTCACATTACTTCATTAAAAAATATTTTCGAGAAAAAGTAATCTTATTTCAGGATTTCCCTTTTTTCCGAACATTTTTCAATGATAGTTAAATAGTAGATACTGAACTGATACTGTAGGCGGTATCAGTTCAGTAGGGGAAATCAGGGAAGATTCGTACATTTTTACTCTTAGCCGTATAGAATAGAAACTATTACTATGTATTTTAAAATAATTTCAGTCCTGCTATGTACCCCACATATCTGCCTTTAATAATAGTCAAGTGCAGTTTCGATACTACGAAGACAGTTCAACTATAATCGAGACAGATGCTCTGACACGTTTGTTTACTATCGAAAAAATTTACAGTTTTTCATTTTGTCCACCTTCCCGGAAGCTTTTTGATGCCGGTATCGACGAACTCCTCTACGTCGTCATCGGTGTTGAATCTTTGACCTCCGAATGCTTCTTTCAGTGGTCCAAATATGTGGTAGTCGCTAGGTGATAAATCCGGGCATGAGGGGGGGTGTTCCAGTACCTCCCGCTCCAATTCCGATATTGTATCGAGAGTCAGACGCGCGGTATGAGGGCGCGCGTTACCCTGGAGAAGAATCGCACTTCGTGCTGGAATGCTCCTCCGTTTTGAGCGATAAGCGAGTTTCCCGTGTATTTTCAGAAGGTTGGAGTAGCATGCAGCATTGATGGATCGTTGGGTGCGCAGCAAATTGACGTACAGCACGCCCCGCCGCTTTAACTGGCGCCCTTCCTCCTTCTTCCTCCACTCTTAAGACGACTCCTTGATTTCAGGAGTGTAATAGTGTACCCATGTCTTGTCTGTAGTGAAGTTTTCGGTTAAAAAAAAAACATCCCCCTTCACCACGTATCGCGTCAGCAGGCGGCGACAAACTTCCAACCGCGTGAATTTTTGCTTGAAGTTCTACAGTTTAGGAATCCATCGTGCCGTCATTTTGCGATATTGAAGGTGTTCATGGATGATAGACTCTACACTACTAATACTGATGCCGAGTTCAGCTGAAATGTCTCGAACATTCATCGTACGGTCCTCCAAAATGAGTTGTTCTACGCGGTACCTAAATGTTGTCTGGTGTGATGTTGGTTCTCGACGGTTTCGCGACCATCCTTGAATGCTTTGGCCCATTTAAACACAGTAGCCCTACTCAGACACTCACTACCGAACTGATTTCGCAAACGAAGAAGAATTTCCGTGTTTTTAACGCCTTCCCTCAATTAAAAAACGAATGACAATACGTTGCGCGATAGCGGTCGGTACTTAACGTTCACTCATGGTCGTAGCACGCGCGTGAAACATGCATTCTGTTCGTAATGGACCCAGCTATCACATCTACAGTGTTTGTGTCTATCATATTTGAACCGCCCTCGTAATTAGCATGGCAAGGCTATGGTAACTTCCAAAATATATAAAACGTACGAAACTACCCCACATGTGGAGTAGCTTTGTGCATAATGTGGGGCACATTCGTAGGATAATGTAGAGTAACTGTGCGCAGTTTTGACTAAATTACTTCTAAAATGAAACTGTTTCATAATTACAAACAAATTAGTCTTTATTCTCTTCTAATAAACACTGGTAAGCAAGAAAAAAACTTAAAATCTGACTTCTTCCTATAAACGTAATTTACAACACTTTTTTTAAATAAACATGCCAGATGCGGACAATTACCCGTCTTCACGGAAAAGTGTTCGCGTGCTTTAGGGTAACTGTACACATTTGCATTGTAGACTCTCAGTCATCTTGGCAACAAAGATCACAAGTAAATGTATCATTTTCATAACTTGTGCAATCTTCTTGCCACCAAAACTTGCAGCTATTGTACTCAACCCACCCTTCTGTAGGAAGATATTTGCACTCTTCATGGCATGGTGGACAAAAATATTTCTTTTTATTTTTATTTTTATGTAGTTTGTATTTTTTTGCCTTGATTGAGCATGTTTTGCTTTTGGTAATGGGCTTATTGTTAAAAAGGAACATGAAATACAGCAGTGTTCGAAGTTTTACCTAAAATAGAAGAAAATATTACTCCCTCCGAGCTGAGTGTCTTGCAAGCCCTCTTATCCCCTCATCTACCTGTACTACTTTCCTTAGAAACGACGAGAAGTAATAGTAATGCACCAAAAAAATACTATTGCTATATAAAGCAAAATGGTCTGAATTCCGGGGTTTTATTAATGAAAGAGTGACCTTAGCACCAAGTACGATAGAATCGCTCATTACTCCCTCAGTATGTGAGGAGAAAATTGAAGAATTCACAAACACTATCTGGCAAGCTATCGAGTTTAGTATCCCAAAACGATCAAAAGCTTCCTCTAATTTAGAATTTGATGAAGAAACCTACAATCTAATAAGAAAGCGAAATTCTTTGTGGCGTAAATGGCAGAAACCCCGCATTAGGTCTCTCAAAATTTGGTGTTAATATCCTCACTCTAGCAATTAAGAACAAACGTACTCCAATGGAACAACATGCTATCAAATCTAGACTACAACTCGCGGAAAGTCTGGTTTTTAAATAGAATTTCTAAGCGAAAGTATCATGCGTTACCATATTCAATAACAAATAACAACGAAGAGCATATTTACTCCAATCAAGGAAAAGCAGATATACTTGCGGATAAATTTAAACAGTTCCATAATATCTCCAATAGGTTCTGCAGCAATCTAGCAGGAATGATGGTGGCTAAAGCTTTGGAACAACAGGGAGTTAATAGGCTTACTTAAAAAATTTAAGAACGGCAAAGCTCCAGGTATCGATGGCCTACCGAATATAGTATTAAAAAATTTAGGAATAGTTTTCTTATGCCGCCTATTCAACGCTTGCCTTAGGCTCTCCTTCTTTTCATCCATCTGGAAACAAGCTAGAGTTTTACCTATCCCAAAGCCTGGAAGAGATCCGCACTCTCCCGAAAACTACAGGCCCATTAGGTTACTACCAGGTTTAGGTAAGCACTTTGAAAGACTAGTCTTAAAAAGATTAAATGATTTAATGGCTAACAATAATATCCTACCTGATTTCCAATTCAGCTTCACAAATAGATATTCGATGGAACATCAGTTTTTCGGGTTACGCAGGACGTCAAAGCAGCGATGTAGAATAAATTGTCTTTAGGTTTGGTGACGATGGACATAGAAAAAGCCTTCGATACAGTCTGGCATGATGCTCTGGTCTATAAACTTCAGAAATATAGCGCACCCCTATACTTGTTGAACCTTTTACAAGCACGTTTAACTGATTGGAAGTTCCAGGTCAAAGTAGGGGAAAAGCATTTCCCTAGTGAAAAGTATTACTGCTGGTGCTCCACAAGGCTCCTTCCTAAGCCCATCACTATATAACATCTAAACGTCTGACTTCCCTTCCTTACCAAACTGCCAAGTTGCAGCTTTCGCAGACGACATGTGCATATACAGCATAGGCGCAGATCCAACTTCCATTATTACCAGCCTTGAAACGGCATTAGAACTTACTTATCAATACTACCATAGATGGAAAATTAAAATTAATGTGTCAAAAACGAAGTCAATATACTTCGCCAGGTGGCGTAAGCCTGCTCACCTACCCAAGCGACCAATAAATTTTTTAAGGGAAACTATTCCCTGGAGTGAAGATCTCAATTATCTTAGACTTATATTCGACAAAAAAACTAACCTTCAGAAGTCATATTGAGCATATTAGCTCCAAAGCGTTTAAAGCCGTGCTCTCGCTTTACCCCCTTCTTAATCGTAATTCGCGTCTCAACACTAGAAAGAAGTTCTCATTGTCAAAATGGCAATCCAACCAATCATCCCATACGGTTCACCTACCTGGATCCAATGTGCTAAATATCTAGTAGCAAAGCTGCAGATCACGCAAAATAGATGCCTGAAAATGGTACTTAATAAACCGTTTTACTTCTGTTCTGAAAAACTACACAGCTTTGCTGGCGTTAGTCTAATTTATAAGCTCGCTGCATCGCGCCGTGACAAATTAATCATTGATAATTGACCTTTAGTCTGTTGGCTTGTGTTGTCAGAATTAGTAGAACTGGAACCAGAGGGATTAAGGTAGGCAGCTCGTTCAATTGTACTAAAGATGTCTGTAACAGAGCATGGGGTAAAATCAGCTTCCGTAAAAAGGTCATCGTTGAACGGATATATCCCAGTGGCCTTGAATGCCGAGGCCGCATTGCCTACAGCTGCAATTTTTTTGAAGGCTCTGCCAATAATCGGAGCTACTTGGTATTAATTCATCTTCTAAGATGTTGTGCCATCTATCTGGCATATTCGGTTGAGTATTGATTCTTTAAAGAATCAATACTCAACCGAATATGCCAGCCTTATCCAAAGGTAGCATCTTATGGCTACTATGTGGTGGCAATTTTAATACGATAATATTATGGCCTCTGCAAAACAATGTAGCTTGTTGACTAATGTGGCTGTAATGGTTGAAATATTGCAGCCAATTCAAGTATAAATCTATATGAACCCTGAATCAGATGTCATGCCAATACTACCAGCTGGTGCTTTATCCAGGAGTTCACCCTTCATCCATGTTATAAATGCAACTTGGTGCAAATTTATATCGCTTTTGAAGTCTTTTAAATTAGTGTAGAATCGGTTCACTTGGATTCAATTGAAGCCAATCGCCTTTGCAATGCTAGTGGGTGTGCTTTTTCTTAAGGCTAAATTGGAGTGACGTTTTATGAACTCAAATACCTACTCCCTTCCAGCCGTTTTGGTAGTTTTATCGCATCTGTTTTCGATTTTATTCACTTCTGCAAATTTATACACCATTCTTCTTAATGAATACAAAGTTACACCATACAACATATCATGACTCGATTTTCATTAGTTATAGATTTCCAACTGAAACAAAAACTTTAAAAACAACTGATTTATATGTACAGTTTAAATAGCATGTATAGTTTGAAAATACTTTAAGTTCAAGCGTAAATGTTGGCTTATATCGCGATGTTGCAGTGAAGCCAAGTTTCAAAAGTTTTCTTAAAGTCCTTTCATCTATTCCAACGATTCCAGCAGCATGGGATCTACCTTCTTGTATTAATTTTTGCCCTTTCAATCTTTTTTTTTCAAATATGCTTTTCTGTCGGGACATTTCCTTATGTACTTTCCAGGCATTTTTGAACTGAAAAGTAGCAAAATAATCAACTAAAGTTCTTTCAATAATTTGATGAAGAAAGTATACGCACCTGAGTACTGCGTAGACTTACCCGCAGATAACTACGCCATAATGTCAAACAAAATTGAAACAGATTTGAAAACAAATTTGAATTGCCCAATTCAAAATTTGCAGGTTCAATTGAAAATTTATTGAACTTTAAGGATCTTTAAAAACCGTCCACTGACACAACTTCGTTTGGATATTTGTTACGCCCTATGTATAGTATTTCAGGACAAGTTCTACGAAAATAGAGCAAAAAGAAAAATGTCAGATAATTTGCCAATCATTACAGACACTAAATATGTCACATGACCATCTCACTTGCGTCTCAGAGAAGATCTAAACTCACTGTCATTTGGCTTGCCATTGACAGTGGCACTCGCACAAACTTTACTGCGAACACTCCCCCGCTGCGGACGGTTACCCAACATTATTCTACATAGAGGAAGCCTTCGTACAGTGAAAATGCCTTTTATTCAATGTTTTAAATCATCTATTGAGATCAAAGCTAACACAGAATGAGCCTGCATGTACTAATAACTAACAATAATTGTTAGTACTTATAATTATTGTAAAAGGTTTTCCAATAAAAGGTGTTATTTTGAAAAGCCCGCTATTTCGGTAGATGTCACTTTTGAAGCTGTCATTTTTTGACATTTGACAAGCAGGAACTACGCCATTGATAAAAATGGAACGATACATGCTTCAACAATGCATTGAAATTATTAAAATTCACTATAAAAATGGTGAAAATTTGGAAGAGACGGTTCGTGAAACTCGAAAACATTTATGGGTCGTCGTGAAGCACTTTGTCGGACCGCAATATAGAAATTGGTGGAAAAATTCGAGCTATTGGGACAACTTAGTGATGTGAAAAATAAAACCCGTGCATGTCACTCAAAGACAGCCGAGAATATTGCTGTTGTAGTCGAAAGTGTTGAAGAAACACTAGGTTTGTCCATTCCTCGTCGCTCTTTGGAATTAGGCATTCTACAAACGTCATTACACCGTATTTTGCATAAAGATTTGGGTCTTAAGGCTTATAAAGTTCAGTTGACACAAGAACTCAAGCCGGTCGACCATCAACAACGTCGTGTCTTTGCTGATTGGGTCCTTGAAATGCATGAAAATGATCCGGAATTCCATCGAAAAATCATCTTGAGTGATGAGGCCCATTTCCACCGCAGTGGCTTCGTCAACAAGCAAAACTGTCGCATCTGGGGCTCGGAAAACCCAAGAGTCATTGTTGAAAAGCCTCTCTCTCCTCGACGTGTGACTGTTTGGTGCGGTTTATGGTCCGGTGGAGTCATTGGACCTTACTTTTTCGAAAATGAGGCTGGAGCAACAGTTACGATGAATAGAATTGGATGTTATTGATCAAGACAACGTTTAATTTCACCAACATAAGTGACGAAACCATTGATCTTTTACGGGAAAAGTTTCCGGACCGTGTTATCCCTCGAAAAGGTGATCGAAATTGGCCTCCGAAATCTTGTGATTTAACACCTTGTGATTTCTTCCTTTGGGGCCACGTGAAAGAGAAGGTCTACGCCAATAGCCCAGCGTCGATTCAAGACCTCAAAGATGGAATTCTTGAGGCTTTCGAGGACATAGGGCAGCCACTTTGCGATTTGGTTATGGAAATATTCATGAAAAGGATATGGTCCTGTAAGCGTGATCATGATAGTCATTTGCTTGATGATTTTCTACTATTGACGACATACCTTCCTCTTAATAACGAAATAAACATCCGAGTAAAATCTATGCCTGCAGGTAGGGTTTCCAGCACATTTGGCATCTTGATACATTGTAGAACTTGGCTGTCCATCTTGCATGGATTCTAAAGGCTGTAACGGTAATGAAGATGAAGCATGCGCAAAGCTCGAAAGTATATTTACTTCTTCAGGAATAATTTGTTCCACATCAGTATTTAGGACTGATGTAGAACCAGAATGGTAAACACTCACAGGTGCAAAGTCATCGTCACTAAAAGCTTGCTTATCAAATGGCCAAAACCCAGTCTTTTCAAAGGCACTTGTTTTATTTGTCCAATTAAGTGATTCAAAGTATACTATTTTAGACAATGTTAGTATAGGGTAGGCCGAGGTGAATCGGATGACTTTTTTTTTAAATTGAGAAAACGGTAGCAAAAAGTTATACATGTTATCTTCATATATCAAAACGAAAAGACATAACAATCAGCTATGAATTAAACTTTCAAATGTTTAATTCATAGCTTACATTGCATAAATCGACCATCAATTCTTTTAACCAGCGATTAAAAACTTAAAAATAAAATATACAAATCGCCCCAATTTTTAAGGTGACTCGGTACATACACAAGATTTAACGAAATTTTATGTTTTAAGGCAAAATAGCTTTGACATCATTGACAAGTTCAAAAAAAAAGAATGAGAAAGTTAGTTTTAAATATCAGCACATAAATCACATGTATAGTCGTTGTTTCCTCTCAATATCAGCACGTTTTGCATGGCACCATTCTTCGCAAGCATGGCAGCCCTCTGATGTTGGTTGAATAAAAATTTCGGAACAGTTAAGCCAGAGCAATTCTCTCAGCTTTGCAAATGAACTAGTAATTTTAAACTGGCGTTTGCTTGAATCTTTATTTTCTTCGTAATATTTTCTTTTCCCTCAGTCTTTTCCTTATTTTTCTTCTTGCTAACCTTCAGACGTTTTTTGTCTCTTTTTCGAAAAAATTGATCTACCTTTGAGGTAACGTTAAATGTTAGACAGGTTTTGAAATTCTACGTATTCTCTTAGAAAAGTTTGTTGATCTTGAGCGTGATGCAACAATTTTTCTAATTATTTCTATGCAGGTAGAAGACTGGGCTTTGTCAGACCATTGTAGAATTGTAGATTGCATTGCATTATCAAAGGATTGCCTATTTTTGACTTCGATCCATGCATTAATTTTGTGACGGTGCTTGTTCACCATTTGAGGATTGATTTTGTGACGGTGCTTGTTCACCATTTGAGGATTGATTTTGTGACTGGATCTATGCGGAACTGTCGGATTCGCCTTGAGACTCTACAATTTTAGGTTCCTGATCATCGATAAACTGGCGGTCACGTATTGCATTCACAATAAATAGAAATATTCTAGTGTTTTAAAGCCCTTTGTAGCATTCCCAATGGTGGCAGCTTGGTTCCAAGCCTTTTGAAAAAGCGGCTTAGAATAACTTTTCCCTGGGTCTAATAGTGAATAAAATGATGCAACTACAATTTAAAAGCTTCTTCAGTTATCCAGCCCTTTTCTATCATGTCAACTTCAATATCAGGTGGCATCCCAATCAAAAAATCATCGCGCTTACGTATGTCTTTGGATAGAACAAATGGAGGTATGTGTTGTCCACCTGCATTCGTACAGACTAGGACGTTTACATTTTCACCTCTTTCAACACTCGTTTTACTGAAAATATCATTAGTACCTTTCGGGGCTATAATATTGTGCGTGCGATTACTGAGCAGCATTACCGTTATATTACCATTGTATACAGATTAAGTTCTTCCCCTTAAATTGTTGCTGCCAATCATTGTTTCCAAAGTCTGGAAGAATTCAGCCACGTTTCTCCATTATGTACTTATTTAAAAGACTCTCTTTTTCGATAGCAGAAACTTGGTTTGATGTAAACTTTGAACTGAAAACACGTATCAGTATACTATTTCCTTTTCCAGCAGCTCAGACTTCCAATTGTCATTTTGTTTAACGCCATAATTTTGTGCAGTTTTCCTAATTGATTAAGATTTATCCAAGATTTCTTTCATGGCAGAATTTATTGCGTCCCTTTTTAGGGGTTTTTAAAATAATTTTACAAAACCCTACTAAAATTGCGCCTGTCTGTCTGTCCGTCTTCTCGCGAACTGTATAAGCTACAAACAAAATTTTTTGCATATATGTGTAAAGTGGTGCCTTCTTCAAAGTTTAATTGCAAAAAAAATTACAGGGTTCTATAAAAGGTCTCCCCATATAGGGGAGTAACGCCACTGTACGAATACTCCCTGTGTACGAGTCCTATCGGCTCTCCCCTATCACGCTTGACCGTGTTATTAACACTCAATTTTTAAATCAATACCAATTATATCTGTGTGGGCTTATAGTTCGTTGACAGAATCTTTCAATACATATCTAACCACTGGAATGATTCGGCCTCGAAAAGAGACGCAAGAACAAAATTATTGATTTAAAAATTAACTTACACAGTAAAACTTAATATTTCTCCATTCAATAATATTATCAACAAAGTGTCAAATTGTAATAACAACAAACAAATAATTACCTCTCTATCAAATCATTAAAAAAAATCAGAAAAAAGTCATCCATGCAAAATTCATTGCATAAACTTAGACGTAACATTGTATGGAAAGAAATATCAACTTCAATAACAAATTAATGCTCGTCACGATTTCAATTCCTATAGAAACGATATCTTAACGAATTAACGAGAAATCATTGTTCGCCAATCAATCGCTTAATTTGAACAAGTTCCGTAAATTTCTCAATTACTTCACCGCTGACCAGCCCTGGGTTAGTACTCGTAGCTGATAAAGAATTTACTATATATGTATTTATGTATGCCACTGTTTGTGCATAATTTAATACCGGTACATAGCTATTTTACTTTACTTGCTTTCCCCATTAAAGTTTCACTACTATCTGGAAATATACTAAGTATGCGCATGAATTTTCACTATCAAGTATGTAAAATTAATGTATATATGTAATATATGTAGCACGAGTGCATAAATAAAAGAACCTTTAAAATTAATCACTTTGATTAAGCAGTGAAGTAATTGAAACATTTTGCTATGATGACTACTTACGAGTATTTTATTATTTTAATTACATTTTTTTAAATTGTATCGCATCAACATTCAGATGCTTACTATGCCAGTTCGAATTCATTAATGTGATTAAATTCAGTCATTGATAGAATATATGTTTTTTGTTCTGAGCACTTTAGTAGAATCTGTGAAGTAATTAATTTGTTCAGATGAAATCTAAAACAAATTATCTAATACAAACATCCGTTAATTGTTGTTGTTGACCTACAATAAATTGATGATCAAGATTATTGAGAATTCATGGTGAAATGTCTTTATTTTTCTGTTACTGTCCACGTAATTACTTATTTATTTAATTTTGCATGTACTTTAATTCTTGGAATCATGACTTTGTAGTAGGAAATTAATGTGATGGATTTGCAAAAGGAATGGAACTCATACTGCTATTTAAATGCTTGAACACTTTATGTTAGAAATTTTATATACGCTGTTTCTTGCGCAATCTCGGGAAATTGGAATTGTATGTTCAATTGAGAGAAGTCAGTTTGTTGCAACGTTTTATTAATTCCGTGATCTTTGTTAACATGGTTTCATGTTCCTATCGATATCAGTGTGAAAAATCCGTATTAAATTATCTTTCATTACTTACATCTTTTTTTAGGACTTTGTAAAACGAATTTTGTCTAAAGCCTAGCGACCTGTATATCTGCATCAAATTTTCTTAGAAACTGAAAAAGCTGAAGTTCAACAGCTCCAAAAATGAAACAATTAGAAGTAATGACCTCACAAGAGCTTAAGACAAATCTAAATTACTTTTTATGGAATTGTTTGCAGCTACATATAAATGAGTTGCATATTTTGAATAATAATTTTTCTGAAAAATTATTAGAGAAGAAAAATGTTAGAAGAAGGTGGTTTCGACGTGTGCCTTGAATATAACTTGCAGATACAAAACATATTGAGTTTGCATAAGTAGAAAAATTAAAAAAAATTAACTCCCTCACCTCTGAGCATGGTGGTCGCCATCACCGGTGTGTATCTAAGAGTGATGGCCTGAGGAGAATTAGTGCACACGTCGAAACCACCTTCTTCTAACATTTTTCTTCTCTAATAATTTTTCAGAAAAATTATTATTCAAAATATGCAACTCATTTATATGTAGCTGCAAACAATTCCACAAAAAGTAATTTAAAAAGCTATCGGAGCCATCCGAAAGAGTGATCGATATCCGCGCGACGTTAGATAAGCTTCAAATGTAGAGCAAATTTGTCGTATAGATTTACATTAAGTTGATGTGAAAAGGGTGAAATGATCCAATTAAAAAAAAAGTTTAGCTAATACAAATCTAAATGTTCAACGTTTTTAAGGGAAGTGTTATTTTGTGCATCAGATCAGGGAGGTCTAGAGGGAGAAGTATGGAAAATTTATGCTCCTTCTTGCGATTGGGCACATTTGAGCCTAAAAATCTGGAAATTACAGGGGTCGGTTTTTACGAGCACAAAGGCAACATATTTATCAAAAGTCAATTAACTCAACTCTGTCGACAATGTAACGGCTTGCCTCATGAAACCGATACGATGTCATTAAACCTTACTATGCACATTAAAGTAAGATCCTAGTATCAACACAATTTCATATAAATTAGATCATAATCAAGTGAACTATAGCCAGTCTAATTGCATAGAATTACAACAATGAAAACACATGTTGATGGTTAGTATATATGCCAAGTTAGAACCATTCGACTTTGTGAAAAGCTCAGAAATGGTGGTCTTATGCAATAATGATAATAATGATGATTAAAAAATGTTTCACGAAAGACAGTTATCTGGGGGTATTTGTAGGTAATTGGAGTGTTTAAAGCCCGTGCAAGATTAGGATGCCAATAGTCTGTCGCAATTGTCAGCTAACTACAGAAGAAAAAAGAGCTCAGCTAACTAGCTTCGCTTTGCCGGACGCCTAGCTGTTTGCGGGATGATATGGAATGGAGCTTATGTTGCATCAGAATTGAACTACAGAACATTTATCACTCTAACTCCACTATATAAGACTTATGATCAACTTAATGATGCTAAAATAGCTGAAGTGAACCACATATGCCTGCCTCATTGATGTTGCCTTTAGCATAGTAAAACAACAAAGTAAACAGTTTCGACGAGTTGTTCCCACTACCCACTACCAATCACAACGAAGCTTTTTAACTCGTTACGTTTACTACAGGCCAGTCTCTACGATGCTATCTCATGGATAGACTTAAGAACTTTGCGCTTCACTGCCAAAAAATCAATTTTACCCGCATTAAAGATATGGTTATTCTCCTCCTCCTTCTCATCTTCTTCGAAGGTATGTTAACAAAAACCGCAAACCAATCTTAAAAACAAAGTCTGGTTTCGTTCAGGACTAATTAATGATGCGGATTTTATTTGTTGCCGGTTGTCAGACTCGTTCCAGCAAAAATTGCTGTGATTCCCAGCAGTATATTTGAAAATCCTAGGCACCAAGATTTTGTTCAAAATTAGACCTGTCCGGTTTCAAACTATACGAATTTGCAAAACTTTCTTCTGGCAACATTCAGGGATGTCGAGCTCTATAACATCATTGGTATGTTCAGGCAGGCTAGCCATCACGAACGAAGAGTTCAAGAAGACGCTATAGACCTCACTACGTAGAAGACAAAAAACACAACACCAGAAGAAACTTTGTTGGCGACTTTACCTCTACATTACTGGACCCTCCAGAATATGTTACGTTTATATCAAATGGCGAGGAAGAATACCTCAAATACACAAAACATCACCGTTGGCGAATACAATTTCAAAAATGTAGGTGAGTTTGTGAATTTAGGTGCCAAAATAACTAGAAATGCTGATGAAAGAGACGAAATACGCCGAAGAATACAGCATGCAAATAAAATATTTTATCCAGTTTTGATGATTTTGAAGATCAGCTGCATACACAGGAAAACAAAGTTCCAAGTATACAAATTTGTTATAACACCTGGGTTATGGTATGGATGTGAAGCATGGACCCTAACCCAAGCAACCGCAAATATATTGAACGGCTTTGAGCAACGGGTCCTGAGGCGGATAATTGGAGGGAAACTAGACGGAGACCAATGGTGAACTCGATGCAACCATGAGCTGTATAACATTTTTAACAAGCCGTAGGTCTAAACGATTATAAGACTGCGGAAGCTGCAATGGGCTGGCATCGAAAATCGTATGGACGAGCAACGGATACCCAGAAAGGCATTCGTCGTGCGAATTGAAGGGCGAAGACCAGTGGGGAAACCGAAGAAACGCTGGTCTGACTCATTCAACGAAGCCAGGTTACCGCTACTTAGATTTCGAAATTGGAGAGCGCGGTCAATAGACCGAGGCAGTTAGAGGCGCTTGTTGCAAGAAGTGAAGGCCTGAAAAGGGCTGTAGTACTACGAAGAAGAGGTGAAGAATATCATATGGTGTAGGTGACAATAAAAATCGAATTGGCCCAACCGCCGACAGCAAAACTAAGCGTGTGAGAACTCAAATAAGAGTGATGTTGTTTTCCCCATCGGGACCCTATCTGGCGCTACTGTAATGAATTAGATTTTTTAAGTTCGTGCAGGGTAATGTTGGCGATAATCTGGTACAAGCGTCAGCGAACTATAGAAGAAAATGAAGCTCATCTAACAAGCTGCGCTTTGCGACTGTGTACACGTGCTGGTCGGCTAGCTGTTTGCAGGATCATATGGAGCAGACTACAAGCTACACTGTAAAAAAAATTATCACACGTGTTCTACTCTACAAGATATTCCGATAAATTTTTATTATCTTTGAAAATGTTCTATTATGATTCAATCAAGCTACTCTAGTTATACAAAAATTTCGTCCGACCAAAGTAAGCGGACACAGTGATTTGAGACGATTACAAACCTGAATTAACAAGAAAACCTTCGTCTCCTCTCTAAAGAAAGTTGTTGCATTACAAAACGGATGTCAAAACTACCGTTTTAAAAATAGCTGAAGTGAACCACTTATCCCTGCGTAAATGGTGAAAATTCTAGAAGTCAAAACTTCCGACCTTCCAACAAAGTTTCATAGCTGTAGCTTCTATAGTTTCGGAGGAAAGCTGCTGTGATATACAGATAGACAAATTGACTAACGGACGGACAGAGGGACATAGGTACCATTTTTAATAGGGTTTTGTATTTTAGCATAAAACCCTGAAAATTTATTGACAAAAGAAGAACACCTGAACTTTTTCAAAAATATCAAAGTTTAGCTGCTGTTGGTTGATACTGACGATCACGTTGACAAAATCAGTATAGATCACGTTAATTTAATTTGAACCTAATTAAAGAAATATGAAGTTGACGAACTCAAAACCAGTAATAGCTAATAGCGAAGCGATGCTTTATGAAGCCATTTAGTCTATCACTGAGATTCCGGTGAAACTTATCATAGAATCCTATATTTCAATATTTTGGCAAAGTAGAAAGCAAAGGTCGGTCACCTGATTTATAGATAGGAAGGATCCTTGCATCAGGGAATATCTCACATAAAAAAAAAACTAAGATTAAACCTAGATAAAAGAAGGACGAAAAAAGCGATTTGATAGCGAAATTCTGAAAAATCATCTAGATCGACCACTCTGTTCACATTTAGGGAGACAATACTAAGCTACTATTGAACTGGTGAAAAAAGACTTGAAACTAAAATGCAGAATACAAAATAAAATGGAAAAAGGCTGCAAAATATAATACATAATAGTGTTGATCAGTTGTGTATGCGATGATTGTTGCCACACAACACTCTCTTGATACGAACAGGCATACGATAGCATCTAAATAGTCTAGTCGATTTCAAAAAGGCCACCAACCTTTGAATGCGATCTTTTCGGCAATGAATTCGTCATAATGTTGGCTAGCATTTCGTCTGGTGGAATGTGCAATATCCTTATCCCACCATTCTTTATGGCCTCGCGAGCAAAGTTGAACTGTTTCCTAACGTGTTTTGTCCGATCAAGGAACTTGATCGCCGTCACTACCTGCACTGCACCTTGATTATCACAGTATAGCAATCAATCTGACAGTTGAGGAATACCAAACTCATTTTAGAGACATCGTAAGTACATCGAATCTTTCCTCGCTTCGGTGAGTACCTTGTATTGGGCTTTAGTTCTTGACAATCTGACAGTCTTTTACTTTGGTGATTTCCAGCTTATGGTAGCCCCTGTCAGAATAAGCGCATATCCTACATATGATCTAGAGTCGACTGGACACTTTCTCGATTCTGCGTCAACGTATTCAATGATCTCAACATGTTTATTATAAATCAGCGATAATTTTCGGGCTGCCTTTCAGATATCTGAGTACGCGTTTTTTCGCACCCCAGTAGTCGTCATTTGGATTCTCGTAGAATTAACATAATACACCTGCACTGTGAGCTTTGTTGGATCTGCTTGATCTTATTAGATCTGAATATCTTGGATTCTTTGTATCTTTTCAGGGTTGGCTTCAGCTTTCAACTTTAATGTGGGACCCGCTGGCACATTTTGAGAGTTGCAGCTATTCATATTGAACTTTGTCAGCAGTTCTTCAACGTAATTTTTCTGGCTTTGGAGTACATTTTCCGGTATAATGACGATCCTTAAGCGGTATTTTGCCTCTCCGAAATTCTTGATCTGGAAAGCGTCGTTCGTCATTCGATGCCACCAGCATGTCATCTACATACGAAAATACTAGGACCATTATAACCTTTGCATTTTTTCTTGCGTGAAATAAACATGGATCAGATACTGTGGGTTTCAGTCCCAATTTTTCTAGTATATGTTAGTACAAAGTTGCTCGTACTATTTCTTACCAGACTGTCTTAACCCGTATATTGCTTTGCGCAATCTCCAAACTTTGTCTTGCTTGGTTATGTTTTGTGACATCTTCAAGGCTTTTCCATGAAAGTCTGAGTTTCTTTGCTCACTGCGTGCTTTATGCTTCAAAAAATTTTTTAGCGTTGATATAATCTAAATGTATATTTCCTCGTTTAAGTCACTGTTCAAATATTCGGTCGATACGTCTATCTGCTAAATTTGTACTTCCAGTTCAGTTGACAATACAGCAAGTAATCTAATTGGTTCGAGTCTCCTACTGGCGCATATGTCTTGCCAAAGTCAAATTAAGGTCTCTGAGCAAAGCTCTTGGCAACTATTTGTGCTTTTCTGTGTTCTATTTCTCATTTGAATTCATTTTATTTCTCATGATTACCCTAGAACCAATTACTTTCCCTTGCTCAGAACGTTTCGTGGGCTCCCATGCTCCGTAATCCAAATGTGAACATATTTCCTCTCGATTGTACGCTTTTACTTCTGCGAATTTGATCTACAAATCACTTCCTCGAGCAGAACATCTGCCGCGAAAGCTAAATCTTGTAATTAGTTGCAATCTACTCCTTTTTGTCTGGAGTTTCGAAATCTTCAATCGTTTTTATTTTCATCCGCGCCTTTCAGACGTTCATGCGCATCTCTGACAGTGTGGGCTTGTTTGTCCAATGACAATAGTGACATTTTGAGTAATTTCTCTCCTTGGGCTTCGATAACAGCTTGTCCGAATATCATCATCGAACTTTCGATTGCAAAATTCAAGACTGTTGTCAGATTGTAACGCATTGATTTTAAATTTCGCCTGTTTCTCGAGAAAACTTGTATTCTTTGAACGCATTATTACTCACACAAGCCAATATAATCGTAGGTAGATGTCACGAAGTATTTAGATCCTTTTTCGCAGTTTACCTTAGATGGTTCGGACAAATCCGTATGGGTTATTTCTAACAATCTCTTACTTTTTTCGGTACGGGGAACAAGCGGGTTGATTGTCACCTTGTCTCCATGACACACATCGTATGATGACGAAGCTCCAGTTATTGGTTTCATTCCGGATGCTCGACCTCTAGATAAATCTGCAAAAGCATTCATTTTTAAATATCCGAGCCTTGCATGCCACAATTTTGCATCATATATTTGTATTTCTCCAGTCATCATTATTTTGACATAAATTGCTGTCTCTCGCAGATAATATAAATCCCCTATGCAATCAACAATTAGCTTGACGTCGTCATCTTTGTCTCTGTTGATAGCTGCCATTATACGAGCATGTACGCTACCTTTAGCATTCGCTGAGGCTTCGCCATATTCAATGAAGATGTACACTCCTTCACGTTTGCCAATAATTCCTCATCGGCACACATGTGTGTAGTCGCTGTTCTAGCACCATCATGCTGTCGAAGATATCAATATTATTGACTTCTTCTATTCAGGCAACTTCTACGAAGAAATTTTCCGATTTTGAATTGCTAGCTCTACCTGGATCTCGGCAATAATTTGAAAATTTTGTTACCATATAGTCTGTACGACTGCACGTGAAACATTTTCACTTATTTTGTGGCTTTGGTTTACTTCGAAGGGTATCATCGTTGCGTCAGTAACCAGTAAGTTAAGTGTTTTGCTCATCATCCTGCTCCGTGGCTCGTCGACTTTTGTTCTTATCCAATATCTTGCCTTTAAAACTCTCGTCTTTGGATCTGATTGCCAACCGAAAATGTTCATAACTTGGTGACAAACTTTTTAACATGAGCACAACCAGCAAGTCTTTTGTAATGAGAATGTCCATGCTTCCCAGCTGTTCCACTGAACTTGAAAAGTTGTCAAGACGTTCTCTGAGATCATCGTTTTCTTCTATTTTACGACATGCAATCTCGGTAGGGAATTCTATCTTGCCCACTGGACCTTTTGATGCGTGGACCGATTGCAGTTTCAGCCAAATTTCTCTTGATGTCGTACATTTTATCACGCATTTCATTTCTGCTCGTCCCAAAGATAAAAAAAAATTTCTACCATCGCTTTGTGGTCGTTTACAGCCCACTTTGCCAATTGGAGCAGGAATACCTATACTTACGTATCTCCATTTATCTTGCTTAATTAACACAGACTTTATCCAGACATGCCGAACGTCCTAATTCGACTTATTGAGCACTTCAAATCGAGATGAACCGTCCAAACATATATTGTGGTTAGGTACGCCACGTGATTAACGATAACGAGCTGTTTTTTTTGGAATATACACTTTGTTTTATTTAACTAAGTTACCAATTTCACTACTGGGCCCATAACTTGTAGAAAATTGATTCGAAAGCCTTTAAATAAGGATAAATATACTGAGTTGTGACGTCTTTTATTTATACGTCTGATTAAGTTAACAAACAAGTGAAAAATGAATGAATGGATGATGAATCGTTGATCAGCTGTGTATAAGTGTGTATGTATTCGTGAGAGTGTTACTATACAATATTACAAAACAATAAGACTCCTACATAAAGGGTATAATGAGGAGATTTAAAACAGTGAGTGGGCAAACAAAAGGATTTAATGTTATCAGAGATGAAAGAAGCTCCGTCGATCTTAAAGTGGAAAAGCACTATTCACGATAATTCGGAGTTGACAAAATATAGAAAAGTTGTGATTGGAAGCCGGTCTCTGGTAACATTAACGGCTCCGATTTTCAGGCATACAGCGTTTAAAAACGGCCTTTGTGGGAATGTGAATGGATAGTCGTAGGTTGAGAATAGTAGGGTCGGCATTATGAATTACTCAAAGAAAATATCAGTCGATCATTCCAACCTCGAATGCTATATCTTCCTAAGTAACCTTGAGAAAATTATTACGAAGAGAGTTTGTTTTCCCTTAGTGCATAGTAATTGCATTGCATTGGGATAGTATATGCCGAGTTACTCATGTTGGGGAAGATGAAATCGATGATTTTGTAGTTAATGTTTTCCAGTCTATTTAGTAAGGTGAAGTAACAAAAGATTAAAAAAATGAATGACCGATGAAAAATGTGTAGTGAAGTCGGAACTTATATCTCATCCAACCGAAAAAATGGTTAATTACTGCAAATTAGGTATTGACAAAATGAGGAAGCGATAGTCAGCATATCAAAAAAAGTGATCAAGGCAAGGAATTGGTTTATTGCATGGAATGGAGATACAAATAACGTAACTATAAAGATGGCTGATAAATTTGGGCAACACAACTCTCTGATGCAAGAGTAAGGGTGAAATACGCTTCTTGAGTGGTCTTTAGTTTTTGCAAAAGATTTTTATATTTTTACGCTGTTATATGTTGCCAGTGGATTTCGACTAAAGCTTTCAGTTTGTCATTTTTAGTTATGTTTAGTAACTTGTGGGTATTTTCTAGTGAAGCATGTTTGAGTCTTGATCCCCTTTTGACTAGCTCATCTGCTGGTTTGCCGCTTATTATGGCTGTGTTTTCTAGAATCCAGTGAATAATTCTTTGGATCTTATAGAGGCTATCCAATCAACTGATATTTTAAGAGTGCCTCCATTTCCACTCTCTTTCACACTGAATGAAAAGGGTTTCTCTATATTAACAATTGTCAAGGAATCAAGAAGCTGAACTCGAAATCTTAGTTACAAATGAAAACTTGGCTTAGTTGTAAAATAAGAAAATATGGTACACCAACAAAAGTTTTCTTGGAAAAATTAGGTTTCATTAATTTAACCTTAACTTCGTCGCACATTATCATACTCAATCAAAATCAGTTAAATGTCACGTGTCTTTCTTAATACACTTTAAATTGATGGTTAATTTTCAACAATTTCAATCAAACTAATTCGTCATAATCACAGTAAGTGTGCCGACAAATACTTTTTGGAATGAATAGATCAAATTATTAACAGGTTGGTATAAACTCTAAGCATCTGTTAACTACCTCACAATGAATTTGTAAATTGATATAAATATGATTATGATTGCTCCACACGATAAAGTAAAATAAAATCAAAAAAACTGCAATCATAACACACATTTTATTCAAATTGGACCTAACTCAAAATCAGTCCAACCTTATTTCAATTGTCATACTCAATTTATTATACGAATATTTTTAGACACAAATCTTTTTGTTGTTGAAAGAATTACTTGACAAGTATTCAGCATGGTGATGCTTCTTTTCTCGCAAACTACCATTGTTCATTGAGCATTTGATCATAGCATAAATAAATATAATAAAATGAGGCGTTAAGGCACATGGACACAGAAGCATTCAAAATGAATTTTTAAACGTGCCTGTGTATATGATATGGGTTTATACACAAATTACTCTCTTCACTCGCAGCAGCGGTTATTGATATAACAAGTTTATTATTTAATATGAGGTAGATAACATATGATATGATACTTGTCGACAATACAAAGTTAGCGAGCGGTCAGTTAGATTAATTAGTAGATGTAGGATGATATTTGAAGGTAAATTAGCGTTGGTTTGAATGAATTTGAGTTGAGGTCATCGAGTTTTTTGAGTGGTTGTGCTGTGGCAGGAGTTATTTATTGCAAGTATTGCTATTAATTTACTGAGAAAGATAATTATTTTTATTTCTACATAATAAGAAATATTTAAATTATTATATATACTTTATTGAGCTCTCTAGTTAAAGACTGCATTCTTAAATCGTTTTAGAGATTTTTAAATGAAACTTCATAAAATCTGAACGGACACTATCGAAAGTAAATCAAATAAAGGAAGTAATTCAAATAGACGTAAAATTGTTAGCAAATTTTTCTTTTAATATTCAGTAGCATACTCTCCTAAAAAAGTGCCGCCATCACAAGCAAGAAGTAACAAAAACTCTTTATGAGAAAATTCAAATCTCAAACAATAAATTCAAAACCGTCACCCAAACAAATCATTATTTCTCCTTTCACATTTCCTCCAACAAACTGCTCAAAAACTTGAAATTTTCAACTTTACACTCTACCAATCTATGACACCTTTCTTACAGATACATATCACAGCCAAGTCAAACAACTGTCAATGGAATTTACTTGGGAAGTCAAACGTCCTAAATGGAATTTCCTTAAAACACATCAACAAACAATATTCTCGAACTATATTGCCATTGTAAAGAGACATCCGGACAACTGATGTTAAGACTTTCTGATCCTTGTTTCGAGTCAAACAAAAACTTTGGGATTTTGACTGGTGGCTTGTCATGCGGGAACCCTTTTTGTGTCGCTTGAATTGTCTGCGCCGCATAGATTGTTAGTGAAGTTAATTGATGGATTGTGATTAATTGAATTTGTCAAGCCTAATTAGATGGTTTATTTGAGCTCATAAGCTACATATGTAGTGAGTGGATGAGCATAATGATCATTTGGCAAAGAATATTTGATATCAATAGCGTAATGGGTCTGCATTTGTTTAGATTGGGTTTGCCTTGTAACTAAAGCTTTAGCATTCATCAATTAAACATCAGTTCTAGGAAATAACATCCAACCAAATCCATTAGTATTTGATATCCAAATGAACACCATTGTGGTATGTCACGTCACAAAAGAACATTTTATTTAAAACTTATTCATGATATCATGGGAATTCTAGTTTTTATTGAATCACATATACGTTGATGGTTCCCCATTCCCTTCTTTTGAAACTCAACGAACCAATGCATATTGGGCTTCTGAAGTTGCTACATTTGTTCTGTTGCTGACAAATTGAATTCGATTTCAATTCTGAAACGTGTGTAGATAGAATGCTAGTAACTGTGTTATTTATTCTTTTGACTATATCGTGTAAAGCGATAATTTTGAGGTAAAATAAATTTCATTTCATCGACTTTGTAAAGGAAATGTTGTGTAGAAATTTCATATAATTGATGTTTAGTTTTCAACAGATTTTTTTGTTCTTTCGTTGATCCCAAGAATGATGAACGGACTAAATGGGAGACGTTGAAAATAAAATTGTTAAAGAAGAAAAAAAAAGGTGGAACACATAAAGAGCTCCTACTATTCAGTTGATGCAACACCAACTATCATCATCTAAATTATCTCATGGTCAGATAATACGATAAGATTCCCTTTTTATTTTATTTCATAAAGGAGAGGTTGTCATCGTGTTGACCTTTTTCCTTCTCACTCAACAAGATTGACTGTCCATTTGTTACACTTGTGTTACTACCTGAGAGTATTTTTCTTTTAGTTTTCTTATCAAAAAGACCGCCATCCATTCATTTCTTGCGTTGAAGATAGCGGAGGATCGTTGCACTTGTATATCTTTATTCTTGCGGCAGATTGTCGTGTTCTAGTTAGCAGTTACGAGTATGCATGCAGTTGCAAACTGATGCGAACAGGGAACTTGCCTTTCAACATTAATGATCTAATTTTGTATGACACAAAACAGGTGCCATTAAGAGACATCGTAAATATTTTTTTTGGTTTGAAATAAGGTATTTTGCTTCACCAGTATCAATTTTAACTCGAATAATTGTTACATTCTAGTTACAATTTTTTTTGGGTGATTACGTTATTGACTTCGAAGATTATCTGATAAGATCTAGATTTAATCTTAAATATTTTGGGAGCAAAGCATCGTAAAATAGGTTGACCTTATTATTAAAGAATATAGGGAGCATCAAATAGATATACATAGAAGGAAACCTTTGAACAAATTCATTCAATTAGACACCTTTAAACGCAGGAAGCTACGTGCCAATGCGCGCACTACGTGAAAAGAATATAAATAGCAAATGCAAAAACTAAATGCAATTGACTTAAATAAAAATTTAAAGGCATTACTTAACATCCAATTGAAATCATGCTAATCCGTCGAAGTCTGATTTACCGTCTGATGAGTGACTTTGATGACAAAATCTCAATATACGAATATACATAAGATACTTGTTTAAAGTGGGTAATTTCGCCAGATAAATGCATATTATCAACATAAATGCGGAACAAATGGAGAGGTGCTTGATGGAAACAGTGGGTGATGACGATGAAATTATTGAAAGTGAAGTAGATGCGGCAGAAACTTAGCCAGACTTGCAAACCTTAGTTGGTGAAGCTGAAATCGAGGAATCAAACTAATCTGAATATGCTTCAGGTGGTCATATTTGACTGTAGGAATTACCCGTTGGAAGACAAAGTCAAAGAAATACGCCGAAGAATGCAACTCATAAATAAAATGTTTTATTCAGTTTTGACAATCTTGAAGACCAGCTGCATACACAGGAAAATAGAGCTCTAAGTATACAAATCTGTGATGAGACCTATGTTATGCTATGGGTGTGAAACATGGACCCTAACCCAAGCATCCGCAAATATATTCAATGCCTTTGAGCGACGAGTCCTGAGGCGAATAATCGAACCGAAGCTAAATGGAAACCAATGGCGATTTCGATACAACCATGAGCTGTATAAAATTTTTGACGAACCGGAGGTCTCAACGATTGTAAGGCTGCGAAAGCTGCCACGGGCTGGCCACATGAATCGTATCGACGAACAACGGATATCCAAAAGGGTATTCGTTGGGAGAATTGAAGGGCGGAGACCAGGTCAAGGAAACTCTGGTCTGACTCGGTCGACGAAGACAGTTCATCGTTGCTCGAATTTCAAAATTGGAGGACGTAGTCAACGGATCAAGATAGTTGGAGGCGCTATTTGTAGGAAGGGAAAGTCGGGGCTGTATTGCCACGAAAAAGAAAAAGACAGAGTCAACTTTACAAATCTGTCAACGGCACCAAGTGGAGTAAGGAAGCGGCTCAATCAACGTGAACTCGCGTTCAAAATACTTGCATTAAAGCACGAGTCCCAAGAGGTAAAACTACTCGGAAGGCAAAGAGATCTATGGAGTGTTTCGACCTTTTTTTCTCCCAAGATATTTTGGATGTACTAGTAAGGTGCACAAATGTCTATATCGACAAACTAAAAAAAAATTTACAAAGGGATAGGAATGCTAAGTCCACTGATCGAATTGAAATGAGAGCATTTTTAAGGTTTGTTGTACGTTATGGGGGCACAATTTGAATTTTTTTTTGCTAGAGCCACTATATAATCTAGGTTGTAATGTAATAATGTATAGTTATTCTACGAGCCTATTCCTTGCTAAGGAATTTTTTTAGAGGAGAATAGTGGTTGTTAGTATAGTGAATGCTAATAAGTTGGAGGTTCCTAAAGAATTCTAAACTTCTTAGTCACGTTTCACCAAAAGCTAGATTTTTGGATTTCACAAGAGCGCAACTCTTGTTTCATATGTTCTTAAATTAAACAAGCAGACAACCTACTTTCTACAATGCATCACGATGCAAATATAGATCCCGGCACTGGGTAAGAATGCAAGCCTGAAATTGTCACGTGTTGAAACCAAACTTAATGTGGTGTGGAGAACAACAAAATGTGTAAGCCTTACAGTATTTAAAGGAACAGCCACAGATGACGTACCACTATAATTTTAAGGTCATGAGCATTGTCGCGATCAATGTATTTAAATTAACAAAAATCTAGAAACAATTTGAAGATGTCCCTTTTTACAAGAATTGTTGTTCAATTTGATAACTGTAGTAACGCTTCCTCGTCAGTTGAAATCTAAAATAAAAACTCCCTTAGGTAAATTTCAAGCCAAATAGCACGATATCACACAAAAAATGGCGTAAGGCTTGGGGCACGGTTTCGCTCTGATCACCATTTACATTTACTATTTCCCTCCACTCCTCCATATAAATATTTCTAGTTTAAGACCTGTTTTGAATAGCTTTCAACCAGACTATTCGTTTGATATCCATATTGGTAAAAACAGTTTTTCAAGGTTCACCCCCTATATAGGGAGCCCCCTAAAACAGCTTAAAATATATATTTTTTTGTATTGCAAATTTTGAGAAGGCACCACTTTTGACCCACGTAGAAAACTTGCTGTGACGCACGGATGGACGAAAAATGAGCGCATCAATACTCTGGTATTTTTTAGTGTAAGATTAGCCTGCAAAATGCCCTGTCCAGAAAAGTCTTGTAGATTAACATTCGACGAACACAGGAGTCACTGTCCAAACAAAACCAAATGAGAAACATTGCCTCTCAGCCGTTCTTGGTTGTTGTATTCGTTGTGTAATAATACAGCGTGTTTTGATATGCTCATGATTGCTTCGGACATCCTTTCAAAATTATTTTGCATCAACTTTGATTTTATGGTCAAAAAATAGTAGCGCAAAAGCGACGATCGGCAATCAGCATGGCCCAAACCTTCACAAACGGTATGATGTTTGACTACTGGTGACCCTTCGGATGTCCAAATTTCGCTGTAAAATTTGCGTTAAGTAAACACAATCATTTGTTTGTTTGTGAACTACTACGTTGGGAAAATTTTCTCATCAGAGGAGATAATGCTGAGCATATAATCGCGATTTTGAGGCTTTTAAAAACCAAGCCATGATTCCTCCCCAGGGAAAATTTTCTCATCGGAGGAGATAATGCTGAGCATATAACTGCGATTTAGAGGCTTTTAAAAACAAGCCATGATTCATCCCCAGTAACAAGATCCTTCAGAAACGGACGCCACTCATTTCGTTGAAGTGAATCTATGAAAATTCGGATACGTTTGGCGTTTTTGATGTCACTGGGTTGACCCATCCAATCAATTCCCATTCCTTTCCAAGCTTTTTTGAGATTACGAACGATGGTTGAATAGTTCACATTGTAAGTGTCGGCCAGCATTCGATTTGTCAAGCTTTTGCCAATTTCCACTAAAATTATATTTTCTATATTCAGTCATCAAATTTACTTCCAACTTAGGTCAAATCATCACTTATGGCGCGACACCCCAAGCCAAACCTTGTCCTCCCGGATTAATCTCCTCCAATAATTCTGGTTCTGCAATCTCGTTCACAAGTTGATCAATCTCAACAAGGATCTACTGCCAGCTTCTATCGTGCCTTCCCATCGAGCCCCGGACTGGATGTCTACCTTGTGCTCCATCCTTCAATATTCTTTCAGGTAGTTGATTTCCTTCGATTCTTTTTAGATGACCTGCCAATTGCAATTTGCGTAGCTTTGCGCAAGTACTCGTAGATACAGGTGGATTGTCAAATAATTCATGCAACTCATCATTGTACCACCGTCTCTACTCTGTTCCTTGTTTCGCTGGGCCATAGATTTTCCGGAGCACTTGACGCTCAAATATGTCCCCCTATTCCCCTTAGATAAAATTATCCACACTTTCAAGGTTATAGTCGCCTGGGTTCAGGTTGTTCTTCTTCGTTTGAGTCATGAAATTAGTTTTCGTTTCATTAAATTACATGCCTACCTCAGATAGTTTGTAGAATATCTCTCCTACCAAAGAATAAGCCTTCTCGTAACAAGCATGTCAAGGGTTGTTCTGGTGCAATGCACCATATAAAGGATTTTTCATAACGGCATAACAATTCTATCGATTAATAAAATACAGAAATATTAAAGATATTAAGTTCAAATTTACTATAAATGTAGTGCAAGCATTACATTTTATGACCACCACCACGAGCCTGTTTACAGCGGTTGATTCTTTGGACCCAATTTTCCACAAGTCTGGCACATATTTCGACCAGAAAGTTGGCAATTTCACATTGGATGCTGTATTTGAGCTCGTCTTAAGGTACTGGCTTGTTGGTATAGACCAGTGAGTTGATATAGCCCTATAAAAAGAAATCCAATGGCGCTAGATCGCATGGACGAGGCAGCCATTTGACCGGGCCATTTGTCGAAATAACACGTTCACCAAATTTACCTTTCAATAAATCTATTGTGAGGCGTGCTGTGTGTCAAGTTCATCAAATTCTAGCTACAAATAATCGTCCAACTTAACCCGATAGCGCTCTCCATTGACGGTAACATGATGGTCATTTTCATCCACGAAAAAATACGGCCCAATCCCACCTCCGGCATAAAAACCGCACCAAACAGTAATTTTTTGCAGATGCAACGGTATCTCAAGAAGCACATGTGGGTTTGTTGCTGACCAATCATGCATATTTTGCTTATTAACAAAGCCATTGAGCCAGAAATGATCTGCATCGCTGACGATGATTTTTCGATTAAATTCTTCATTTTCTTCAAGCTTTGCCAAAGCCTAATTAGAGAAGTTTCGGCGTTTCGAATGATCAAGTGGCTTTAGTTCTTGAGTCAATTTGGTCTTGTAACCATGTACGTCAAGATCTTTTCGCGAAATATGCCACAGTGTCGTCTGAGTGATGCCTTATTATTGAGAACGACGCGACGTAGAATCATTTTGAATCGATGCACTTACGGCTGTGACATTTCCTTCAGTTCAAGCGGTACGATATCTTTTTGGCACCGGAACGTCCAACAGTGAAAATTTGGACTCGAACTTATCCACTATAGCACGCACAGCTCACACACTATAACGGCCGCGGATTGGAGTAAGCTCTCTTAAAGTTGCGACCACCAACTCAGAACTTCAGTAGAAAAATCTTAAATTTTACCATGGTAAAAATGTTGACTTTAACTAACGTGTTGACGTTGACAGTTTATTGAAAAAATTTCAGTGTGTGTTCATATAAAGATACGAAACTGCTATGTCCCTAATAGAAAACCTTATACTTTAAAGCCAATTTTCTGTAATATTCTCTAAGCTTACAGTTTTCTGCGTTGATTTGTTTAAAGGAGATCTTTGCCGTTTCTATTCATTAGCTCCTAGTAATACTTTTATGCCCTTTATTCAGATATCACTTTTCTCTTTCCCTTTTTTGACGAGAATTCAATTTATTAATGCGATCAATGCTCTAATTGAGGTAATTTAATGCTCTAATTGAGGTACTTTTCTCCCAAATAAACTTAGCTATTCTATATTTATGCATGACGAGCATAGTATAAAAATTAAATTTATCGTTGTACATTGCTCCGGAAACATCTTTTGTGATGAGAAAAGAATCTTCGAACTTCATTTCTTCTTTATCATAAACATTGGCAATCAAACATGAAGTTTAGATTATATCGTTTGCATTCAACAACGTTCAAAAATACTAATACTGACTAAAAAAGGTTAATGTACGCAACTGAAAACCGAGAAAATTTAGGTAAAATAAAATATTCATAGTCAGATCAACATCTCTCTCATTAGGTCTTTAATGTGAGTTTGACTTTCGGAATCTTCCCTTATTTTTAGATGACAACCAGTTACTTCCGAACTGATAAATCTGGCTCCCTTTTGTGTGCCTTAAACTACTTCTTCATTTCTTTCCTTTTACTAACAATTTACAATCATATTAAATAAACTGAGTAGTCCATGTGGTGTACTGGTTAGAGCACCAAGCCCGTAAGCCAAAGAGAACGAGATTTAGCTCGAGTGATTCTTGGGACGGACTATAAGCCTGTTCAGTTATGATACGAGCTGGTTTAATGTCAGAACGTTTCGCAGCTGCATGGACGGACACACGGCCAAAGCGTGATAATCATCATATCACCTTGTGGAATCCCGATATATTCGATCATGACAATGAGATACTCTAACTTTCTCTAAGCGAAGGCCCGAAAGGGGCTATAGTGCTACGAAAAAATCAAATAAACTGTTTATCCCTTGACATTTTTTGCTCAACATGTTTTTCTTCAAAGCGGATCCACAAACATGAGTATAAACCTATTCAAATTCGCTCATCTTATTGCTGACGCCTTTCACAAGCAAGGTAATATTTTTCTGTTCACATTGGTTTCACCGAGGCATCATCAATATGCAGATGAAGAAGATTATACAATAACAAGTTCCTGGTTGTTTTATCTCTTGAGCTGCATTGTAGAGTAAGTCTCTATTAGATTTTGCCCGATACCTTTTGCACACATTTTGCAGTTCCTTAAGGGTCTATTTTTGGGCCCCTGTTATTCCTCTGCTTTGATAACTTCTCCCAAAAATTGCATCCCTTGTCTACTATGTGCAAATGAATTCAAGATATTTAGAATCATTAGATCGTACAAAGGTTGTATTTTTCCCCAAAATTATCTGGCCGATCTCTGCAACCGATGCCAATCAAATTCGTTTTTCCCAATGCCCAAAAACTTCCAAAAAGTCTTTTCCTCAAAAACTAGTTTAATTTCTTTTCCATACACTCTATTCAATGTTCAACTTTCAACACCCTATACAAGGACTTAAATGTTATCTTCTGGACATAAAGTTGAGGCACACAGTGTATTGGTTAAAGTACTCGCTGTGTAAGCCAAAGGTCGATGGTTCAAATCCCGTTGGTGACAACGAGATTTGCTTGGAGCGGTTCTTCGGACGGACTATAAGCCCATTCAGTTATGATACATTCTGGTTTAAAATCAGAACATATCGCAGCTGGGTGAACGGATCAACAGAAAAAGCATGTTACTGAATATAACCTTCCCGAGTGCCGATACATTTGATTTATATCCTACTCTAATTGCGAAATAACATATTCGTTTTTCCATATGTTACCAATTTTTATACCTATCCTTTAATTTAGTTTGGTTGCGAATAAATAAATAATTTTTTCTTGGTACTTTTTTTTCCTTGCATACTCTATTATCAATAATGTAAATTAATATTGCACTAATATCTGTATTTGATGCCCTACTTGACGGGTGATGAAATTCTTCTACAGAAGCTTTCTTGATATTCTAAACAGTATATACCCACTACTGAGCTCTTGACAATGTTTGATGATTCCATCATTAATGACTCCTGAAACACGGACAGATGAGCAGACAGGTACGTACACCGAAGCAAAAAGTTCAAGTAACTTAAACCTCCTATGTTGACTTGGCTAAAAAAACTTAGTTATGGAGGCCGGGGCTTGGCCTCCAGGACTAATTTCCTCCAATAATCACGGTTCCGAAGCCTTTTCCACCAGTTGTTCACTCCCAACAAGGATCTGCTGTCAGCTTCTATTGTGTCTTTCCATCGAGACCTCGGTCTTTCCGCTGGACGTCTACCCTGTGCTCTACCCGTCAATGTTCTACTTGACGGGTGATAGCCGGTTTTCTTCCATTCTTTCTACATGGCCCACCCATAGCAATTTCGATAACTTTCCGCAAAAAGGAACATGTGGATCGTCAAATACTCCATAAAATTCATCATTGTAACGTAGTTCTCACTCTGTTACTTGTTTCATTGAGCCGTAGATTTTCCGGAGCGCTTGCGTTAAAATACATCCACTGCCTTTTCGGATTAAAATTTCCTTAGTGATATAAAATTTGCTTCAAGTCATGCTTAACTTTAAGCTATGCGTATGGCATCAAACTAGGCCAAATGCACAAGAAAATTGTTCATAAATTATATTGAGAAAGCAGCGTAATCAATCGTACATGTAATAATCACCCCAAAAATTGAAAATTAGAATGTGCTTGATCTAAATTTGTTTTTTAGCCTGAAAAAAGGGTATCGTGACTTGATGGTAACATATCTGCCTTGCATTCTGTGAGATATGGGTTTGATTCTAGCTAAGCTTCTAGGTGAATGAATGGATAATTTTTCAAACAAAAATCAGAACTTTAAATTGCGGTTTCATAATGTAGATATGTGTGGCGAAAAAAGGCCAAGTTTTTTTCCTTAATTTAAAGAAAAAATAATTGTTTTACAAAACTCTAAAGAGAAGAAAAAATCAACTGAAATTTGTACCAGAGGTTTGATTTCTACTGCGTCATTTTGTGTTTTGAAATGTTATTCCAAAACTTCATAAGGGCGGCTTTAACCCTTAGGTCAGAATGAACCAAATTGCCTCGATAAAAGCAATTAAATTTGCTTATGATGAAGAAATGATAATTCCAAGAAAAGGGTGAAAAGGCAATATTGAATATCATTTTTAAAAGTCACCATGTTTGAAAAAAATCACCTCCTTCAAAAGCAATGTTTTCTCTCTTCATTGAAATTCAGACCATACATTTTTTTACTGAAATGTGAAGAAAAAAATCAACTTAACCATAAAAACTATCTAAAATAACAATATCCCGCCATTTTTTAATTTTAACTCCACTAATCAGACATAGCTAACCTAGCCTTTATTGATACACTGAGCACGTAAACAACTACTCAAGGTATAAAATCAATTTGTTGATGATTTTCAACTTGCATTGCAAATATGGTGAAGAAATGTGCGAAAACGCAATGCAATTTCAAATAGGAAAAATGTCATATTAACAAGTTGTTTTGTAGATTTCCTAGAGTCAAGCCAAACATTCATACAGATTATAAATGGAATGAACAAATGAACGACACCAGCGAATGAATCAAAGTATCCATTCGTCTATCTGTCGCAGAAAATGGTTAATAGCTACATCGTACACACATGTGATCGCGTAGATGCTGCTGCAATGAAATGCACATGTGAATCAGTAGGAAATATTTACAGGCTAAGAGGAACTTAAACCTGAAGACAACAGCGACGACAACGATGAGTATAATAAACATGATCAATTCACTTAACAACTTAAAAGAAAATGCCAGAAATATTTTAAGACATATGTATTCACACATATGTAGATTGTTGTGTACGTGCTAAATGCACATGCCGAGAATTATGTGCAAGTGAGAATTCATTTAAGCTTAAAATCTGTATTCACACGATCGTCGATGCGTTTCACTTAAGTGCATTATGTATGAGGCTAGTTCGCTGACTTTAAAATATAAGTTCCAGAAAATAATTATAACAATCCTTTGAGGTCGGTTATCGGAAGTCTAAATGAAAATTATCTGCAATATCTGAACAGAATGCATTTCGCATAACAAATATCTTCAGTTGATTTTTGCCAACAACGAAATTACTGAACTCGAGGTCCTTCCCTTATGATCTTTCAATTTGAAAATCCAATTTTTGTCAACATGCCAATTAGTTCAATTACTTTCGACTCCAGAGAAACTCTCACCTTTTAACACCAGACATGGAAACTATCGACAGACCATGTTCAAGCGGGAATGTCCAGTAATTAAATGGCGACGTGTAATTTTCAATCGTGATCGATTTTACGTAATTTTATACAGCGACTATTTGATTTAGCGATCATTGCTCGGAATTATTTTCGAATTGAAACAAACCTAAACGGTCTATAGTTGTTGCTCAAGAGCAAAATTGCAGCAGTCGGTCGTTATTCTGGATTCACATATGTGCATGCGCCTACTGCCTAATTAATTAAGGAAAAATTAAATGGCAGCAAGTGCTTCTCGGCAAGATGCCTTATTTACTTGAGCCACTAACGTTGCGTACTCATATAAACGTAAATTAGACAGATGTGTAACCGCCATTTTCGGTATGACCCAGATATTACGGTTTTGGCGCTAATTAAAATTCTTTAATATCCCAGCAGTTAATTATAAAATTAATTGCTCCTACGGAAAGCTGTTTTCAGAGAGTTGTTTCTTGATACCTTTTGCGCTTTAGTTTGTAAGCCTATATGTGAGCATTGCGTAAATTTTTCTGATATATGTTCAGATATATTAAGCGGTTTGAAGAAATCAAAGAAGCGATCAACTTTTTAGCGAGCAACTAATTAATTTCGAGCGCACAGTTTAGTATCAGAGAGTCTTTCTCCGTATATTGATCAATTTGTAATTATCAGCCATGTATTGACACTAACAATGTTAAGTAATCCTCCACAGGACTGGTTCCATACGAAACAATCGCCATTGATACAAACTTAAAGCTGGTTTTCTATGTCAGTTTCTTTACAATCAAATGAGAATAAAAAGATCGTGTTGTATTCGTTTTTGCCGGTTGCTGATAATTAGTACAGGCGATCAATTAGCGTTCTGACCTGATCAAGCGCAAAAAGACCCAAGACCGAAAATGGTGAATCGCGCGAATGTTGTCTTCTTCAAATTACTGGAATTGCTCAAGATCTTTCATTAAGCAACGTTCAAAGTCCTAACTAAATTGCAACAAGGATCACGACCATACTTTACATTAACAACTCGTTACATTCAAGCACATACTCGTTGTCGCATATAAAGGAGCAAGTAGTTTTAAATATTCGTTCCATTCCATTTACAAAAGAAACGAAAAAGAAAAACAAAACTCAAGGAAAATGGAATTCAAGAAACATGAAGTATACAATTGCTACTTACTCGCTTGCATTTTGTTGGCTTATTTAGAAAAGGGTTCATTGTATAAAAACACATAAAAGCAAATTCGAAACGGAATTAATTAATCTCACCAAGAAACATTAATTAGCAGCTGTAATTGGTCGTGCAAAAGCAGTCTCATTTCAGTACGTTTGTTTTATGTTTTTTTTTTGTATTTTTTCCATGCTTTTTACTTCATTCATTCTTATTGCGAGTTTTATGCTTTTTTTTATTTTCTGCGCTCACCAGATGCTTTTTGTCGTGGTTATCTCCTCATTTCAATTTATTTCGAATAAAAAATTGCTTTTCTGTCACGCATGCTCTACAAGATTATCTTGGGATTTTGTTTATTTCTTTGGAATTCCAGTTCAAAATTTGGTCATTAAGAAATTCGTATTGAGTCCAATTTCCGTGTTGTTGTTGAACTCGCATGAAAACTTAGTAATAATTCGAATGCAAAGTTAAATCTATCTTTGCCATTTCAATTTTGTTACTTAAAATAGCAGACCTATCTACAGAAAACTTATTAAATAATGTTTACCCTGCATATCACAACCACTAATTATTGTCACCTACAAACCACCACACTCATTCGGTATCACCTAACACATATGATTCATGCCGGGACCCAATGAAACTTCAACAAATGCAAATAATTCCGCAACGGCTGGTTGCAATCGTGCTGGATGGCAAAGAGCCGACCGACGACGTCGTCATTTGAGATAATTATTTATATATGAATGTAGACTGGCTGCAAAACTTAACATATTCATATACTTAGTTGAAATGTGATATGGAAATTATTAATTAATCGTTAATTTGTGTAATTAATCGTCTTAACGAATTGCCCTCCATGACATTATGAATGGTAAATATAATTGCTGCTCTCGTTGCTGATTAAAGTGCTGCAGCAAGAGGCTAGAAATAACGCCACCAACAATTAAAAATAAAACGTTAAGAAAGTACGTGTACATACATTTCGCGACAAGAGTAGTTTGTTTAGCTTGAGCTGAATGCGCGGTGACTTATGAACTACCTGTAAAGTGGCGGAAAGGTGTTGAGAATTTTGTAAAATAAATGAACATTGAGGTAATTGCAAGTAGAAGGATGCTGGTGCGAAGATGTTAAATGAAAGTGAAGGAACTTCGGTATATGTTGAATTTTCATTGCAATTAATTTGTTAGGTCAAAGGAAGCATCGAGTGGAATGTTTCTATTTTTTTTTTTTGATTTATAGTGATTCAAACCCTCATAGAATTATCAATTTGATTTTAATGGGAGATATGAATGTATTCTGGTAAAATTGTTTATTTTTTGCTTTAGTACTGTAGCGCCTCTTGAGCCATTGGTTAGATATAGTTCAAGTATCTCATTATATTTATCGAATGTATTGGGACCCAAGAAGGTGGTATTCTCAGTACCTCGCTTTGGCCCTATGTCCGTTCACACAGCTGCGATACGTTCTGTTTTTGGATCAGTATATATCATAACTGAACGGTCTTATAGTTCGTCCGAAGAAGCACTCGAAACAAATTTCAACCACCCTCAAGCACTTCGTTTGCCTAGAGCAGCGCACCGTCTGTCCATTCAACTTAATCCGGGACTCATAGATACCTCTTGCACATTTTTACAATATGGGCCAGAAAGCCAAAATTTATCACTTTGCAGAGAAGCCCATTGATCCATACAGAGTCGAGGGCTTTCTCCACATCAATTAGGCAAGCTACAACAACGCTATTGTTGCGACAGCTTTTCGTTATATCGGCTTGGAACACGGCCATAGCATCTACCGTGGAGCAGGCTTTTTTGAAGCCAAATGGTCTCTCCGGTACAATTCTTGCCTCTGCAGGGAATTGTATGATGCCTTCAATACTATCCTTTCAAGCAGCTTACCAATATTTGAAAGCAATGAAATTGGACGAGTATCGACTTGGTCAGTACTCACTTGCTTTCTTTCCTTGAAGAACTTTCGCAAAATTTTTTGCGATAGAGTCAGCGATAGCTTTTTTGTCCATGAGCATGGACCTATCATAAGTGAGAGTTGCGGGTAGCCTTTTTCTGCCAGTTATGCTATTGACATAAGGAAACATACAAGGAGCTGGTTCGATACTTTCCAGAGCCTTTTCAAATCGCTCATTAGCAAAAGCCGTGGTTCTCCTCGAGATCATTCGGTTTAGAGACATAATCAGTGAATACGTTTATACTCCCAGTTGACCATATTTAAATAGCGGTGGTAGATCCTTGAGAGTAGCTTTATAAGCCGACTACGTCTACAATGAAGCTCCAAAATATCTTTGGGTAAATCTCGATAAAGGGAGTTTGTCGAGGATTTCTTAATAGAGATCTTTGAGATGACCGTATACAGGGTGAAATTTATACATATGACTCCCTCATAAATTTCAGGAATAGAAAGGTTTTTCGATTTATTGATTGAAATTCCCTTCAATTTTCCGTCAAGGTAAGCACTTACTGCTGCCCAATCGATTCACTTGTATAGAATAAAAAGTTGAGGACCTTTTTTGACTCTTAAGGTCAGCTCAACCAAAAAATGGTCAGACTTGGGGTCAAGAACTCTATACTCGCAATTCCTCCAACTGTGAAAGAGATTTACCAGATTCGCAGACACGATGAAGAAGTCAATAATAGACGACCTTCGGTGGAAAGTAGGCTCTTTCGGGGCAATCAATATGAAATAAATAATCGTATTTGCTTGAACCCAGTTAAAGATAGCTGTTCCATAGCCATTCGATGCAATATTTCTCCATGAGAGATGCTTCGCATTGAAATCACCTCCCATGACATTGAAATCGAATTTTTCGTACAGAGTAACCATTGTTTCCAAGTTTTCAATGAGTTCCCTCGTCGTGTATCAATGTGAAACATAGATCCTCATAAACGCAAAGGTGCATCCTCCCAGCATCCAGCTTATTATCTCTGCTTCTATACATTTCAGACTTGGACTTGCAGGTGATCTTTATGAGCCATAGCAACTCCAAGAATTCCCTCTGGATCATCACGCCTGATGGTCTTGCATTTTCCCAAATACACTCTGCGTCTTTTTTTTTTTGAGTCTTGCTTTCGATATAAACAAGAAGTATTCTTGAACAAAATTCCTTTTATATCGTGAAGCATACGTTGAGAATGGAAAGTTTAGTGGAACTCATCACGACAATATAGGGTAGACTGGGTACGGTTGAAACATTTTAGCGTTTATCGTCCGTTGCATCTGGATCAATTAAGCGAGCGATTACGGGAATACATTAAATTAAATACCATATATCTATCTACTAATGGGCAATATTATTTGAGATCACTGTATTGTATTTTATGTGTAAAATAAAATTTAACATAAAAAAATAATTTGTTTCAACCGTCCCTATGCCAGGGTCGGTTGAAACAGTGCCTGGGGTCAATTGAAACACATGCAAATAATGAAAAATCTTATAAATCAACATATTTACTCGTCGTCTAATAACATTTCACGACTCGTTATGGCACAGTTAAACATCACAAATGTGTTTTTATTAATATTCAAGTCTTTCAAAATACTTATAATCTTATATTAATTTCAATCTTTTTTCAAAGTTTTATATTAAGTACAACTTAAATTATGAAATAATCAGATGTTGGTGCTTTTGTAATGTTTTTGTACTTCTTCATACTATATTTTTCAAAACTCAACAGCATTAATTAAAAAACTAAATTTTAGCACTCCAGCTAACAAAACACTTTGAGTGAAACTTCACAACCTTATTTCTATAAACATCTTCATTTTTAAGCATAGATAAATAAATCACAAAACAAAACTTCAATACTTTTTGCTTAAGAAAATAAAATTCAGCAGTTTTAAAAAAAATTTATCACTTCAGCTATAAAATAGGTTAAGAGAAAAATTAAGACATATTATTTCTTTAAAAATCAAAATTTTAAACAATATTATTTATCTAGTCACGATATCATTCGGAATCACAATTGTGGCAAACATAACGTAGACTACCTGCTGTGCACTCTTCATGCGCCCACATTTTGCACTCCATGCATTGTATCCATTTTTCCCTTGATCTGCTTTCTGAATATGCTGACAAACAAACCAGGCAGAAGCACTCCTCTGCTTCTGATGAAGATTCATGTTGCCTGTTGGTGTTTTTCCTGTTTGTAGCATTTCTTTTAGTCCTTCCTTTATCTAACCTTTTCTTAACTTGCTTAGCTTTGGTTCGTTTCAATCTGTTTTCATGTTCCCTTCTTATCTCTTCTTTTTCAGGTGTATCTGTATAGATTGTGGATTTCCTGGTTTTTCGCCCCCTGTTTGGCAGTTTCCTTGGAAAAGCTTTTGGTAGTGGTCGCACTACTTCCGGCGAAAACAGAAGTGGTGTACCCAAAGTTGCGATATTTTCTGTTTGATTTGTCAGCACAGAAACGGATTTGAAACTTGTACAGGGTTTGGGTGAAATTTCCTGAACCCTACCACTATTTTGATGTCCGGGTGGTTTAATTAAAGATTCTGGATCTGCAATTATATCTTCTTGTTCTCTGTCTGCAACTTGTGAACACTGTGGCGTGTTTAGAGTTGGTTGTTGTATAAAAAAAGCTGCATTAGAAAGCTCCTCCGACTCTTCTGGTGGTTCGAAAGTAAAAATAGAAGGTGATGGTGTTGGTGTTTTATCCTCGGGTGCACTAGCATTCTGAATAGGGCCCTCAGTTGCCTCGATTGTTTTTACAGGATTTGGCCTATCTGTCACAAATGCAGGTGCAAAATCGAGTTCAGTAAATAAATACCGATTAAATGGAACAATCCCAGTTGCGCGAAAGCCAGCTTGAATGTTGGATTGTGTAAGAGTAAGCGGCATAGCAGAAGCTAAAATTCCTGGGATGTCGTAGATTGACATTGTTTTGCCGGGATGGCTTCGCATCCATCCATCACAGGTCGAATTTACAGCTTTCTTCAGAGGACCGAATACAGATCGATCAAGCGGCTGGAGTTTATGTGAGCAGTGAGGAGGGAAAGATAGCATCACAATGCCATTCGTCTTGCAAAAGTCTAGTGCGACAATGTGAACATGTGAAGAGTGGTTATCAAGTACAAGCAAAACTTTGTGTGAAGGAGAAGCTTTTGTATGTTTTCTGAAGTGTTCCAGGAAATGAATAAATGTTTCATCCTGCATCCAGCCAGAAGGATTTGCACTTCCAGCAGATCCTATTGGTCCATCCCTGATGAAATGATCTTGGTAACGCACTCGCGGAAAGACGAAGAATGGAGGAAAAGCATTTCCGATGGCATTGACCGCAAAGGCTACTGTGACTAAAGTTCCCCTCTCGGCTGAAGTCACTGAACCTACTTGACGAGCACCACGTCTAGCTATTATTTGGTCGGGTTTTTGCACAGTAGTTATGCCGGTCTCATCAGCGTTATATATATTTTGAGGTTCGAATTTATAACGGTCCATGACAGTAGCCAAATTGTCGTAGAAAGCATCTACGTTATTTCTGTTAAAGCTAGTCGCCCTAGAAAGACTTGTAGCCTGTGCTGCGCGTACTGACAATTCAGGATTCCTTCGCATAAACATGCGAAACCATTCTTCGCCGGCCGTTTCGTTGTCATCCCAAGTCCGAAGTCGCGATAAGTCATACTTGATGGTTAGTTCGTATGCTAATTTCATGACATCTTTTTTAGTTAGGCCAAAATATATGTCTGCACATCGCATTAAATATTTAGAAAGCTCACGCTCTTGTTCCTGGTTAAACACTCGATTGTGAGCCTTGTATCCCATTCCTTGATTTTCATCGCCACCAGTTGCATCTCGTTTACGTAGATACCTCAACAGGGAACAGTGGTTCAATCCATTCTTTTCTACCGCTGTTCTTAACGAAGATCCGGCTTTTACATCTTCATAGGCTTGTTTGTACATTGATATATCGGCCTGACCTCTTGAAGTTTTCCTTTGACGCACCCTTGGCATCTAAGAAATAAGAAAATTAAATAGATAATCTGTTTCAACCGTACCCACAAAAAATGTTTCAATCGTCCCCAACCCCCTATCTAGGTATAAAACGGTTCACAGTAAGAATGATAATAAATTTGAACAAAAACTAAACATTCAGCCATATTTTACAACCTTCAATTAAAATGATGCAACACTCTTAATAATCTAGCTCTAATAACACCATAATAATTGCATAAATTTACAAACAAAAAATACTTACTTTCCTGTCAAAAAACACAATGGGGCCTCCTACACACAAGCACAACGCACAAAGATCGACACAACACTAAAGTTCGAGTTTAGACTTGTCGACCGCTTCGTTCTCTTAATCCAGCACTCATCTCAACATGTACGGTGCCGAAATATTTGCTTTGTATCAATCGTCCCCCGTTTCAACCGTACCCAGTCTACCCTACTCTGAAGGCAAATTCTGAGTACGCAGCTTTTTCTCACTAGGATTAGTGAGTTTTTTTATAGTAGAGGATAAAAGAGTCCACTTTTCGAATGAGTCTGAAAAAGTCATACTCGAAAAATTGTTGCAGTCAGTGCTTAAACCCGTATTTCGGTCATTCTGCGACTGCTGTGGTTTCAGCATTGGTTGCTGTTTGAGTTACAGTAAAGACTGAGGTGCTGGCAGCTTTTTTGCATGTTGCAGAAGGTTAGAGTATGAGACCCCTTCTTGTGTGGTATTTTTTATAGAGGTGGTGATAAAATCCCTCCTCACTTCTTTTTCTTCTTCAACTTCCTCTTTTTTCAACTTTTTTTTGCTTTAGGACAACCTCTAAAACTCACAGGGTGTCCCATATTCACATTCACATTCTCGTCCTTTGAAATTGGACATTCAATGGAGTTGTGTTGCTTGTCGCATTTCACGCATCTAACTTCAAGTATGCAGTTAGAAGCGACGTGGCCAAATCTTTGACAATTGACAATTTTTCTGTAGATGTTCCCATTTTATCTTCTGATATAATAGGAACTTTATGTTCATCGCTTTCTTCCCTTCAAGGCCCGGTTTAAACTAGGCTAAGAAAGAGCAAAGCGTCCTTATTTTCTTCCTAGAGGTTATGGTGGAGAACCTTTTTTCTGATAAGATATCTTCTTCGAGATATTCCTTCAGCTCAACCACGACATCGTTTACGTTGTATAAACTGTGCACGCCTTTGAGAAGGAGAGTCAATTCTCTTTCTCCTGGAAGAGTGTAAGTGTAGCAAGCCACTTTCGCACACTTCAGAAAATTAAATAGGCTGGTATGATCCTCAGCCGTTTTAGGGTGGAGTGAAGTTCGTGAGGAGCTGTCCACCGTCACGTCAAACTCTGGCTCCTTTTCAGAATTTCGTGTGTATGCTCTTTTAACGTTATCCCTGAAAGTCTTCAGGTCAAACCTATGGCATACTATAGGAGGCACCCTCTGATAAAAAGACCAAAAAGCAAAATAATAGCATTGTAAAAAAAAAAATAATAATAACACTAAACAACGTCTTATTAATAATTCTTTCTCTTTTTTGCCAATATTCCAATTCGAATTCAACTCTTTCTGTACACTACTATCATTTGACTTGTCCTACCCCTCGTGCTCGCTTTACACGCCTTAGCCAGACGCTGTACCACCTCTTCCTTTTCCACAATTTAAAAAATTCCGTGATTCCTCCAAAATTCCGTAATTCCTCCAAACATTCAATTTCCTCCAGATTCGAATTTTCAAAGAATGTCTGCTCGACTCGAACTTCTATCTATCTCGAACTTCTGTCTATAAAATTGGATATAAAGTTTTTTTCGTTTGTTTTAAATACAGGACTTGTATACAGCCACAGGATAGTCTTTCTTGACAGAACTACGCTCATGTCAAAAGGGATTTGTACTGAATCTGCAATATGTAGACAACAATAATAAATGAACTCAAGAAAAACTTAAATGACATGCACACATTCATAATTGCTTTAAAAGAAAAATACTTTCAACTATAATATATTTTAATCTACCGCCACTTTGTTGCAATATTACTAACAGCCATCTTTTGTTATTCAATTTATCTAAAAATTTGGAGAAAATCCAATCAAAAGTGTAGTGGTTTGATGGAAAGCACAAGTGGTAGAACAGTGTTGGATTCCTTTCGTTGTAATCGGAGGAAATTCGAATGATGTAAATGTGATTCGATTTTATTGAAACTTCCAGAGCATAAGGACCGTTTGTAAAACAACTTTAAACATCGAATTTCATTGAATTTAAGGTTACCTATACGAATTCGCTGGGGAAAATATTAAAATTACAAATCCTGCGATTATCAGCCTTTCTCCTACCCTGAGCAAAAACAACGTTGTTTATCCTCGCGTGTAAAACTACACATATATACATATGAAACTTGTATACATTCTATATGAAATTATGGCTAAATATGTGGGCTCGAAATGAAACATATTCAGTTGAATATTAAATTTATTTGGTAATTTTAACCTAAATTAATTGGGCAGTCATGTATTTGATGTAACGTTTCGACTGTGTTCAGTTTTGCAAACGCCTTTTGCGCAAAAATGGCACGTAGTTTCATGTACATGGCTTTTTTTTCATTTTTCCTCGAAGCAAATGTGGTATCTTGATCTTACCTTTGATTGTGGTGGAACAATTTTCAATCTCTTGTCTGGAACTACTTCAGATTATGCTGGTGGTAACATTGTTGAACTGTCACGGCAGACCAAATACATAGTTGAGCATTCACGGGACAAATTTTCACGTGAGATGACTGCAAGTAACGTTGTGGCTGAACCAGATCGAGGCACACCACTTCTCATTGACATGTAAGGCTTTGCCAAAATTAGTCCCAATTCACACAAAAAAATTCGAAGAGATTTGTTTTTGTGTGTGCCTGCCATTCTGGATTTTTTCTTCGAAAGTGATTAGAGTGTTCAAAGTAGAAATGCTTGTTATATTCCAAAAAAAAAGCCATTGACCACCTGTTTGATTTTCTTCCACCGCTGTAACAGGATAAGATTTTGTTAGCTGTATCCGTATCACCTGAATTGATAAACATCAATTAAACAAACAAGTAAACTTTGTGATGAAAATATTTTCGGAAACCTTTCGTTCGATTGTAGTAGGATATGGTTTCTGGTAATTTTTTGGACCACCTTCCAACGTAAGAAATGAGCGTAGTGTTTTCGGTGAACGCAAATGTAGACTCGCATAGTGTTAATTTTTTTGCATTGAAGAAGTTTCGATGGCATATTTCCTTTATTTTTCCACATTGTTCCATATGATGAGAAGAGATTGTCCATTGTAATATTTATGCATCAGATCCAAGTCAACGCGTTCGCCTTGATTCTTTTCAGCTGTGGCACCAAATTTTTTGCCCACATAGGGCTGAATTTTTCACACGTAACATGGTTTAGCACACACCAACAACCAGAACTTCAGGGCATATTTTTCTACGTATTTTTATATTGTTCTCTTCAGCAATCTTATTCTTTTCTATCTGAATATACTCGTTAACATCAAGCGCCGTTTCCCCTGTGATCTTTACCAAATTTGCTGCCTTCTCAATGGCGAATTTATGATATTTTGTATTTGCGTGGTGATCAAAGCTCTCTAAAGCTTTCTTCCAGTTTTTAAATGGCTTATTAAAAAAGGTTCCAAGTTCTTGATGACCATGATCGCCTTGCACTTACCCAAGTAAAATATATACTTTGCAGACTCCTCCCTGCATGACGTTTGAATACATGAGCTATGAATACCTGTCAATTCAATGACGTTGAAAAGAAAGATTCTTTTTACCAGTGACTGGAAACTTGAATGAATCTGGTTGGGTCCAAAGTTCTTTTAATACCTTCTGTTTTTCCTCATTATTGTTTTAAAGATAACATACAAAACGAAACGAATTTATCCTGGCTGTAAAAGAAGAAGAACTAGCATATTCAAAAACCCTTAATTATCTTTTTGAACAATTTTGTCTTAGCTATCAATTTGACCGATGATGGCTACCTAGCCTATGCCGTTTACCTAAAATAAATGAAAAATTTTTTTAGATGGGCCCGGGCCCCCTGAATGTTCCCCCCTTATAAACGAACACCCAAGTTAGTTTTTGTAGTTAATTGGATGGTATTGTTAGCATGAAGATTGCTGAAATGGTGAGTTAAACTCCCAGCAAAATTTTATTCCAAAATGATCGAAATCAAAAGACACTACCTTTCAGCTTTAGCCACTTCTCGCTAGAGTAATTAATCTAGCATTAAAACTAAATCCTGTGTTTTCTTTCCTTGTTGATTCAGACTTATAAGGTAGCTATTAAGTATTAGACTGAAAAAGGAAGAAGATTTAATTAGTGCCGAATAGTCAAGCGTTATTACGAATTGCGCCAAACGTCTTAAGATCAAGGTTTGTATTAGTGCAGCTTGAGAAAGATGGTAGATTAGGTCACCACAGAGCATACAAAAAATAGGCAATTACATTTAGCTCATCAAATACGCGGGGTTCAGAAAGCTATCTATAAAGTCATCCAGCTCATTTTGCAACGATAACATATGCCAAATAAGTGGAGCAAATCATTTATATTCCCTATCCACAAAAAGGTTGCAAGCTACAATGCGAAACCTACAAAGGCATGTCACTGTTTGTCCGTTCGTCTTGTTTGTCTAATATATGCTTTGTCATATTAGACAAACAAGACGAACTGTCAAAATAAGATTCGAGGAGCACACAAAGGGGGTACAATTTGCGATGAAGCGAGAAAATACACGGGCAACGTTAAATTTTCAGTAGCTAAACATATTCGCGAAGGACATCTAATTGAATGGGACGATCTCACGGTTTTGAAGGAAGTAAGGAACATGCGAAAACTTGATGTGTGCGAATCATTGTGGATTATGTGGCAGCCAACTGCAACAAGACTCAACAATGACCTGGACAATACTCTGGTCTCCTGAATTTAGTGAAATAGTTGTGGATTTTTCTTTTTTCTTTCTTTTTTTGCGGTTGCACCTAATTAAAATAAATTAACAATAATAATAACAACAGTAATAATAGAAATAATAACAATTGAAATAATACTATGATATGTAAATAGGTAAAAAAAATCATAGACCCTAAATAATAACAGGCTATGTAATTAGACCCAATAAAAATAAGCAAAATAAGATTAGGACATGTAGGCAGGTAATAAAATCCTATAGTAATCAAACCTGAAGCAGTTAGACCTTAGTCAATTAGAACTTGGCTTCGCTTAGTATAAATATCCCGGAAAAGGCCTTATAACATCAGAAAATAACACTTGAAATAAGTGTCTTCCTGATAAAACATTTACATTTAAGGGTGTAAAGTGTCATGGGGGAAAATTAAGCAAGGAACGTCTAAACATTTTTCAATGCGTAAACATTACCGGTACTTATAAGCTCCCTCTTTTGATAATTGGGAAATCAAAAAAGCCTAGATGTTTTCAAGGTGTCAAGACTTTACCTGTTGATTATTTCAATAACAGTTTGGACGACAAAGATATTATTTGAAGATCGGCTGAAAAAAGTTAACAAGGAAATTAAGATAAAACGCAAAAAATTTTGTTTTTCGTTGGCAACTGTGCTGCCCATATGGACCTACCAACATTTAATAACGTAAAAGTCATGTTTTTGCCTGCCAATACCACCAGTAAACTTCAACCTGTAGATCAAGGTGTCATATCCACATTCAAACGCTTTTACCGCAGAGAAGTTGTTCAACATACTCTTACGTGCCTCGAAGCAAACAATAGACCTGATAGTAACGTACTTTTAGCCGTGACATTTGCAAGGAGGGCATGGTTCAAAGTAAATGATGTTACTATCAAAACCTGTTTCAGGAAAGCGGGATTTTGTATCAGCACAAATAAACAAGAATTTCTACCAGAGGATAATAAAGCTGAACCTAGCAATGAGGAATGGATCAAGCTTGTGTGTCACGAATCTACTAGTGATGTGTTAATGCCAACCTTTGAAGATTTCGTACAATTCGACGACGACCTGGCTACCGCTGTAGAATTTACCGATGAAGATATCGTGCAGGACTTGGCGACAACCATAGTATACTCATATAGTATCCGCACTCCATTAACCCTCCGGAAAAATCCGAACACAAGCCAAACAGCGAGCCATAAATCTTCGGTAGTCCACATACATACATATATGTATAATACATATGTACAATACATTTATTCATTGCATATTTGCTGTATCATTTATTTAACCTCTATGAGTGATAATGGTAATATCTGTACCTCTATAAGGTAGAAACTTGGGTTAGTGAGATACATACATAACCAAAAAAGAGATTGCCATCCTTTGAACTGTCACTTATCCAGGTTCGACTGTACTCGTAAATTGCTAAGATGCTTCCTATTGGGACTTGCAATTTTCGATGTTGCATCAATAGACCGATGGTAAAGCAGAATGTATAATTTTTGATGAAAACTCACTGTGCTATACTTCAATTCTCGGCAAGGCCAACCTCCACTTAATCGTCAAACTGCTCAATTCAATTTGTAACCATGTTATCTTGGGCACGTGTCCTTACAATCAATTTCACCATCACAAATTGCTGTAAAATGATAGCGTATTCATGAAATCTGACACGGCATACGCTTTCAAAAAAGAAACATATTTCAACGCACAAATTGACTTTGGAACAGCGAACAATATCAGTGTTGATTAATAATAACGACCGAAGAAGTTCAAGATATTATCATAATACTTTGATTATAGCAACTCCCTCTGTTTTTATTTTGCCTTACCTCGCTCAGCTCTTCTGTTCTCTTTGAAGTCATTCGAACATAGGTACACTCGTATATGCCAAATGGAAAGAAGTCACCGTCAAAAGCCCCCCACTAATTTACGACTGAACACCTTTAGAATATCTCTCCACATGATTCCAGCTTAAATAATTTCGATAAATCCAACAATATTGATTTTATAGTCATAAAATATATCACACTGATTTGTATCGTTGTCTTGTTTTTAATGCGGCACACTTTTGGCCTTTTTGAATATAATCTAATATTTTTTTTGCCTCACTCTGATTTCATCTACATTTGATCTTTTGGTGAATTGATGAAAACTAGACAAACATTTATACACAAGTCTATTAACGATTTAAATATGGTAATTTTGGATGTCTAAAGATTTGGTGGCACCGCATTCATTACACTGTTGGATTGTTTGAAGGAAGTTTTAAATGTTCTTGAAAAATTGTTTCGCTACCCCCTTCGGCTAAATCAATAAAATTAAAATCATCAGACACTAATTTCATTGAAAGTACCCGAAAAGATATTTCGATAGTTATTGGGGAGAACTTAACGAGAATGATAAAAGTGAAAAACAAACAGAATATGCCAATAAAATCAACATAATCTGAATTTCATGAATGAATGGCCAATTGAATCGATGATTTAAGCTCTTTGAAAATTTTACCCATGGATTTGAGGAAACGGTTGAGTTTATTTTGATTTTAGTAAGTTGTTTGCCTTGTTAAACTGCTTCAAAAGTTTATGTTCTGCCAAATGGAAAATATTTTAACGGTGCAATATCGTCATCTTTTTCGTGGGAAAGTTGCTAAGATTGCAAAATTATGCATTCATTCTATTAGCAGCTTAGTAGGAGTTAAATCTTTTGAAACACGCCATAAATTTATTTCCAATCAATTTCCCATGATGCAGACCCTCATACATCTCACTGAAATATTGATATTATTAACAGACTCCCAATTAAGAACGTCATTGGAAATACTTAAGAATATGGAAAGGAAAAATTCCATTAAAAACAGTTCAAAATGCTGAACCTTTCCCCGTAAAATTCCTTTGAATCTCGAATAACGCCTAATGGATTTTTTATTTACATGATCACGCTCATTTACTAAAGTGAAAATTTTACTATCTTTTCATATGCTGCATCGATCACTTTGATTTCGGTTTTAACATTTTGAAATTAGGTTTCATTTTATTGACTGTCGAAACAGCAAGACAAGCAATATCATTAAAATTAATTTTATTAAATTTCTATGAACTGGTTTTTGCAGTTAATAAGATTTTTAACGATCCCCATGTAGAAATGCGATTTTGATTAGATATCTAGATTTTTAGATAAATCAATAGATAAAATCTCAAATAGAACGCAGCTGTGCGTGCGTTGGCGTTTTTTTATTCATTTTCAGTCAGCTTGGATAATTTATGTCTTCAACACTGTCATAAACAAATCACCCCTGAATTGATCGATGTTGTAGATTGGCAGCTTCATTTTGTCGTTTCCAGCTTCCAATAGTTGTTTTTTGCTTCGTCGGATTTTCGAAATTCATGATTTAAACGGCGTTTGGGGGTCTGGGCCTATAAACACTAACCAAAATGTTTATGCAAATTTAGTGTAATATTCAGCAGTTAATTATTGCCAATTATACTTGTCACGAGATTTTTGCGTAAATGAGTTGAAAGAGAAAAAAACAATTTTGTTAAGGGCTACTAATGAGCTGTTATGTTCCTCTCTACTAAATGAGATTTTGGTCTTGTTGATTGGTTCAAATCTTATATAATTTCAAATTCTCTACTTGTAGATCTCTCGACCTATTGTTCATTATCTTGCAAATATTTGCTTTTGATGTAGGCTGAGAAGTTAAACGAAATTATTCAGACAGAATCAATTAATTAAATGCAATGAATCAATGTCTCATCATTTTGCATTTTCTTAAAATAGCTCAGGCAATCGATCATTGTGCTTTTAGCTGATGCCATTAAAATTCCTTGGGCTGAAAACAATTAAAGATGCATTTTTTTCGCGCACTTTAAAGACAAACGACACCATGTGTGTATATTATGTCTTGTTGCAACTAAATTGATTGGTGTTTAAAAATTACAGAACAAATCACTTTTCAATCAGCAAGTTTACAATTAATTTCAAAGTTCGCTGATATATTTGTGCATGTAGTGATGTCCCAGTGTGCAATTTGGTGCTCATATTTGCTTACCTTACTCTTGTAATGGACAGTATTCTTACTCATTCATTAATTTTTTTGCTAAATCGACTATACGTAAATTTCAGGCATAATCACCTTTAATGAATTAGTCAAAATATGTTAGCGCACGTACCTAACAACGCGCGTACCTAACAACGTTCTACAGAAGTGAATATGGTGTGACCATACACAGTATTAAGTTAAGGTTAAAAAAATTAATGAATAAAGCAATGAATTTATAAGAACGGACAATTTAAAACATTTTCGCAAAAAATATGGAACAATGTCAGCTCTCAATTACTGTAAATACTCTTCAGCTATTTGCATTAAAATTTTATAGCCCTTTAAGTTATGGTTTTACTTATTTACATGCCTCAATAAAATAAACTGGTTCGGATACTCAAAAAATTTTATCTCTCAGAATAGTTTTTACCAAAGCTTACACTAAATTTCATTTATAAATCGGCTGAGTCAACAAATTGTTGGCTGAACTCTACAAGTATAGCCTTATTTAATCTGTAGCGACATAAAATATAATTTCTTAAAAACAAATAAGTTAAATTGTTTTTATAATTAGAAAAACACTTTGCACAGTTTATAAATAATTATATACATAAAAACTCCAAGGTAGCCATTTGCTATAAAAAGCAAAATGAAAAGCCATCGCGCGTTGCCTTCCTTTAGACACTGAAGATGACTCAAAATAGTCGAAACGCATCTGCTTGCTTAAGAAAGGCATCTATCATCTTTCCTAAGCAAAAATTCAATTCACGCATGCCATTTTTATTTTAACTTGAACCATTCCTTTTGTAGATGCTTACAAAAAGAATTCTGCTCGTTTTCTGCTACTCCAATATGTTTAGTTTTGTTGAGAAGTTTTAAGATTTCTTTTACTCTACAAAATCCATGCTTGTAATTAGCTTTTTTGGTGAAGTTCTTCTTCTTTTGTTTGCTAAAACACCTCTTTTCCTTATCGAACACAGCCTACTCAAGAAAACTTCTTTAGGTATACTATCATCATATCACAGAAAGTGTATTTTAATTAATACCAATCCAGTGAACTATAAAAAAATAGTTTTAAATGCATTTTGCATGAATCTGGTTCATTTCCCTCTTCTTTTATTTTCAAATCTTTGGTTCGGGGATCGCTCTTCAACTTGATGCGTTACGTATTTATCTTATTGCAGACTCAAACTTGACTGTACACCGTCCAGAATTTTTCTTACATTATTCACACCTTTTTTCAGCAAGAGGGGATGAACTTTTCATACTTCGCCTTATTTGTTCAACTCAATGGAACCACTTGATAAATGAAGAATAAATGAAACAAGGAAAAATATAAAAAAAATATATATAAAAAATTAATTAACCTTGAAAGTTTGTGGAAAAAAGAAAACCGACTTCAAAACGCACTAAAAATCAAAATCGACAAACTGATTTGACTTTGATTAAAGACATTTTATTTAATTTTTTTTCATTTTGAAGTCGTTTTTTTCGAAAGGTGTTCTTATTTCATGATTTTTAAGTGGTAATAATGACCTGAGCGATTTGACAAAATTTCGAATTGGACTGTTTTCAAATTAACAAAAAAATTTTAACCTTAAAGTTAAAATAAAGAACATCGTAAGCTTTGATTAAGAGCTCCTTAAAGTATTATTTAACACGTTCGCAATTCTCACAAACGTTTTGTTAAGAAAAATAATTTTTAATGGAGCTCATAGTAACTAATTCATTCTGCTCTTCCTGCAGCGATAATCTCGGTTTCCAAGGTAATTAAGTAAAAACTTATTTCGAAAGCTCACGTTTAGTTCATATTCCAGAACCGTTTGGATTTTCCAAAAAACTCATTCACATACCAATTGCATATAAAAATTATTGAAGTATAATATTATACAAAAAATTTCTTATAATCAAGTCCACAAATTTATTTAATCCTGAATCTATTATGATTTAACCTAGCAGAATAGAAATTCTTTTGGAAGTGGTCGTCGTCGGTTGAAAAGACTTCCCGAAGGAAATTTAAACCGCCCCCTCATTGGCTTAAGACATGAAGTCTTGAGACGCAACAACGAACTTTACCTCTAGAGGCCTACTCGTTGGGATGCTCGCAGTCCAGTGTGAGGTGGCTGCTTGTCGGCCAGCTAGTTTGGCGAGCAATTTTGGAAGTAGGTTTTGACGCGAGTAGACTACACTTGAACACATTCTTTCAGCCACCATTTTATTATAAGTTTAAATATACACAAGTGTTTTGTTCCTATAATAATCTTTGCACTTTTTAAAGGCGTTTATATTTTATGAAGCTAATGGTACTCTAAATGAAGATGTTGTCTGTGTAATGCTTGACCGTGTCATTATTTTCTGTTATGTTAATAGGTGTCATAACTAAGTTAGCTCTAAATTCATCCAAAGAATCGATTACCATGAATGTGATTCAGACCAATGATCTTTGGAACACGAGTATGCGTTTTTTCCCCCATCTGGCCGTGAGACCACATATTCTAAGAAATTAGCATCAATACTTAGTTAGCATTTGCCACTCTGGTTCAAAAAGAACTTGAATCATCAAACCGTTTTTCATCCCTTAAAATAGTTCGTAAAACCATTCCTGATTTCTTTGTCTTTAAAATATTCGCTCTTTAAAATTCATTTTAAAGCAGTTGACAGTAGGGACCAAAATGAAGCAGTCAAAATAGTGTTCTAAAACTATTGTCTATGGCTGGCGTTAAGCGTGGAAATACTTTAATTTTATTTTATTGGCCTTCTTCTTCTCGTTCACTTCCTGCAAAAACAGCTTACAACTGTCTCAGCCCATCGAATGCATCTTCAAATTTCGAAACCCGATAAGTGATGAAATGTCTTCATCTACTGAATCAGACCAGTGTTTCCTTAATTTTCCCACTAGTCTATGTTCTTCAGTTTTTCCAATGAAGATTTATTTGAGTATTCGTTGTTTGCCCGTACGATTTGCGTGACCAGCCCATTGCAGCTTTGTAGTCAATCGTTGAAACCTCCAGCTCATCCAAAATTTCATACAGCTCGCCATTGATCTCCGTCTAGCTTCAGTCCAATTATTTGCCTCGATACTTGCCTCTCGAAGGCGTTCAATATGTTAGCGTTAAGTTTCTGTTTCATTTTTCATACCTGCAGCATAGGACAGGTCGTCTCACCGAATTGTAAAATTGGAGCTTTTTTTTTTGTATAATCACCTGGTCTACAAGATCGTCAGAACTGAATAAAATATTTTGTTTTATTTAAATTGGTTAAAAATATGTAAATTTTTACATAATTGGTACCAGTGCATTTATCCTGAAAATCATGGCATATTTTGAAAACGTTCTTCGTGCGACAGTGTGTCTACCATTTTTTACTTATATATGCATTATTGTGTGGTTTTGTGTTGATGAACTGCTCTGTCCACGGCGGAAATGGGAAGCTAGCAGATGATAGAAATATGCCGGTTTCTAGAAATCCTTTTTGTTCTGGTCAAATTGCGCTTATTGGTGAAATAGTTAACTTATTGGATGATTGGCTGGTTATTTGGTCAATATATTATGTTTTGTTTTCAAGTGTTTGAAGCTACTTATATTGTAAGAAAGAAAAGGATGAGTATTAAATCAGCTCCAATATATCTTTAGGAATAGCGACGTGAATCAGTTCTCTTGACCTGGATGGTGTACTTAGACTCGTTCCAAATTTTAATTTAATTCTTTCTCTGAAATCTTACTAGCCAGATATTGTTTGTTTATTGTTTTCTAATTCAGGAAGCTTTTGCTGTTTAAAGCAATGAACTTTTCTCTTAACGTTTGCGAACATACACATTACATCCGCAATTGCACACACAAAGCTTTTCTAAACACTGGTACATTGTATTCATAAAATGTATAACTTTTCCTTACATTTTATACAACTGTGTTTTCATTTTATAACTGTACCGCTACATTCTCTGTTGCATTAAAATATTCATATGTTGTTTTAAAGGGTAATTTAACACATTTAGATCTTGATACTTTTTTCCGGCTGAACCACTTATTAACAATAGAATTGTTAGATGTCACTTTATCACTCTATGCATGAGTTCTTATACTTACATTGTTATGATTCGACGGTCCAGGAGAAAAAGTTACTTCACAGCTACAAGGGTGGAATTCAATCCAATTTCTTACGGCTTCACGAGTTAGCCTCCACTTCTGTTAAATAAAACGACATTTTTCTCCTCGCGGCCGCGGGCAACCCTATCAACCACATCCTGTTTTGCCTGTCTTGTCTATAATGTCTGTAGATGCACTCACAGTGATGTAATTCTAACAATAAAAATGACTGACAATGCTCTCGGTAGTCAATCTGAGTACATTTGTTTACTCGAGTGCTTTCTCAAACAATCTTTCGGAAATTTCTCTTGGCACCGCAATCTACATTTGCGACTGCAAAAATATGGAACGTTTCTTTTCAGAAACACACAAACGACAGCTTACATGTTTCACTTTAACCCCAAATTTCAAAGATCATTTCGGGCATCATAATGACTTCCTTCTCGCTAGCTTGCATGCTCACGTAGTCACAAAACACGACCTCTTGAAATTATCTTATTCTTCTCCTTCCACTTCTTCGTAGCACTACAGTTCCTCTTGGGCCTTCGCTTCCTGCAACAAGTTCTCCAACAATCTCGGTCCATTGACCACGTCCTCCAATTTCGAAATCTGATTATTGATTAACTGCCATCGTCGAACAAGTTAGACCAGCGTTTTATCTGTTTCCCCCTTCAGTTCTCCCATCGAAAACCTTTCTGGGTAAGCGTTGTTACTCCATACGATTCACATGGCCGGCCTATTGCAGCTTCCGTAGTCTTACAATCTTTGAGACTTCCGGCTCGTCAAAAATTTCATACAGCTCATGGTTGTATCGAATTCGCCATTGGTCCCGTCTAACACCGCTCCAATTATTCGTCTCTTGAAATCGTTCAATATATCTGCAGATGCTTGATTCAGGGTTCATGTTTCACACCCATAACATAGCACAGGTCTTATCACAGATTTGTCTGCTTAAAGCTTCAATTTCTTGTGTATGCAGTTGGTCTTCAAGATCCTCTTCATGAAAGCCAGCCGATGCCAACAATGATTCATCCGTTTTCTTGATCTTACAAACTGATTTGTATAGTAACCAGGTATTAGACATGTTTAGGTCAAAAAAAAAAAATAGTAAAACATGTGAGCCTGTCATCCCTTGCTTCATAGTTTTATTTTATACCTAACCATTATGCTGTCAATAAGATCGACACCGTCCATATGACGGTTATATTCTTCCGCCATGTTTAGTCTATCAATAGTAATATACGCCTTGAGGATCTTGTCGTATCTAGATACTTGTGATTTGTGTAGTTCACCCACAAAACTGGACGCAAGTGTGACTATTTTGTTGTCCTTCCAGGCCACTGTATATATATATATATATATATATATATATATATATATATATATATATATATATATATATATATATATATATATATATCAATTCCTTCAACACAGGCAACATACTCGACTGAATGCCACATTTTTTTCCGTAATTTGTTTTTTTTTTTTGTGTGTAGTTTACAGTCAGGTATACGGTGACGTTGAATGGTTCCCAAACTCAATATTCCTTGTTTAGCGAGATATTCTAATAGTTGCAGGGACGTGAGGCAATTGTGAAAATATAGGCGGTTGTTTTGATTGCGTTGTACTTCAGGAATTACCCTAACGACAACATTTGATGCAGCACCTAGAATCGGCGCATTCGACGCAATTACGTTCTCACTTCTGTTTCTGGCTCAAATTTGTATGCGAACCCGTTGACACCACTCAGAAGATAGGTTATGTAGCCCCACTTATGGGGCTTCTGGTTATTTCTCGCTGTATTGGACTATCAAGCTCCAGAAACTCTGCTAGCAAGATTTTGTCACCAGTAAAGTTCAGCTCGAGATTCTTCTTTTACCAGCTTAGATTCAATTTTTGCTTAGCTTAACTTCGTCTAATGGGCCAGGCCGAGATGATGATCCTGCTTGAATTAGAGTATAAGTAGGAGCTGGCAGTTGGGAAATGTTATTTGTACTCTCAATATTTTCAATGATAGTATCACTTTTCACTCATTCAACCTCTTCAAAATCATCTTCTTCCATTAGCTGCCCCGGACTAGGAACAAAATCAGGATCTACGATGCTGTCGTCATCACCGTTGAACTCATCTTCACTGTCTGTGTAATCAATGAGAAACTTCAACATTTCGTCTTCTTGTAGACCTCTACCAGCCACCCTGTTACAAAAATATAGCAGTGCTAAATGTATGACACTAGATGCATTTAGTAATGCAATGTACCAGAGCTCGTTCACACCATAAACAACAATTATTTTCAAACAATACCGAAAACTATACAAAACCTCCGATAAAAAGCAAAGAAAATACAGAAACCTTGTAGATTCACACGACAAACACTCAGTTTTCTGTCAAAATTTCACCATATATTAAGTATAAGCTGTATTTAGAACTTGAAGTGCTTTTTGTTCCAAAGCGGAAACTGCGCTTTATAACCAAAATAGTCTTTTTCATTATATTTTATAAGTTAAAAATTTGAAATGTTCCAGTACTGTCCCATGAACGTATCATAACAGTACGGGCTTATAGACCGTCTGAAGTATCACTCGAACTAAATCTCGTTGGTTCCAAAGAGGCTTGAACCAGGGACCTTCGGCTTACGGGTTGAGCGCTCTAGCCACTACACCTCGCGAACAACTTATCATGACTTTATCACATATAAAATTTAGTTTTTATCAAGAGTTGATGGCCTGCACTTTAATGTGGAAGTTGGGGTAAAATAACACAAATTTATTCAATATTTTCTTTTGAAATGGCCGCAATTTAATTTTATGATTACTGATTTACTCGTTGAATGAATCCTCAAAGATATTCATGATATATATCCATCTTGAGTTTTTCATGCAAATCCTAGTGAATCCATACTCGTAGTGTCCGAGTGGTTCGGAAGCGCATATTGTTCTATAGTTATACATAATTTTTGCTGCAATACAGGAAAATTCAAACCACTATAAGGTTAAATACTATTCGATCCTCCTGAAATTTTCATTGTTAATTGAGTGAATTTAAGGGTAATCCCATAGTTTTATTTAAAAAAAATATAAAATTGGTAATTCGTACTATTACTAACAAAGTTAAGCTAATTTCGACCTACGAGGCATTTATCGTTATTGTACTCATAAAGGACTACCTCCATGATTTTTTTCAAATTTTCGGTTGACAGGTGTCAACCGTGAGGGATGGGCACACTTTTTCGTGCGCTTCCATTTCCCCTGCCTACCCCGCTATCAATATTGCAGTTTTAACAACATATATTGAAAGGTCTCATCAAAATCTTTTATTTAATACTTAACTTGACTATATTCGGTGAAAAAATTAAAGATTCAGATCCTTATATGGAGAGACCCTCGTAAAATCCTTTGAAATTTTTTCGACGATGGAATTTTCATTAACCAAAATTTTTCGAGCTAGTCATAAGATTTGGTGCTTCTACGTTCTTTAGTCCCTGAAATAATAGCTGTGACTTACTGAGGGATGATGCGACAGACAGATACCGATATTAATAGGGTATCTATTGTAAAAAAAATCAATAACAGACCCTATAAAGCAAAAACAAGAACGTGAAAATTTTGCACATTTCCTCTTCTGCCACGTTCGATAATGCTAAGGCAGTTTTAAGACCTATTTTGAAAAGACATCACTGAGTCCTTACCTATGACACCGCACTTGACTATCTTTCATGAAAAAACACATAAAAATTCGGTGAAATTTTTTTCGTTCCAAAACTTTCAAGAATTTATTACTTCGGACGTTTCTGCAAAGCTTCATGACTCTAGCTTCCATAGTTTCGGAGAAAAACTGCTGTGACACACAGTGTGACAGAAGGACCGATATATATCATGATTTCAAGAGAGTTTTGTATTTTAGTACAAAACTAGAATAAAAACCTACTATTCTATAGAACTCATTTAACAAGTTAAACATATTTTATATGAGATTGTGCTGAAATTAATTTTTTTCTTCAGAAAACGAACTATTATCCACAGTTAATATCTCTGGTATTGTTAATGGATTACGAGTACAATTCCCTTCCGATTCATTTTAGTCCCATTTGTTGTCTATCATGTTTAACACTAATGCTGAAAATCGAAACATGCATCCACCAGTTACATCAAAAAGTCTGCGGGAAAGTCGCTAAAATTTTTGTTTTACCAGAAAATGTCCTTTACCCATTGTTCGATTATCATGTCCTTCAAATGGTACCTACTCGAAAGCAAATCCCATACTTTGACATGAACAGAACTCCTCTTTTCATATCCGTTCAAAAGTTACTACATAAAAATAGGACCCAGCAAAAAACTACATGCACCGATGAAACTGATAATCTACTCTCCAATAGAAGTTTTTTGAAATATAGAACATATCCCCCCAGTATTACTTGTTAATGTTGTTGTAATTTTTAAACATTCAATCGGCTGTAACTTAGCTGTTTATTGTTAAATTGTTGTGGAATTTTTAGAACACATAGAATTGCTTTCAAAAAACTTTGGTTGTAGCTTTGGGAAAATTTAAGGGTCGCATTTTGAGCTTATATGCAAAAATATAAAATTTAGAATATGTACAATTATTAACAAAGTTGATCGAGCTTTGACTTTTGAGGTATTTGTTGCCCTTGTACTCTTAAAGTCTCACCCGTGTGATTTTTTAGATCAAAGGTGTCTAATCACGAGGGGAGATACGAAATTTTCGTTTATTTCCCCTTCCCTTGCACCCTTCAAAGCAAAACTTTCATTTTAAGATCTGTTTTGAAAAATTCTCATCAAGACCTTTCATTTGATACCCATATTGTCTACATGCGATGACATTTTTTTTTCAGGGGCTACTCCCCTATATGGGAAGTCTCCACTGAAACACCTTATAAACTTGTGTGGTGAAACTTTGAAGAGGGTGTCATTTCACACCTCCTTACTAAATCTTATTTTTCTAGCTTATGTAGTTTGCGAAAAAAAAGTGGTGTGACACACGGACAGACAGGATGCGTTTTTAGTACCCTTAAAGAACGTCTGAATATCATGAAAGTTCCCTTAAATTTCCAATGTATTAATTGACACAAAAAAATTTCTCAGAAAAGCAGTTGAAGGGTTGTTTTAAAATTTAAACTCCTTTCTGTAAAGCAGATTCTTTTTTTTTTCATTAAAAGCACATTCTTAGCTTTGCAGAATTTTTTCAAGCAGAAGCTTTTAGCATGGTCGATTGAACGATACTAAGATTGGTACGAGTACTAGGTACTGCTCACGGAATAGGCACTGGTCATTAAGAAGTTACTGAAGCTGAAAATATTGAACCGATTACATTTGTTCGAGAATAATTGAGATCCTCATATTATCCATGTCTTCCCCAAATTTCAATGACTATGACAATCGTGAATGAATGTTGCAGCATACAGGTAACTCAACCGTTCTGTGCGTATATTTTTGGAAATCTTACTATATAAATATTTTTTCACATTTTGACGAGGGCTGTTCGTTTCACATACATCCAAATTTAACTCCAGCAACAACGATTACTAATTAAGTTCTACAGTTTCATTGCAGCAGCTCACTAAGAATTCAATCAACTTAGCTGGTGTATCAATACAAAACATCCTTAGTGAGTATATTACCAAATCTCTATATATGACTGATGAAAATATATTCGTCAAAATTAATTTATTCACAAACGCTATCATCACTCAACCACTTCCCCAGTAGGATCCACATACATATCGTCAAACAAGTTTACATATCAGCCAGTTCGGCGCAACGGAACGTCTCAAAAGCACCAAAATCCCGCGGTAAAAAAATGCTCACAGCCCCAGTATTCGAAATCAATTACCAGATTATGTAGCGTCGATTAACCAAATATCTGCTCACTAAATAAGCTGTCTCTGCCATTTGTCAGTAGAAATCTTGAAATTTTTTCACCATGTCTCCTTCAATTCTACGTCGCTACCACATCTTTTATTTTGGCCTTTTAATGTCCTCTTTATTCTCTTCTCAACTTTTAACTCTCGCGTTCCTTTTGATTGCCAACCAGATCCTCTGACTCGTCTCAGACGTCCTTGTTGTCTATATTTTGTAATTAAATGCGAAATTCTGTTGATTTTAGTAAAAATGTCATCAATTTATAACACGAAATTGAAATTGAGGCAAAACAGCGTTGCAAAAAATAACAAAAAGAAATCGTTGCCTAAAGATCCAAGGAAGCGAGCATAGAATGAAATGTGCGTATCGCGAATCACAGTCGTTTGAATTGAAATAAAATTAAATAAATGATAGGGAAAATATATGAGGCATTCACGCTATGCTAAATGAAGTGGAGTTAAAAGGGGCCATTGAAATAAGAGTAAAATGAATTGAAAAATGCAATTCTTTCGTCTTCTTCAGAATTTAATGTCTCTCTAATAGTCGTTAGTATCGTTTTCTTCGTTTTGGCAATCTTGAGGTTAAGGGAGAATCCTTCGTTGTGACTGACGATGTCTAAGAATCTTTTGTTTTGTTGGCGAGAAAAGTCGGTATGCAGATTGATCTTAATTTTCATGTTGCGGTTTCGACATTGAGAGAATTTTGAAAAGATGTAACCATCGATTTTAGCCAATTTGTCGGACCTGGGATTGGGTTTGGTTTCAAAGATGACGATGTTTCTCCCACGGTTAAAGAATTAGATATTTCGATCAGAACAAGAAGCTCAACGGAATAATTCTTTGAGTAATTAGTTAGGCAGGATAACCAACAAAAACAAAATAAAATGCATCCTTCGACTTGCTATGCTTTAAAAACTTTATCCGATTGTTAGTATACTGTCTTAAAACTACTCCAACGAATTGAAACAATATAATATTTATACAGCGACCGCATTATCTAAAACCACAAACATGAACATCACATAATTCAAACAGAATTCGGTGCAGATGTCACATTGATGAACCCTTTAAACACTCGACCCTTTTTTCGGAAGATTACCTTAACTAGATAAGCCAGCAAAAAACGGTTTCTCATATCGTAGCTCTGCCTGTTTGTGGATCTTATTTCCCAGAATGAATTCAGCCTTTACAAAAGGTTCCTCAAAATTTATTACCAATAATTTTCGACAGTGGCAACTGTGACAATTATGGGATCGTATCAGCGATGTGTTCACAAAAGATCTGACAAAACGAAGCATAGCAATGTTTCCTTTAATTAATTTGGATAGAAATATAATAGTTTGATGATGGTGAAACTATTGCAGCAAATATTTCACTTGTAGAATGGGTAGGAACTAGAAAGATTTGGTCGGAAGATAGTATCCATAATTTAACACCTAATTAGTGTCTCTACAGAAGCCCCTTCCTATTGTATCGAGCTTGGGCAGTGACTTTTCGAATTAATTAAATCTATTGCTCATTCGAATTTTATTAGGTTGGGTCTTCTGTAAGTCTTTCGTTGAAGGGTCAGGCGGATGTTTTATTTTCCATAGCAGCTCTAATAATTTCATTAAAAAAGGTTGGCATTTTCAGAACAAAACTAGTTACCATTTCTTCAACTCTGTCGAAAAAGAAATTTGTTCACTAATTTGAACTAGACTATTCAATTAAATGAACCATGTTTAAATCTAAACGCGTTCAACATCAGCGCTATAAAACATACAAAATATTAGCTTTTTAAAATACACTTAATTCCAACACTTTCAGTACACAGTAATAATTTCAAAATAAACATAGTTAAAATATTTATACCTTCATATATTTCTCCTCATTCACATGCTAGAAAATATTTATAAATGAGGATTGAAATCAAACTGAATGGGAAACCAGTTTCAATGTATAATTCTCCAGTAAAATTCATTAAAATCGGAACTGAACACAACATTTATGGCAAAAAGTGAATTTTCAATGAGGCCGTGTGGATGAAAAACATAAACGTCTCAAATATCAATGCATTGATTAAGGAACAATACTGAATAAATATGTCTCATTTTGTGGTCGATTTTATTGCGCCAATCATAGATTTGATAGTGAACCTTAATTAATTTGAGGTTGCTTTTGCGGATCCAACGTATAAAACCATGTTTTTGTTAAGTAGTTAAAAGTTATTGCATCGATGAATGTCCTTTGTAAGTTTCCTTGCATCATCAAAATATTTATTTTAGCTATTTAGTTAATTACTTGATAGCTTAAGCTATCTACTAATATTGACATAAAAATTATTGGGTTCCAGTAAATGAGAGTAACCATCCTTAATCACCAAAACTCACAAAAACCGTACTTAAAAAACAAACCATGCATCGTATCCAACTGTACACAAGCAACTTATTTGAACTTGATACATTTCGAGTGACTAAATAATAATAAAATCAAAAATTAGTATCGCCTCAAGTCAATTAGTCTATCTTATCTTTACTACGTTATACAGTGGCACAATATTTCAATTTCATTTGCAAAAACATCATTTCTTTAAATCTTTAAAACACACAAATTCGCCGAAATGATCTTAAATGTGAAATCGAAGTAACGATCGCTGAGACCCGCGAGGCTAAGAAGTTCCGAGATTGTTGGCGGCTCGCGGTCGTTTGGTCAAAGACGCGAAAAAATAAGAATCAATTTTTAACATACTGTTGCTTATCTGAAAAATTTAATGCGAATTTTATCAGATAGACAGACAAATTGCATTTCGACTAAGTGTTTAGTCCGCGTGGTCGGTCAGTGTGAATGAGGTGGTGATTGGAAGTTAGGATGTAGTTTGGGCACATTAACTTTTAAGCTTGTCGTTTTAAGTGTTATCTATCAATCGTTTTTTTTTCTTTGACATCTTATTTAAGTTCTCGTAGGTTTTGTAGTGCTGACACGTTAATTTCTTTGTTTTTAATCTTAATAGAGCTGCATCGGCCGGGAATGCCTATATGTTTTACTCTGTCGCACTTTTTATCAAAGTGAAGAGAAAATTAAATTCTATGAATGGGCTGTGCATAAAGATAATAAAATTGCCGTAAGATAATTCAATTTACCATTTTTTTTTCTGAAAATGGGCGTTTCTATTTAATCGTTAGAACAGAGAAACTGTTTGGACGAATCGTTTTCAATTATTTGATTTTAGATCGTTTTCAGTTCTTTGTTAAAAATTTTTTTTGCAAAGACCTAGTTTTCTCAGAAGCTATACAAGCTAGAATGCTCAAACTTTGAGAAAAGCTCAGAAGTGATGGTCTCTCAAAAGTTAAGGTCTTACCGAAAATTTAAAAAAAATTTAAGGGGGGTCCCCCCGTAATAACGAATGAGCCCTTAAATTTTTTTTTAACCAAAGGTAGTCGAGTGGGGTATCAAATGAAAGGTCTTGATTAGAAATAAATAAATAGAAGAAAGAAAGAAATAAAAAAATCATTTGATGAATTAGGGGAAGGCAAAATTTACCCAAAATTTGTGTCCCCCCCCCCCTCGCGATTGGACACCTTTGAGCCGAAAAATCTGAAAATTGCCACAAATGTGGACGTTTATGAGTACAAGGACAACAAATACCTCAGAAGTCGAAATTCACTCAACTTTATTAATAATAGTATGATTTGTAGATTTCACATTTTGTCCATAAAAACCAAAAAGTACCTTTAAACTTCCTGAAATTTTGCAATTGTATAGGCTCGTATAAGGTATTTACCTTCACAAAATTTAATTGAGATCGAATCATAATCAAGTGAGTTATAACCGTTTCAATTGTATAGAATTAAAACAACAACACGTGCTCATGGTTGGTACATATTTCAAATTGACCTTGGCACCTTTATTTTCTTTCAATTTTCATGAAATAATAAGGAATAGTGTTTAACTTGAATATGTTCAATCGGCCGAGCAATCAGAAAAATCATTTAAGCTAGATCAAAATGGCGGCGGTGCTGTGCTTATGGAAGAAACTGTGGATCTTTAGCATAAATTTGAACGATTTTATATCCAAGTATTGGATGAATAATTTAAGTTATCGATTCACGCTATTAGAAAACTTGTTTCTAACCCTAGGATGTTTACAAATACTCTCTGGTAGGAGCACTCTCCTGCTTACTCAACTTGTTTAATTTGTATCTTTGTGAACTGTGATTGGCTAACTCATATAGGAGAGTTGTATGGTAAATGCATGAAGTAGCGTAGTAACAGAACATAACTACTATTTAAACCATTTTCTAGCTTCATACATAAATTTTTTCTTCATTCTGGATTTGTTTTATTTGAAGAACTAAGAGGTGTGACAATTAAGTAATGAGACTGATTCCATGAAAATCGTATTTTTAAAAAATGATTCTACAACTCTGCCATCCCCTTCAAAGTAGTCCCCTTGGACAGCTATACAACGATTCCAGCACGTTTTCCATGCTTCGCAACATTTCTGGAACGCTTCGACTGGGATGTTCGGGAGTACCCTCGTCACGGCCGCCTAGATGTCTGTAACTGACTCAAAATTGGTTCCTTTGACCACCGATTTTGTTCTAGGGAACAAAAAAAAATCAAAGGGTAACATATCGGGCGAATAAGGCGGCTGTTGCAACACGGCGATCCCTTTAGAGGCCAAATACAAGAACACGCTGCGGGCAATGTGGCACGGCGCGTTGTCGTGATGAAGGATCCAGTTACGAGCGATGTCTGGGCGCAGCCTGTTGATTCTTTTTCGCAATCTTTCGAGTACTTGGCGATAGTAGACTTGATTTACAGTTTGCCCCGATGGAGCAAATTTTTTGTGGACGATTCCACGGCTATCAAAAAAGGCAATCATCATCGTTTTCACCTTCGACTTGCTTATGCGAGCTTTTTCGCGCGAGGGGCATGCAGAGACAACCGGAGAAACACCTGGGCACGACCAAGAGCACTATCACCATGCACTTTTACAATGTTACCGTACGTTTCAGAAGCTGTTTCGCTCAATCTGGCGCAAAATTTTATCGCGACGCGTTGCTCTTGATTTCACTTCTCCATTTTCGTGACGGGCACCTCCAACACACGTCTAATCAGCGCGATACAGCAGGCAAACTAAACAAGCTAGAGTGATGATAAATACATATATCACTGGAGAGGGGAAGGATGCCGGGGAAGGGGGAAGGTCGCAGGCTTACCACAAGCGCGGCAATTACTTAACTGGCACACCTCGTATGTTATCGACTCAAGATAAGAAGGACCAATGAGTCACTGTTCTAAATTTTGAAAATAATTCTTAAACTATTCAGACCCGGGAAGGAATTAAAATGCCTTTCAATAATTTTTTTGCATATGATCCACTAATTGTAGTTGATTGAATATCATTTTAACATCAAAACATTTTTTTTTGTGTTGAGGAACATTTACAGCATGTTTACTGGAATGAACATCAGGTTTCAAACAACGTTCATTATGGCTACTAGAAGACAAAATTAATAAGAAAATTCGTGTAATTTTTTGAACTTTTGTAATACAAGTACTACCTAGAATGGACCTTTAAGAAACAGTTTATATCTTTTGATCGGCAAAGATGAACTTTACATTTAGTACAAGTTATGCGCGTTTTCTGCTTGCATCCTTGAAGTTTACATCTACTAGCTTCTAGTTTTTCATCGTAAATAGCACAGTGGTCAAACTTATCGAAGCGGATTTCACTATCTGGCCTTAGTTCCGAACGAGATTTCTTCGCTGGAGTTTCTGCTGTATCATCCAGCTGCGATGCTCGATTTGATCGTCGTCCTTGGTTTTCTGCGTGCACTAAAGCTCATTCTGAACTACTTCAAATCCAAAAGCCCCTTTGAATGAACATTCTTTTGTCCTTTGTCGCGCCTGCATTCTAACCAGCTTGCAGCAGCTGCAAAGTCAATAAAATGGGTGATAATAGGAAGCGTCCATTTGATTGACCTAATATAGATCCTGTTACAACCGCTTAAGTCACCGCAGTTGCAGACATTATGTTTCACCAAGGGGGTGAGTTACCCGGGGTGGCATACTGAGGCCGGCTAGCGCTCAATTCACAAATTTTTACTCCCCTTTAAAATTTTATGCAAGAACAATCCGAAAAAAATTTAGAAAAAGGAAACAACAAAAATTAATTTAATAACACAAACTAACAGTAATATAAAAAGCAAATCCAAATAAGTATTAACTCTTTCCTTGTTGAACTCCGAGCGCTTGGCGAAGAACGGAAAAAAGGAGTTCGGGGTATCTGAAATCCAATCTTAAATTTGAAAATTAATGTTAATAAAAAATCAAAATAAAACACGGAACGGCCACTTTTCGCCGCTAATATATTTCAAATTCAAAAATTGAATTTCTCACCAATTCACTGATAAGACAAGATACTTTTTAGAAAACTTTCATCTTCCTTTTTTTCTTCTCATTTTTAATTTATTAAACTATGACACTTTACTGTTTCCCTCCTAATTGTCCTCAGCATCAATTAAAATTCGAACCCACAATATAACTTTCTTAAGTTTATTTTCAACACAATTTTTGGGTTTAGGTTATGCCGGAATATATTTAAGCCATCATTATTTTTATTCTCGGTTCACTCCCTTTAACTAAGTTTTTCTTTCTCTCACTCCATTAATCATAACGCAAAAAAATTGTCATATACGAGTATACGGAAACAATTCCTTTTGCCGATATGCCAAAAAGAGTGTTTTCCTGCACTCGAGAGAACTTGAACCCAGGAGCCCAGCGGACCCCCAGTCGAGAATCCATGACGCTACCAACGCAAGCACTTCCTGTTGATTTCCCATTCATCGAACTAGCAACTCCAACTATGCACCTTCCTTAATGGGCATTGAAATGAAATGTTTTAGTAGGGAAGAGAGACTGATTTTTTGTTAGTATGACGAAAAAAATTTGTGAGTGGGAGATAGTGAATAAAATTGGTTAGTATGAAGAAAGGAATTAGTTTTGTAAGTGAAAAGTTCTCGAATGAAATTTCGTTAATGGGAAGTAATGAATGAAATTTTGTTAGTGGGAAACTTATGATTATTATTATTTTTCCTTTTTTTATATTAAATATAGAGTGAGAGGGTAGAATTAATATGATGGGGAAAATAAAATTGAAGGGAAATGGTTAAATGTTAATAAAAATATAAATATACCGATAGAAAGGTATATGTGCCCAAAAAGAAGGATGTTACGGCGGCAATTTGACTGCAAATGGGAGAATGCTGGTACACCGGAATTCGCAACAATCCTATATTATGATATGAGATGTTCCAATAAATCAACTCCACCCATACCTTTATTGTATAATTTTATAACTTCAGGCCGCGTAACTGAATCGAAGTCTTCTGTACATTTATTCCACTTTCAAATACTGTCTGTTATTCCAATGCCTGTGAAATTGGATCCGAATGTGACAGCTTTATTGTCGTAACGTTGTATTAAAATCACACTGTTAACTGTTCAGAAGAACCTCTCCCAGTTTTCTTCATGTTCTTGACACTCATAAGTGGCGTTGAACAGAATCGATTCTCTCGGATGGTTCCAGCAGCATAAACATTGCGGTTTTCCAGCAGTTTTTAGCATAAAAATTCAAAATCAGTTCAAGAAAACAAAACTTGTTTGTAATAAATATATTTCAAAGTTAATTATTTGATTTAGATCGCACACCGTCTTTTTTTTTTATTCATTGGTTCTGTTACGGCTTGCCTGGTATGTATTTTTCGACAGAAAAAGCCCAACGGAATGATTTGATCCCTTTAGGTAAACTTGTTGTCTTTTTTTCTCAGTATTTTTGCCAAGGGAATAGAGAGCTTCATTCGGAATAATCTTCTAAAGTATAGTTGTTCTACAATATTTGCCTCTAAGGACTGAAACTGAGTCTTATCTTTCTCAGCCAAAGTTACGCATCGCAAGGCCTCTGATCCAAATCTTTGTCATTTACATTGCTTTAACTTCTGCTGAAAAAATTGTTTCTGCTTTAGCACTACATCCCCTTTCGGGCTTTCGCTTAGAGATATGTTAGTTAGAGTATCTCATTATCTTGATTGAATGTACCAGCACTCAATAAGGTGATATGGTGAGTACCACGCTTTAGCCGCACGTTCGTCCACACAGCTACAGTCTATTCTCATTTTAAACCAGTGCTTATAACTGAAAAGGCTTATAAATCTAAAAAAGAATCACTTGAAACAAAACTCGTTGTCACCAAAGGAACTCGGACCAGGGATTGCACTATGCCATCAAATTACGTAGAAAGCTTAAAAAATGTTCCAGGATGGGGATTGGTACTCTTAGTTTTATGAGTATGTCACTGTCGTGTCATATGCGTTTTTAGGGGTTTGTACTATTTACAAAACCCTATTCTCTGTTCGTCCGCCCGTCTGTAATTCACAGCAGTTTTTCTCCGAAACTATGGCAGCTACACACACCAACCTTTATAGGTGGATACGAAGTGATGATCCCTTGAATGATTAGGTATCGATAAATTTTTCAACAGTTTTTAAGAGGGAATTCCCCTATATCTGAAGGGGAGGCGCACACAATTTTTGCTTAAGATAGCCATATGGAGTGTCAAATATAAGGTCTTGATGAGGACTTAACGGAGCAAGCATCAAAAAAGTGTTTGAAGCTCCGTGAAGCATAGGGGAAAAGGAAATATGTGAAGAAGTGGTATCCCCTCCCCCTCACGTTTAGACACCTGTGATCCAAAAAATCATGAAGGTAGGTCTTTAGAAATACATTGATGATAAATACCTTAGAGGTCTGAATTCGCTTAACTTTGTTAATAATAGTATGATATTTTCAATCTCACATTTTCTCTATTACCTAAACAACAATACACGATTTTGGTATTCTAGGAACTTTCTGTCGAATCAAACACTGCAGTTTTGATTTGGTCTTCTTAAGATGAATAACATAAATATTATTATTAAATCATGATATGAGTTATTTTTATCACATTGCGCCAAAATGGCGACTGTTGGAAATAGAGCAGCAATGAATTTTGTTTTAAACATCGACACCTCTTTGGCATGTTTCTTGACTTTATTCTTGTTGGTGACTGCACATCAAAAGTTAAGTACAAAACCCTTCTGACATGAGCGTAGGTCTGTCTACCAAACTTGTTTGTAATTATTTTGCAATTGACAGCAAACCAAACAAAATTTCAATTCACTCTTTCCTGAAATGTTATAGTGAGTCACAAGGACTTTGTGTAAAAATCACTAGGTGTGAAAATATTTTTACTCACTGTTAAATATTCCGAAATTTATTTGAATTTTACACTTTTAATGTCATGTTTCAAAGAATGCCAGCTTACAATTTCATGTTTTAAAGAATGCATGCTTTGAATTTTTGAATACTATGGATATAAAATTGTTTTTAAGTGTTTTACAGCAGTTTTTAACTATCCTTGACAAAAAGTCTCTTAATGCTCCATTTAATATATGATACCTTCATTTTAACACTAGATCGTAGCTAAATTTTAAACTTCTTGTAAAAATAGACGCATGTGCCCTGAATTTCTAAACAATTAACATGAAATAATTTTTTCAACGCGACGTATTAAAAATTAAAGTAGTAAAGTTCTTTGAAACAAAACACTTAATCCCATTTCATGTGACGGGCGCACTGTCAAACATGTGCAATTCCGGCTAGGTACACTGATGCGGTAAGTAAGGGACTGGATGACTGCTCAACCACAGTCTAAGACTTGCACTGGAGAAAACCCTAATGGTTATACAAGCTAAGAAAAGATTCCCCCGAGTAAGGACTATCAGTATCGCGGGAACACGGGTTGGGTTGGCACAGGAGTGAAATACCTGGAAGTACTGTAAGACTCAAAGATGAGTTTCTCCGTACAAATAAGAGCAACCCCTGAAAAGGCGGCAATATATGTAGCGGCACTTATTCACCTGATATCCAGCATAGGGGGTCCTGTTTCATCAAGAAGATGACTCCTAATGAGCGCCGTATAATTTGTCCTACTCTACGGGTCATAACTAGGAGGTAACGCTCTAAACAAGAAGCTGTACCGAAAGCAGTTGGCGGAAGTACAGAGGCAAGGAGCGAGCAGTCTGAGTCAGGCGGTATTGGTGATTACAGGTGTGATACCCATTGCGCCCATTGTTAGGGAGCGAAGAAGCATCTATCCACGTACAAGCAAAGAGGCTGCTGAGATAGAGTGACAGTGCTATCTCAGCGATATCGAAGGAAGATAGACTGCTCGCCTGATCCCTGACCTGAGCCTGTGGCTCAATCGAGCGCACAGTGAGACTAATTTCTATTCAACCCAGCCCTTGAGCGGGCATGGATGTTTCCAATCTTACATGCACAAGATTGATAGTCACGGTCTCTAGACTGTGTGTTTTGGTGAAGAGTGGTGGATGATGCCTACCACACGTTCCTCGTCTACAAAAGATGAGAAAGGCTTCACGATGATATCCGCAGCAAAATTTGGGAGATACTTACATCAGTTGACAAATGAAACTACGTGGTAAACTAGACCTTTGGGAGGCGTTGAAAGTAAATGGTCCCTTTTCTAGTAATCCTTTACCATCCCCTTCTTCCAGCTAGAGATGGAATCACTGCAACTCAAAGGCGCCTCATCGTGTAAAAAAATGAAGTCCAGCCCAAAATAATGTGTCAAACAGGTGCAGGCTGAGATCTCAGTTGATAGGAGAGGTGTTTAGTGGGTAGTCCAGATGCTATGTCAGCTTGTTAGTCCCATATTTAGTGTGTAAATAGCATTCACCAACAATCCAAGTCTGTTGTTCTGATATAACAAGAACTAAGTGGAGCCTTGTCAATGCTTTGACTTAGTTAACCTTTATCCATAAATGATATTTTATTTCCTACTTACCCGCCAGCTAGCCAGTTAAAGAGCCACTCTATCCACCACGTAAGGGCGCGTCTGATGGGTGATAACACCCCACATTGATGATCTTATTAATAATAACCAATAAATTAAAGCCAGCTTTCAATTCAAATTTGTCAGTATTTTTGAAATCGTCCTTCTTATATTTCTAATACTACTTCCATAACCGTTCCTTCATTCCCGGTTTTACACATGCAGTCTTTTTTTCCATTTTTAAGTCGCATGAAATTGGGAAGCTCATTCCGATGCTTGATGAAGCCGTCAGTTTTGCTCCCTATGTGAAATCATTTGATGCCTCGATCCGTGTTCCCTTTCTTCGCTTTTAAAGATTAATTTATCTTCTTTTCCAATGCTTTTCACTCAGCTAATCACAATATTTTGCTAAACAAACTAGATCTCTTTGTCTTTGCCATCCTGTTTTTAAAATTATTGAAGAAAATCGTTTATTCTAAACTTTTTTCGCTGGCTGTTAGTTATCGAGCAACATGTATTATCAAACGTCGATCAAACTTGGCCAATTCTCATTAGTGATATTTCGAAAGCTTTGGACAATGGCTTCAAAACTTCATATTTAGATTTCTCTAATGCTTTTGACTCAGTTAATCGCAATATTTTGCTGAACAAACTAGATCCCTTTGTTTTCCTGAGTATCTGATTTACTGGCTGTCCTCCTACCTATCGATTCGTATTTATCAAGTCTCAAAGCCGTTTTTTCACTCCTTTTCCTTTATTTTCAGGTATTCTCCAAGATCCGTTCTCGGTCTTAGTTTTATCCTGTTTATAAATGATAACCAATTCCTCTTGTGATCGTATACGGACGTTGTCAAATTTTTTAAAGTAGTGTCATCTTATGACGAGTGTGCCTTATTTCTGGATGATTCAGAAGCTATTTCACTTTGATGTCATTAAAACCAATTAAATTTTTCTAAATACATTCATCCCTACTACAATTCTAGTCTTCTTCGGTTTCACTCCTCCATAAATGATTCTGTGCACTGTGATATGTTTCAGGGACTTACATTTTTGAAATGATGTCAAGAGCTTCCCACATTTCTGTCTTAATTTTAAGGCATTCCCATATTTTCTCCAATCCTTTGTTTTCTGTTAAGTTGTACTGAAATTTGTTTCAAACCAACTTGGAACACTACTCGCCTATTCAGTTGCCTCATTTCAAGTGTCTAAGCTTACTATAGAAACTGTAAAGAAAAATTAACGCAAATCGTCGTTCTGATAATTTGCACTTATCCATCCTAAATACTCCTTCACTAAAAGCCGTGTTTTTCTTAACACTCGTTTGGCTAACGAGGCTCCTAGGCACAGTGTTACGCCTTCTACTTGGTCGGCGAATATCTTCGCTTTTCCATTTGCAAGTGCACCGAGTGAAAAAAAAACGACTGGTAAGCTATTAGGCAACCCAATATTACGTAAATGCCAGGAATGCGAGTGTCTTAAGTAGATGATTTAATATTGGGTATAATATGTCCCATGGCTCAATGCGAGCGCTTTCGTTTTATGATCATGAGATGCTGGTTCGAGTCCAGCCCCAATTTAAATGAAAAACGTGAAGGTAAAATTCTATTTTCAGAATTTAAGGGGGGGGGGGGGGGGGGAGAAGAAGAAGGGAGAATTTAGTTTAGGAGAATGATTTTGGCAGAACTATACACAAGTTTTCTTCTCGGTGTATTTCTTTGTAATATTTCTTTCTTATCTCTTATTTCATTTTGTTATGCTATAGTTTGCTCTATTTTGTAATTGGATGTTTTCGATTGAATAGAGAAATAAGTAAATCTATGATGATGTATTGAGCAAATAGATTCCGATTAAAATCATTATCTATCTCTATATATCATAAGAGTTTGTCTTATCAGACTTTGCTAAATTCCACATAATTACCAAAGTTAAATTATAGAGAGTAAAATTTTAGACACCACTTTTCTTATGAAGGACGATGTATCGCTAACGTCTTTCTGTTGAGGCTTCAAAATTAATATAATCATCTGCCAAGCAATCTTCCTTATTAATTTCACTTTCAATGGCCACCCACCTAGAAACTACAAAGGAATTCTCCTAAAAGCAACAAACACTTTCTTATGACATCCTTTAATTAAGAACTGTTTAGAATCTTCAAAGATTGTCAATTCTAATGAACATACTCGTACACAACGAAATTAATGTTATCCATTTAAGTAGGCTTTCACCCAATTAACATCCTGTGACTTTGATTTTCTTGTGAAAGCCATAAATATTGATAATCACATTTCTTTCCATCCATTACAATATAGTATGTATCTAAACATTCTTGAGTGCAACATCATCATGACAATCGTGCGAGCTGCATGCATATTTAAGAATGAGTGGAAAAGGAGTCATAAATTAGGAGTTTATGTGTTCGTCTCGTGTAGAAAAGATTTATTGCCGAATTTCTAAGATACCAAAGAAAATCGATGCATTTAGGCTTTGAAATTTGTTGAATGTTTTTCGGGTTTTTGAAGAAGATTGTCACAATTTGGTATATTTTAGTTGAATTGAGAGACTTTTTGTCTGATCGGTCGTGGTGGTAGATTGAAGAGGGCAAAGAGATGTAAGAGCTACTGAGAATTAAATGTTTTTAAGAGGGACACAATTTGAGGGCGGTGAAAGTGTCGTTCTTCATTGTCGTTAATAGATGATGCGCTTAAACTAATGGACTATTAGGCAAAGTACGTGAAGAGGGAAGATACTGTTTAGTAAACAAAATTCCATTATTGAAATTCATTTCCCTTGCACTGAAGAGGAGTGTTAGCAAGTGGCAGAGGTTATTTCAAATAAAAATATTGAGAATTTTCAGCGCCCTTGACTTTTAATTCTCAATCAAAAAACATCAGACATGAGAAAGGAACAAATGATAAATTTTATGCGGTTTTGTTTCAATTAAAGTAACAAATGTCAAATCAGTCATCATGGCTGTATCTTTGATTGAATAAATTTCAACAAATTTCTTCAATACAATTACATTTTTATTATGATGCAATAAATCATTATTTTTGCATTGTTCTTCATAATCTTTTTCATATTTTAAAATCTAAAATTATCAGTACCTAAATTAGTTCTGTGGCTCAATCTCGGTTACATTACAAAAAATATATCTTCACTTCCAGCACAAATATTTTTAAAAATTTGACCCCCATCATAGTTCCATAGAGTATATTCAAACCGAATCACTCAAACTCGAAACACTATTCAATTACTTTTATTATTAGACATAAGTGGTTTTCACTACTATCAACAACATACCCGCGACTATCGCTACCATAGGAGTACTATCCTCCATTGAAAAAATATCTAGGGGCAATGGTCACATTCAGTGCTAGTAATTACCAAATAATTCGTCTAAAAATATTTATGCATACTACAGCCCCCTATAGCAATAGATAGGAAAAGAAGAATCTACCCACAGAACAAAGTAATGACCAACGAGAAAAAAAACAAGATCTTCCGGCGGAATTGTCAAATCAATTTCAATATAGACACGCGCATTATGTCAACTATCTGTCCACTTTACTTAAGATTATTATCAAAATAAATTGACAAATCAATTTTCTTCAATTTAACTAATTTCATAATAATTTGAATATTGTTTGAAACCGTTTACGGTTTATTTTTATTGTGTGTATAAAGTTATATGTGACGATTAGTGGCATGAATTGTTTTGGGTTGAGATGAATATAATCGAGAATGTGTAGGATTTGTTTGATCAATTTGGATATGAAGGGTAAACTCAATTGTATTTGAGGAATTCTTTTTGAAGATTTTGATTAAATTTTTACTACTAATCTCGTTTTTAATACATCTTTTAAAACACTTTGAAAGAATTAAAAGCTTATTTTGACAGATTTAGAGATTTTCAAGGTTAACTGTCTAATTTCAAAACGTATCTCAAGATGCATGAGCGTTTTGCGTGCTTGTTTTCGGAAAGTTGAAACGTTTGGTTTTAAACCATTTAGAAAGCCAACTTCAGAAACATATTTCTATATACATAATTATAAAATCCTTAACATTAAATTTGTTTTGCATACGTGGGGTTGAACCCATTATTCATTCAATGTGCTGACTTCTGAATAACGTAGCTTATGCATATACTCCTGATCTACACATTTATATGAAGGAACCTATAACCGAACATTCTAATCAGAATTTTTTCCATAACCCCGCCAAGAACAAATTTTTCCTATTAATTTTATTTTTGGAAATCTATTGCAAAATCATACTGTAACCAAATATGGAAAAAAACATAGTTATGCATCATCTTTAATTGCCAAATATTGATTTACCGAAATTGCAGTAGGATGATATGTGACGCACCTCGGACGATTTTGAGTGTGCACGATGTCCTATGTTTTGTGTGCTCGAGTCTCTCGAGCATGTCTGTGAAGGAGTTGATGGACAACATAATTGATACTTACAATTGTGTTGTTAAAAGCCTCCATTGAACCTCCACTAAGAATTTTTCAATAAGCTATACATAAGGGTAAATTGCTCATTTTTGTCCAACATTCGATTTATAGAGTATGTCCTTAGATATTGAACATAGCCTTCAAATTTGGACTCGGGAAAACTTCGCATCAATTCAGTTGAAGTTTGTAGGTATTTCAAGATAAAATTTTCTCAATGCATTTTTTTCAATAAAACGTATTAGTGTCTTGAATAAAACACAAATCAATTTAAATTGAAACTTTGTTTTATTTAAGCCGTTAGACCTTGCTTTTTTTATCTCAAATAAATGAAATAATTGACTACAATCTTTATGGCAAAAAACTTGTATTGAATATTTGAGGTATCTTAAATGAAACCCCTTAAATGAGTTGAAACAAGGTGATTCAGTTTTTGTTGTTCCAAAGAACGATTATGCTTTATGAGGTAAGGTAGGTGACCCAAATAAGACCTACCTTAATTTTTTTATTATCTAACTAGCGGGTTTATAATAACAATGCACTGGTAATTTGAAATACTTATATTTGTTTATTAAACTTTTTAATAAATCAAACGAAATTGCTTTAGAAACAAAAATCACAGTTTTGTGAACACAAACAACTAAAATGTCACTTTGGCCTTATTGGGAACCCTGTGTCTTAATAAAGCCTTAATAAAAACAAGTAAACATTCAACTTCTTATGAATATAAAACGTTGTCAATACTTATATTAAATTTAATGAGATCCCATTAATTACTTTTGATCATTTTAGATCAGATTTAACGAGTTTCTCATCATGCAAAAGTACGATATTTATCAGCCTTTTTCATCTTTTTTTCTTTTTTTTTTACCAATTCCCTAGACAGTAAAATATTTTATCAGCGGGTGTGAGTCCAACACACACCTCATGATACCAAAGGCCACATGTAAGACATTGTCGCATATCATCAACTCGATCTTCTTTACAAGCTGGACAGTACCAAGAACGTTTATTATCGTGATGTTTTGGTTTAGATTTCGTAAGCTTATCTGTTGTCAAAGAAGCAGTCTTCACTGAGGTTCGCTTTCACGTTGCAGCAACTGCAGGTTGTGCAGATGTACAGCCAGTAACTGACGCTGATTTTGGTGTGTTTGTGTTAATCTTTATCATGGATGAAGTACCAGGAACATCTTCTACTCTTGACGATGTTACAGTAATCTGTGAGTGGAATTCGTAGCACTGTCACCAAACAAATCTTTTGTTACCTCTTGATCCCTGTAATTCGGAGACTTCTTGCTTGGATCAGTCGCTACAACTTTAAACTTAGGAGTTGTTGAAAATTCATGAATCTCACACGTGGTTGATTGATTGCCTATCTTCTGTAGAGTTCCAGCATTCGGATTGTTTTTTATGAGCAAGGACAGTAGAAAATTCTCAGTATCTGTGCCTAATTCATCTGAATCTTCCAAATTTGCAGTTAAAATCTCTTGTTCCCCCAATTCATTAGATAAGACAGCAATATTCTCACTGTTTGTAGGATTTGGAAGTTCTGACAACGCAGAGGGCGCAAACGCCTCTTCAGAAATAGCATCTGGGTTATATGGATATAACCCTATAGCGCGAAACCCATTCGAGATATTGGTAATAGTCATACATTTCGGCCATACTTGTGAGAGAATGACGTTAAAGCTTGTCTTGTTAAGGGTTTGTTCGGGATGCTGACTGACGTATTTAATCAACTCTTGGTCCCAATGGTGCTCAAAAGAACGATAAACAGATTTATCCATGGGCTGTAACCCGTGTGCTGTATTTGACGGAAGACAATATAAAGTAATGCCACATTTTTCAGCTTCCTCGACAATAGTAAAGTCCAGGTGGCATTTTGCACCATCAAATATGAGGAGACATATCCCTGGTGTTCTGTATTTATGCAAATGACTAATAAACTATATGAACGTTTCTGTCGTCACACTTCCTTTTGGCATCATCTTCACCAGAGAGCCTGGAGGTAAATTGTCTTGGGACTCTGGCTTTAGTGTTTTGCCATTGAACAATATCATTGGCAGAATAGCTGATTCTATAGCATTTTCGCAGCCTACTACAGTCACACTTTCAACATGCTCATTCGCTATTTGATGAACTGTTTGGCTTTCAAAACTGCCTGTTGATGGTGCAAAGATATGCGACAATTTTTTTCATCGATGTTGTAAATGCTTTCAGGTTTATGTTCAATTTCAGGTCTATCCAGCACACTTTTGTATTTGGAAAAGTGATCTCTAACAATATCTTTATTTAATTTTTGAGCACGAGCTGGATTCATCATCTGTGCTTTACGACGTGCTAATTCAGGGTATCGTTTGAGAAATAACCTCAACAATTTCTTCCTCGCGGTGTTTTTAGCATCATTGAAAGTGTTTGGTATTTCCTTAATTTTACAGAATGAAAAAACCTGTACGCACAACATCTTTGGTGTCAACGGCACTCCAACATCAGCCAAACGTATGATTCTTCTGACAAGTCCAGCTTCTTGTTCGTTAGTAAATACAGCCGACCGACCTACATAGCTTTCGTGTAGTCAACCCACTCGCTAGATGGTTGCGTAGGGTTCTTCGTGGGATGTTGTATCTGGCAGCAGCAGCATATGTAGATAATCTACCTCTTTCTACCATTTTAACAGCGTTTTCCATCTGTTGGGAAGTCCATTGAGCCCTTTTTTCCTTGTGGTAGAAGCTGGTGATTCGTTTTCCATGATGTTACTAAAAACAAGGGTTTACTATTTTACTGTGATATTTTTCTAACTACCATAAAACATTGTCCTAATAAGACCTGTACCTGTGCCGTTATAAGGCCTATACATTTTTTTCTAGGCTTTATTAGGGCATGGCACATGGATAAACAAAACAACAATTATATGGAATACACCGACATTACAGCTTTTTCACTCATGTAAGGAGATGGCTACACGTATAATTATCGTATGGACAAAACACAGCATACCGTGTACAAATAAAAATAAAAATACTTACTGTTTACTCTGCTAGAATTTTATTAAAAACAAGCGTTCGCTTCGCGTCGTTGTTTGTTTTCGACACCAGTTTCCAACACGCTCGCAGCACGGGTCAAACAAACATTGGCGGCCATTTGAAATCGTGAAGTGGGAAATTTAAAAAAATAGGCCTTACTAAGACATAGGCTTTATTTAGGTCACCCACCTTACAAGTGTCCTAATATTTATACTAAACTCTTTAAACTATTAAATTGAATCTCTTATTACACCTCACGTGTCTCTAATCCCTCAAAGTTCTTTTACTTAATCTCTAATTACCTGATTCTTTTACCCTTCAAAAATTCTGAGATCTCCCAATTGCACACAGGCTATCTTGGCTCTGGTGCACTCCGGCCAAAAATATATACTTTTAAACGATTTTCCGACCTCAAAACATTTCTCCAATTAGTCAATCAATTAATCTATGCTGCTCCTAAGCTCAGGATTTGAGTTTGCTATTCGTTTGGCAACAGTTGTGCAGCAGCGAAATGAGATTTTTTGGAATTTGTGCCAAATCAGTTGCTCCATTTCGAAAAAGAGGAACTTATTGATTAACTACAACGGACAAAAACAAATTCTGTGCCGATTCCAAAATATTCTTTCATCCTTTTTAAGGCACTTTGAAGCCGCTTTCCTATTTTTTATGGTTTTGTCAAATAATTTTACGAAACCCTACTAAAATCTCGTCCTGTCTGTCCGTCTGTCTGTCCGTCCGTCCGTCCATCCGTGTGTCACAGCAGTTTTTCTCGGAAACTACTTAAGCTAGAATCATCAAATTTTGTATGTAGGTGTAAAGTGGTGCTTTCTTCAAAGTTCAACTACAAAATAATTTTATAAGGTATTTAAGGGGGGTCTCCCCATATAGGGGAGTGACCCCCCGAAAAAAATTCATTGAAGGTAGCCGATATGGGTATCAAATGAAAGGTCTTGATAAGAACTTTTCAAAACAGGTCTTAGTTTGGCAAAGTTTGCTTCGAGGGGCGTACAGGGAGGGGAAATACACGAAAAATGTGTGTCCCCCCCCCCCCCCCCCCCCTCGCGATTGGACACCTGTGATCCGAAAAATCTGAAAAAATCAGGAATGTAGGCCTTGATGAGTACATGAGTACATGAGAAGTCGCAATTCACTCAACTTTGTTAGTGATAGTATGATTTATCGATTTTATGTTTTCTTGAATAAAATCTTAACGGTACCCTTAAATTCAATGACACATAGATGACTATTTCTAAGATTAATCTATCCTAAAAGTTTCATAAAGATTGAATCATATTTAGCGAAGTTATAGCGGTTTGAATTTTCCTGTATTACTATGGAACAATATGCGCTGCATTTATTACTATGGCAACATGTGGCTATGGAACAACATGCGCTTTTTACCAACTCAGGCACTACAGTTTTACTAGGATTTGCATGAAAATTTCAGGAATGATAGATGTTATGTATATCTTTGAGAATCGGTTCAGCTAGTGGTATCAGTAATCGTAAAACAAAATAGTGGTTGTTTTAAATGCGAAGATTGAATAATTTTGAGTTATTTTTCCAACTTCAACGTTTAAGATGCATGCTTTGAACACTTGATTCAATTTAACGAATGACTGAAGATAAGTACCTACAATTAATACTCATAGGCGAAACAAGTCGAGGAGGCGGAAGAGAGCTCCTAGCAAAAGGGCTTTGTAAGCATTGGCCGTGAATCGATATCAGTACAGGAGAGTGGCCCCTGAAAAAAAATTCATCAAACGTAGCCAATATGAGTATGAAATGAAAGTTTTCATGGGAGCTTTTCAAAACAGTTCAACTGTCAGTTTTTGCTTCAGTGGGGGCGCAGGGGGGAAATACATGTAAAATGTGTTTCCTCCCTCGCGAATGGACATCTGAAATAATTATCAAGGGAGATATTTATGAGTATAACAATACCAAAAACCTCAGAAGTCGAAATTCGTTCAACTTTGTTAATAATAGTATGATCTTCGTATTTCATATTTTCTCCGATAAAATCGTCATTGACATGTTTCTTGATTTGATTCGATCTGGTGACTGCATTATGTAAATTGAATACAAAACCCTTCTGACATGAGCGTAGGTCTGTTTACCCAATTTTTTTTTTCTAAAATGTGTTTTATTTATTGAATAATCAATTATACAAATTTCTTAATGCTCTTCTTTTTTGTCACTTCTTCTCCCTTCTTTCGTTCACTGATAAAAAAAAGTAGCATACAGCCTCTTTTGGACCTTCGCTTAGAGATAGAGTATCTCATTATCATGATGAAATGTGTTGGCACTCCACAAGGTGATATGGTCAGTATCACGCTTTGGCCGTGTGTATGTCCACGTAGCTGAGATGCGTCCTGATTTTTAAACTAGCGCGTATCACAACTGAAAGGGCTTATAGTGCGCCCGAAACATCCTTCGAACTAAATCTCATTACCGCCACCGAGAGTCGAACCAAGGACCTTCGGCTTACGGGATGAGTACTCTAACCACTACACCACGCGGACTACTTTCCTTCCCTAATGCCCAAGAAAATGTTTCTAAATAGTAATTAAGTGTCTATGTCTATACGGGAAAATCACTAAAACAATATATTTAATTGAAGCTTATTTTGTGTTATGTAAGTTGGCTGTACGTGAGATAACCATATTAACATTTTTAAAATATAGTGAAAGAATATTCATTGAACTTTAACCATTCGGCTACTAATCACTTTCTGAACCTCATAAGGGCTATAATATTTTATCACTCATATTTCGAATGATTTCACATTCAATTTTGTGATTGATGCTCTGTATTTTTTACTTCATCATATCATTTTCATTCCTCATTAGCTTTTATAATGAGGCATGCAAATATGGAGCGCAGCGCTAACAATTAATTTTCGCTCCATAACCCAATTCTAATGATGCAAAAGGGCCCTCCCATCTACACACTCTGTTCCTGACAACACGATTCTCAAGATGCCTCCACACATTTGGTGAAACCATTAATATCTGCTCATAATTCTTCTTAAAACATACACCAACAAAAAATATAAGAAATCAAAAAAAAAGCAAAGAACGTGTGGTGAATGTAAGAAGACAAGCTAAAACATGTATTTTGTCATTTCGTTGGGGCAAACAAATTTTAATGATGCTGTTAATTAACGTTTGCTATGCTCCCACTGGTTTTTTCAATTATAACGGCGAATGAGCTAATTGTCTTTAAAATTACGTGGAATTCATTCATCAGGCGAAATCCGTCATGCATACAAACATATGCATGTATACAAATGATTTGATTTTTTCCTCCTTATTTAGTTTTATAATCTAGTGAAAATGATTATACGCCAAATTGTGTAGAATTTTGTTAGCCAGCAGAATAACATGATATAATGAAGTTGTTAAACATTTTAAACGAATTTTATTATTGTATTAGACACGGGTCTTGGATATGCAATTCAAACCGAGTGGCAAGACGGATATAATTAAAGCTCCAAATAAAATAGGACTTTCCCAGCTTAATACTTGAAAATTATTCAATTTATCAATTTACTCAAAAGCCCCATTTCTCATAGACATAAGGCAAATCAATTGACAAAGCTGGGAACATAAATTCACATCCATAATTGATACATGTATTGTTTGCTAACGAAAAAAAATTTCTAATAAATTTCCCATTTATTCTTTGCAGATAATAATGATGGACCACGCATTAAATGCAATTTACGCAAACACAAGCCCAATCGCAAGCCACGCACTCCATTCACAACGCAACAGTTACTTTCCTTGGAAAAGAAATTCCGCGAAAAACAATACTTGAGCATAGCAGAACGTGCTGAATTTTCCTCGTCATTGCGACTGACGGAAACGCAGGTGAAAATTTGGTTTCAAAATCGACGCGCCAAAGCGAAACGATTGCAAGAGGCTGAACTGGAGAAAATTAAGATGGCCGCGTTAGGACGTGGTGCACCTGGTGCTCAACTTTATATGGGATATTTTCATCCTAGTTTAATGCATTTAGGATAAAAGCCAGTGATTGAATAAATTAAATTATATTATAATTAAATGAATAATGCAATTGCTGTGTACTTGTGAATAGTCTATTTTATGTTTATTTGTAAATATTGTTTAGTATTCCGAACTCAAAGAAAAACATTGAAACACCCTTGACCCATATATTGTATTTAATTTTCGAAAATTTCCATACAACATGTTGGGCTCATGTCAGTGCAAATGCAATTCCAATTTAAAGGTTTTTATTTACAACCGTTCTAATTAAATATACAGCCGTCACCTAAATTTGCTCAGTAAATTTCAACAATTAAATTGCTACTTTACTTGAATTGCAATTCACCTTTTAATTTGCACCTAACAAATTTGAAATGGCAAAAAAATTTTATTGGAAAGTCATCCTATTTTCCATCATTTGAGTTTTTTTGTAGAATTGATAAATCCCACTAATGTTCCAATTTTTGTAATTAATATAAATAAATATCAAAATTCATACGTTCTACCGCATCACCAAACCAGATTTATTTCAATATTTCAATTGGTGCAAAGATGGCCTAAGAGAATTATTGCATGGAAAAAATTTAAAATGCAATGAAATGCGTTGCAGTTTGTAGTTTGTTCGTCCTTATTCAATAAAAAAATGCATTGAACTTTAAGAATTATTTTGTAAAAATTAAACCATTATTTATTTGTACATCCTGCCGCAAAAGTAAATCTCTTATATATGTATTTTCCAGTTATAAGTTATCAATGTAAATAAGATTTTAGTTCTAAGATACACTTAAGCGCATTTGTATGACTGTAAATATTCTCTAAATATTGTATGTATGCCTAACGTTTAAACGTTCTGTTTAATTCAAACTCTCCCAGTGGAGTATTTGGCTGAGATGAAAAAAAAAATGTTCGCTTAGATCTTTAAAAAATCGATGCTGATATACTTATAGACTAGAAGCCGAAAAAAGAATTTAAATAAAATAAAAACATAGACAAAAACAAAAAAAGCAAAAAATTTCCTGTAAATAATTTATTATAATTATTTAAGAAAATAATAAGAAAACCTATTCGTAAGTCTGATGAAGAAAACTGTAACAGTGTTATAAATGTAATTATTAAATATTATATTATTAAATATACATATTAATGATGTAATGATAAAGAATAAAGTTGCAATTGTACGTATATGATTGAATGAATGGAGAATGTCACAATGTAATATTGTATGAAAAGAAAATGAATAATAATCAATTTTTGTTGATATAAATTTAAAATTTATTGCCTTTTAATTGTGTGCTGACTTGATAAGATTACGTATAATTGATGTGATTGAGTTTGCTCTATCGTAACTTTATAAACGCTTTGGCTGCTAATAAACATTAATATCCTGGGCAGCGCGACTATTTTTGAGGTTATACCTTACTGTGGCGTGGATACGGGGGGTGATCAGGGGGATATATGCCCCCTTGGCCCTATAATGTGTAAAAAATTAAATTAAATATTCTGAAATCAAGGTTATGATTTTGACTAAGAAGAAATTCTGTTACTGTACCATATTTAAAAGTAAGTGTTTGCAGCACTGAGAAATTATATTTAGAATGTTGTTATTGTACACAACTAACAAATAGTAGTAGAAAAACTACTGAATTTTACCGGTACGGTATTTGCGCGAGAGTGAAGATGTTGATAGTGGCGTGAAAAACTTTGCTTCGACAAAATTGCGTGCCCCTTTGCTGCCGCCCTTTACCCGGATGCGACGGCCGTCTGCACCACCGCACCCTGCCTCCGCCACCGCCCCCTGCCCGGATCAGATTGCCGCTACCGTCGCCAGCCCGGATGAGAACACCGCCCCCGTTTCCTGTACCATAACCACATCCTCATCATCAACTACAGCAAATGAGAGCGGGAGCTGCAATGTATCACACTCAACAACAGCATTTGAATGTAGGAGACACTCCAATGACGTCTCAAATTTCCGTGCATGCCACCAAAGAATCGTGTTTCCTCTAATCGACAAATATAAGGACAAAAAACTTAAGCTTAGGTTCCAGCGTGAGTGGTTGGACAGCCACAAATGGCTCCTATACTCAGGAAACGATCAAGGTGCTAACTGTAAGTACTGTGTTGCTTTTGCGCAAACAGGTGTTGAAAGCCAGCCTCTGGGTCACTTGGTAAAAACAAAATTTGATCACTGGAAAAAAGCAACAGACTATTTCAGGCAACATAACACTTGCAAGTATCCCACTGACAGTGTATCAAAAGCACTCGACTTTAAAAATTACTAAGACAACATGTGTCAATTCATAATAAATCAAATTGACAAAGATCGTGGGAAACAAATTTAAAACAAGTTGAAGTAGCAGGAGGATGCTCCTGCCAGAAGGGTATTGTAAAACAATTAGTAAATCAAACAATATATTCTACATATCAAAACTTGACTAATATATAGATTCCATAAATTGAGTTCGAAAAATTATTATGGTTATTATGATTTTAAGCTCGCCACCATTTTGTTTCAAGTGGTTTGACCCCGTCGCTTGATTAGTCATGATAACACATGGATATCACAAACCATTTCTAAAAATTTTATCAAACTTCTTACATATTTGTAGTGTCTAGGTCCGTTGCAAGCGTGTATCTCCCTAGTATCACGTGTTAATGTTGTTCTAATTGTTAAATACTACCATATTCAAAAATTTTCAGGAATTTATTTATAAAATCAAATATACAACACTATATATCATAAATCTCATTGTCGCCTTCAAAGTAGTCCCCATTAGCAGTAATGCACCTATGCCAGCGCTTGACCCAGCTTTTCTGGAACTCGGTTTTAGGTACATGCATCAGCTCTGCCTGCGATTTTTGTTTTATAGTTTCGACGCTATCAAATTGCGTTCCCCGAAGTGGTTTTTTCAATCTGTCGAACAAAAAAAGTCGCACGGAGCCAGATCTGGAGAATTCGGAGGTTGTTGGATGGTATTTGTATTGTCCTTGGCCAAAAATTCACGAATAATTAATGCATTATGAGATGCCGCGTTATCGTGATGCAGAATCCAAGAGTTGTTTCTCCACAGATCTGTTCATTTTTTACGGATAGTTTCACGCAAACGTCTCATAACGCCTAGGCACTATTCTTTATTAACAGTTTGACCCTTAGGTAGGAATTCATGATGCACAACATCATTGTAGTCAATGAAAATAGTAAGCATGACCTTCTTTTTGACTGAAATCGACGTGTTTTTTGGCTTTGGCTCATCTGAAGAACGCCATTCACTCGATTGATGTTTTGTTTGAATGTCGTATTTGTACACCCACGTTACATCACCAGAAATATTGCGTTTAATAAATGTTGGATCGGAATCGAAGTTGGAAAGCATTTCTTTTGCGATTTCAACACGGTTCAGTTTTTGCAAAAAATTCAATTCTTTTGGGACCAATCTTGCAGCAACACGTTTCAGACCCAAATCATAATGAACAATGCTTTGGACTGATCCTAACAATATGTTGTTCTCATCAACAACCTCTCTAAGAGTTATCTTTCTGTTCTCCACCAACATTGACCTGACTTTTTCAATGTTCTCATCTGTTTTGGATGTTGATGGCCTTCCAGAACGAGGATCATCTTCAGTAGACTCACGACCGTTTTCAAACCGTTCATACCACACATAAACATTTGTTTTTGATAAAGCAAGATCACCGTAACACTTTTGTAGCATAGTTACCGTATCAGCACAATTAATTTCATTTTTGACACAAAATTTTACGCAAACGCGTTGCTCTGTTTTATTATCCATGATAAAAATCGCCCAGACACATAATAATCGCATGAACTAAACGCTGTAATTATGACAAATGACAAGATGTCAGGCTGAAAATTGGAGGGAGTGTACACAACAATGCTTGCTATCATATACGCGCGAAATTTAAATGAAAAATTCCTGAAACTTTTTGAACATGGTAGTATTCAATCGGCTGTAACTTTGCTGTTTATTGTTCAATTATTGTGAAATTTTCGAACCATATACAATTACTTTCAGAAAATTTAAATGAAAGATTTTGGGTAATTTAAGTGTCCCATCTTGATTTTATAGACAAAAAAGCAAAACTTATAAAATGTACTATTATTAACAAAGTTGATCAAAGTTGATAAACAAAGTACTTCTAAGGTATTTGTTGCCATTGCGAAGGAAAAATTGTCAGTTCAAGTACTGTTCTGAAAAGCTCTTATAAAGAACTTTCATTTGATATTCATATTGGCTACCTTTGATGAAATTTTTTGTTCAGCGGCCACTCCTCTGTACTGTAATCATCGATTCATGGCCTTTTATTTCGAATCCTAGAATGGTTACAAAGCCTATTTGCTAGGAGCTCTCTCCTGCTTCCTCGACTTGTTTCACCTATGAGTATTAATTGTAGGTACTCATCTTCAGTCATTCATTAAATTGAATCAACTCAAAATTATTCAATTTTTGCATTTAAAACAGCCACTATTTTGCTTTACGATTATGAATACCACTTGCTGAGCCAATTCTCAAAGAAATTAATGATACCTATCATTCCTGAAACTTTCATGCTAATCCTAGCAAAGCTGTAGTATCTGAGTCGGAAAATGCGCATATTGTTCCATAGCCATATGTTTCCATACTAATACAGCGCATATTGTTCCATAGTAATACAGAAAATTCAAAGCGCTATAACTTCATTAAGTACCATTCGGTCTTTATTGCCTACATGCGATGAAAACTCTTTTCAGGGGCAACTCCCCTATATGGGGAGACCCCCCCTTAAAGACCTTATAACTTTGAAGAGGGCGTCACTTCACACCTACCTACAAAATCTTATGATTCTAGCTTATGTAGTTCGCGAGAAAAAGTGGTGTGACACAAGGACGGACGGACGGACGGACAGACAGGACGCGAAACTAGTAGGGTATTGTAAAATGATTTCACAATACCCTAAAAACCGTCAAAATCTTAAACCGACTATTGAAGCGATAGTGTTGTGTGGTCGGCAAGGAATCGCTTTGAGGGGTCATCGAGAAAATTGAAATACACAATCTTGATGAACCCTCTTGCTCTAATGAAGGAAAGTTCAGGGCAATCCTAATATACAGGGCTATCGGTGATAGTGACTTACGCGAAATGCTTGAAGGTCCAGGCGAAAGAAATAAGTATTTAAGTCCGACAATTCAAAATGAAATAATTGAATGCTGCAATCAAGTTATTTTAAATAATATCGTAACACAAATAAATTAGGCCAAATGTTTTGCAGTGCCATCTGATGAAACTACGGACATCTCAATAACTGAGCGGGCTGCCATTTGTGTTGATATATTAACCAAATTCATGAAATTAAAGAAGACTTCTCACAATTTTTTGAAGCTGAGTCACTGAAAGGCCGAGACTTAGCTGAAACGATCATTAGCGGGTTGACTTCTTGTGGCGTTGATTGCGAGTATATGACAGGCCAAGGATATGACGGTGCCGGAAATATGGCAGGGAAATTTAATGGTGTGGAAGCTGCGGTAGTGGAGAAATATCCTAAGGTATTATATGTACACTATGCCGCACAATCATTAAATTTAGCAATAACCCAGGCAAGTGAAGTACAATCTGTGAGAAATTGTCTGGGTACAGTTGAGAAAATGTATGTATTTTTTGACACTCCTAAGAGAAAATCAGTTCTGATGGACACCATTGATAACAGAAATGATACGCCTCAAGCTCGTTCACTAAAGAGGCTTAGTGCAACTAGATAGATATCGAAATATGACGCAATCAACAATTTCATAGAGCTTCTTCCATATGTTCATGAAGCACTAGACACCATATCGTTGTGGAATGACTCGGCATCGGCTGATGCAAAGATTTTAATGAACACAATGGACTTTGAGTTTTTTGTAGCATTATTTGTAACAAGTGAAGTATTTGGATACGGACTACCAATTTGTAAGCAGTACCAAAGGGAATCTTTAGACGTTAAGGAGTGTATATCGAGTGCTGAATGTGCAATCCAGGAATTAAATTTAAAGAAATTTATTTAAAGGCCAAGTCTACTGGGAGCTTGAGTGACAAGTATCAAAGTAATTTTTCAATCGTAGGTATTTGTAGCGATGTTATTTTTACTATGAATAGTCTTTTTAACTTAAATTTGATTTATTATTAATGTTTTCGTATTGTGACATAAAGACAAGACAAAATTAAAACGTATAACATTTGATGTAACGAATTATTAGTTTTCATCATATTTTTGTTATAGCACTAATTTGTATTATATTAGAAGTGCTCAAATAATTTGTTATTCAATGTTTATTTGAAGCAATGTAATTTTATTTTCGCTGTCATTAAAGTAATTATTAATGAGTGATAATTTTCAATTGTGACTGCTCCATACTCCTTTTTAAACAAACTGACTGTTTAGAATTATAGCTTATCTACTTTGTGGATTGACCCTTTCGAGACCGCAGGCGACTTTAGTTGCCCTGCGCGCCTGTCACTTACAGACCGCAGGCGACTTTAGTTGCCCACAGTTTGCAAGTATTTCAAAATTTTTTACAATATAACTAGAAAAAAAATAATTTATTATATGTGGGAGAAAGCCTGAAGTCTAACGAACAATTCAAGACTTACGCCAATATTCTAAGTCAAACTTTGGTCAAGCTATGTTTAAACAAGTAACCGCTGGTCACGCATCGCTTAGCACACACTTGAAAGTGCTGCGTCGGTTAGCGTGGTATCGGGCTAAATGGAAAATTAACAAACCATAGGGAAACATATAGTAAGCTTTCGTAGTATTTCAAATATAAATGATACAACTTGTTTAATGTTTCTAACAATATAATTCTAAAACAATATTTCAGTGTTCAGTGTGCTAGAAGAGAATGGGAGAGAAATGGACTAACAGGTGATTTTAAGATTCCCAGTTTCATTAGTAATCTAGTGATTTGACTATTATCGAATGAAAGAAGTTATTTCTTCAAGCGTAAGTAAAATCAACAACGAATGGTATTTTTATTTAAAGCAACACAACGTACGGGAAACACGAAACAACTAAACAAAACTAAACAGTTCTAAGAATGAAGTAAAAAAGCATCAAACCTCGCAACCCTGCGTTCAGTGCGTTCTTTGGAAAAACGAGACAATGCCCGCTTCCGGTATGCGCACGGCGACCCCATGTCAGCCTCAATTATTTCGTATTCATATGGAGTTCCACTATGCCTTTAGATTGGCTAAAAATGCGAGTATTAGAGTTACCCCCAGGCCCCCCCGGTAATATCTCCCCCCCATAACAAAGTTCTATCTATGCCACTGATACCTTAGTATAGTTAGTATAGGAGTTTTTGAATTGATTTTGAAGTCCTTTTTCATCAAAAAGTCGCATCGACACAACGTGAGCATCCCAATCCGGGCGGTCACCCGTGCTTTAGCAGTTCTGCAACATCCTGTGCTTGGATGTGTTAGCGTTTGGCGAATCATGCAAAACATTTTTCAATGCAGTTTTGAGGGCATAAAATTGGGTCTCCTGATGCTATCACTATAAATATACATATACAGGGTGGACCAGAAAGAATTGCGAATTCGAAAAAATCATTAAAAAAAAACTGAGTACAATTCACATACAAATTTTTATTTCTATAAAAATTGACATCTGGGAAATTTATTTCTTAAAAATAACGTCATCCAGGTGTGCACCATCCCGCTGCAAACATTCTTCGAATCTGACCCTCAAATTGGTAAAAATTCGCTGGCACATTGCACGGGGAATAGCTGCCATTTCTTCCCGGATATTGGTCTTCAACTGGTTAATCGTGGCTGGGTTATTGGTGTAGACTCTACTTTTTAGGTATCCCCACAAAAAAAAAAGTCCGGTGGCGTCAGATCCGGACTTCTAGGAGGCCATGCAATGTCACCTCGGCGCGATATCAGTTTCCCAGCAAACATCTCGTTTACGACCGCCAAAGAGGCATTAGCTGTATGGCATGTCGCGCCATCTTGTTGAAACCATGTCACACGATTATAGGCTTCAAATTGTTGCAGTTGTGGAAAGGAAAAATCCCTTAACATGGCTATGTATCGGTCAGAATTTACAGTGACAGATTGGCCTTGTTTTTTCGAAGAAGTAGGGTCCGATAATTCCGTTCTTGTTGACCTTGGACGTCCTGCAGGCTTCTGTTTGAGAGTCGAACCAGTCTCTTCGAACTTTCTGACCCACGATCGAATCACACTTTCTTTCGGACACTGATTTAGGTCATGTAACCCAAACTCACGCCGAACAATAGCGCACGAATTGTGATTTTTAATAATGTTTAACGCAGAATGCACGTTGCGCTCCGGTGAAGTGATCCATCGCGACTAAATTTCCGAGAACCGAGCTACTTAACCCCACCACCCGCGCAGTCCCCTCTCTAAAGCTTCAAACGCAAGAGTGTTTTTAAAATCGTACGCCTTTCTAGCCCACCTTGTATAAGAGGTTTTATATAGATACTAAAAGAAAAATGCCATTTTTTAATATAAATGATCAGATGTTTATTTCATTATAAAGAGGACGGTATGCCGTTAATAGTGAAAAATAACATCAGGCAAATGAACACCACGACCACGCTTACAGGACCATATCCCTTTCATGAAATTTCCCATAACCAAATTGCAAAGTGGCTGCCTTATGTCCTCCATAGCCTCACGAATTCCATCTTTGAGGCCTTGAATCGACGCTGGGCTGTTAGCGTAGACCTTCTCTTTCACGTGGCCCCAAAGGAAGAAGTCGTAAGATGTTAAATCACAAGATCTCGGTGGCTAATTGTGATCACCTCTTCGAGAGATAACACGGTCTGGAAACTTTTCCCGTAAAAGTTCATTGATTTTGTTGCTTGTGTGGCACGTAGCGCCGTTGCTTGTATGGCACGTAGTACCATCCAATTCCGGCCATAAAAAATCATTAATCACCTCTCGATAGCGCAACCCATTCACCGTAACTGTTGCTCCAGCCTCATTTTCGAAAAAGTAAGGTCCAGTATCCCTCGATAGCGTAATCCATTCATTGTAACTGTTGCTCCAGCCTCATTTTCGAAAAAGTACCGGACCATAAACCGCACCAAACAGACACACGTTGATGATAGAGGATACAATATGGGTTGATTCCTATGTAGAATTTTAAAAGAAAGAGAAGGGCAAGTCTCTTCTCAAGATCGCGTCTAAATTCGACAATTTTAACAACCAAGAAAATTTATAAAATAATATAATATACTATAATTTAAGCAATAAAATAACGTAGATGAGGTGGGCACAGCTGTAACTCTTTTTAAACGCTAAATTCTAGATAATATAACGCGGCGAAGCTATAGATTATGATACATTAAAAATGAGTTTCAATTTAAACCCATTAAAAAAACTTAAAGTTTCGATAATGTTGTGCTCCAATGCATTAGCTTGCGCAATTCAGATTCCAATATTTAGCCATTATGAAAGACAAATATACCACTTTATTGCCATTGCCAAATGATGAAAGCATCCAATCTGAGAAAATCTAGGCAGGTTTTCATCATCAGAGACATCACTATAGGTCTACATTCGACAGCGTCTTCATCATCGTCACCATCGGCCAATAGCTGCAGCTATCCCTTTTGGTCTCAAACAAAAACAGTAAAATTGACTTGGCGCTCTTCTTTCCATCTAGCGATTTACTTTTTTCTTCTGGGAATGAATATCGACTTCTGAGGTTTTTGTTATTGTAATACTCATAAATATCTCCCTTGATAGTTATTTCAGATGTCCATTTGCGAGGAAGGAAACACATTTTTCATGTATTTTCCCCTTGTGGCCCCACTGAAGCAAAAACTGACAGTTTAAGAACTGTTTTGAAAAGCTCTCATGAAAACTTTCATTTCATACTCATATCGGCTACGTTTGATAAATTTTTTTTTCAGGGGCCACTCTCCTGTACTGATATCATCGATTCATGGCCAATTTTTTCGAATCCTAGAATGGTTACAAAGCCCTTCTGCTAGGAGCTCTCTCCCGCCTCCTCGACTTGTTTCACTTATGAGTATTAATAGTAGGTACTCATCTTCAGTTATTCATTAAATTGAATCAAGTGTTAAAAGCATGCGCCTTAAACGTTGAAGTTGGGAAAAAATAACTCAAAATTATTCAATCTGCGCATTTAAAACAACGATTACTGATACCACTAGCTGCAACGATTCTCAAAAATATTCATGATACCTATCATTCTTGAAATTTTCATGCAAATCCTAGCAAAACTGTAGTGTCTGAGTCGGTAAAAAGCGCATGTTGTTCCATAGCCATATGTTGCCATAGTAATAAATGCAGCGCATACTGTTCCATAGTAATACAGGAGAATTCAAACCGCTATAACTTCGCTAAATATGATTCAATCTTTATGAAACTAGAGATAGATCAATCTTATAAATATTCATCTGTGTACTGAATTTCATAACATTTAAGGGTACCGTTGAGATTTTATTCAAGAAAACATAAAATCGATAAATCATACTATTACTAACAAAGTTGAGTGAATTACGACTTCTCACGTATTTGTTGTTGTTGTACTCATTAAGGCCTACATTCTTGATTTTTTTCAGATTTTTCGGATCACAGGTGTCCAATCGCGAGGGGGGTGGACACAAATTTTTCATGTATTTCCCCTCCCTGTGCGCCACTCGAAGCAAACTTTGCCAAACTAAGACCTGTTTTGAAAAGTTGAGTGAATTACGACTTCTCACGTATTTGTTGTTGTTGTACTCATTAAGGCCTACATTCTTGATTTTTTTCAGATTTTTCGGATCACAGGTGTCCAATCGCGAGGGGGGTGGACACAAATTTTTCATGTATTTCCCCTCCCTGTGCGCCACTCGAAGCAAACTTTGCCAAACTAAGACCTGTTTTGAAAATTTCTCATCTTTCATTTGATACCCATATCGGCTACCTTTAATGAAATTTTTTTTCGGGGGGTCACTCCCCTATACGGGGAGACCCCCCCTTTAATAACATATAAAAAATTTTTGTAGTTGAACTTCGAAGAGAGCACCACTTTACATCTACATACAAAATTTGATGTTTCTAGCTTAAGTAGTTTCCGAGAAAAACTGCTGTGACACACGGACGGACAGACAGACGGACAGACAGGACGCGATTTTAGTAGGGTTTTGTAAAATTGCCTAATGATGTGTGATATTTTCCTTCTTGTACAAAATCAGCGTAAGGTTCTAGGACAGTACATCAGGAATTTATTTAATCTACGAAAGTCAAACGATAGTATTAATGTTTAATTGGATAGTTCAAAAAAAAAAAAAAATTGCAACAATAAAAAGGACTGGTTAAAATTCGATGAGATGGAAGATGAATTTTTGAGCTTGAAAAAGATATTTTGTGAGGTTCAAAGTGAAATAGAACAGTTAGTACTTTTGGTTAAATGCTTACCCATTACTCAAAGTCGAGAGAACTCAGTTTTGTCAGAAGCATTAGTTCATTCAGAAATAATTGTGGCACACAAATACTCCGAAATAATAATTTCATTAACTGATGTATTGACAGCAATTAGTCGAAACATCAAAGAAATGACCTCTGAAGAGGACGCAACTTTTCTAAATGTGAACTTTTGGAGAGTATGTGAAATGACAGCACACAAATTATTAAGAAAATTGTAAATATCATAGATAAATTATCTTAATCGAAAACAGATCAGTTGCCGATTAGTATGCCTTTGAAAGATATGGTAAATAAATTCAAATTCACTGAAGCAACAGGAAATCTAAATACAACCGAATACTAAAAGTATTACTAATGAGCGGGAAAAGATTTTGCACTTGGTGTTATTGTCCCTACAAAAGCTATACAAGAAATATGAAAAAACTGAGAAATTAGAATATGTTAATCGTCTTGCAGAAAATAATCTCAAAGAGAAAACACACGTGAAATTGCTTTCTGATATAGAAGACTTGCAGCTTCAGAATGTGAACGAGAAACTTTCTAACGTAATTCTAGCATTAAAATATGCTAATAATAAAATCAACATCGCCCATTTCCGAACAATTTTATTTAATGAGAGAATTTTATCTTTGCCAGCAACTAGGCGCGTATAAATTATTAGTAAAAATGCTTTCAATTATGCTCAAAGTCTTTGCGGAACTGGGAACCAAAGGATTTTGTATATCTCGGGAAATCATGCGAGGGGGCACCACATCCATCCGGTTGCCCAACTCTTATTTGTGGGCCATGAGAATCGTCGGGTAACGATGAAGTCTCCCCAAGTCCGTCTGTTTTGTCTCGTTTCTACTTGTTCTCGGAACAAGCAATTTTCCCCTTTTGTTAGTTACCTACATTTTTCGACTTCAGTCGACCTGTTTCTGAGACCCAAGAATTCGTGAATGCGAAATTCTTTTGTAGTGGGTCCTTGTGCTGGAACCCGCCCCACAACACTGGAACGTTATCCTGCCAGCGCATTCACGCATCTCCAGACAAGGCCAATCTCTCGCTGAGGCAGCAGACTGCAGTCCTATATGGACATTTTTATATCTACCTTTCACTACAAATATGCAATCTTCTATTTCACTTCTCACACATGACCGAACGCTTGGAAAATGGAATTCCTGATCACAGTGGTTCTATGTAAGAAGAGCATGTAATCTCGGAGGGATTAAGAATTGTTACACGCACATTAGATCCCCTAGCCACTCGAGTTGTCGTATTTTATGCACTTTAGCCGGAAACAACCAAAAATAGTCCCGATATTCCATACTTTCTTCGTGTTTCCGAATCCCCAACACTCCCTTCGAGCAAAATTTCCAACTCTCTCTTATCATCCGAAAATAAAAGCGACTCAATAGAACCGCTAGCGATGATAAACGTCAAAATATCTTCGAAACAGACTCTGCACAACATATCGTATTGCGAATTTCAATTACGAATCACTTTCGAAATTACAATTTGGGATATTTCACATTCGCTTGGCTTTTACTTTGCTTTTCTTTATAAATTATTTCTATTCCACAATATTTTCTACACTTAAACCAATCAAGCGAAGGCCGTTTTTATCCAATAGTTCGCGATCCGCAAACAGCTAAAACTTTTATCGAAAAATAAGTTCCGAATTTTCCACTCTAAGTATTAAAAATCATAAACTGAATTTATTTTCTCAAGAGTAAGACGTTGTTGTTGATCCGGTGTAGGAATCAGCACTCTCCGTAGTCCGCAGACACTTCCTCCCCCGACCTGATCGCTTTCGCGATCAAAAGCGCAATCCCCCTCGTTTTCCTTTTGCTACGTTAAATATTATCTTTTGGAACTCATAAAACTTACAAACTCAACCTTGTTACAAAGCAAACTTCCTGATCTAGAAATTATATACTCGTAGATGTGCATTTTGTACACTTTTTACTCGTATTTTTGTTCTCTTTCGCCTGAAAGTAAACATCAATTTTTCTTTGAATCTCATAAAATCATGATTTTCCCTTAAAAAAGTATTTCATTTCCATTGGGTTTTCTATTCTTGTCTCTTTTTCTTCCGCACAATTGTGTTATTCAAGACACTTAACAAATACAATCGAAAATTCGAATACAGTAATATGAAGAGTTTACGGTATTTAAATCTCATTACTAGTTTTTGTGTATTGAATTTATTTGAATCCCCTATTTTATGAATTCCGTAATATTTATGAGCTCGAATGGAAAATCAAATGAAATGCGTTACTCTTATGTATAACAAAAAAAGATACGTATTAACCAGTATTCCTAAAAAATGAGATTTAGAAATTGTAAGCGATGCAAAATAAAGAGAATACAGCTAATGTTTGTTATGAAGTATTCTATTATACCCTCTTGGTTAATTGATGAATTTAAAATTTTATTTTTGACTTTAGAAATCTTGTTGAGACTTTACAAAAATGTCATTGATGGTTTGTTTATGGAAATCTATGACAAAAATTGATGTGAATTCGCTATTCATTCCAAGTTAAATTATCTTACTCCAGAAAATTGATCGTAGATGAATACAAATAAAAAGTGCAATTAATATGAATGTCCCGTGACAAAAACTTCGATTGCCTTGAAAACAAGGAGACATAGGAAAAAGAGAAGAAACATAATAATTACGTTAAGGTCAAGTGACATCCCTAATAGTAAAATTTCGATCTAACTAGTTGCAAATTGCTGTACTTGCGGGCCATGGTGATAGCCGGCCTCATCATCTTCATCGGGTGTATTCTGATGTAAACGTTGGTTGTTGTGTTCTGGATCAAGATCAACCAAATTACATTCTTCAGTATCAATTGGAATATTTACAACTGGTCGTGAAAGTAAGCATTCCTCCAATGTGGGAACAATTTCTGGATTGATACGATCAGGGAAATCAACTTGAAACTGAGTAATTAAACGTCTTTTCTCGAAAGGATTCTTATACATGGGCATGCCTTCATCCATAATGCATTTTGTCTGATCCTTCTTAATAACTTCACCGAGCAGGGATGTTATAACCAAGTCTCTTTGATCTACAGTTTTGATCACCATTTGGAATCCACATAGAGCCTCTACTAATTGGATGGGTCATTTCATAGCCAAATCATTGCCAGCCCGCATGAAAACTGGATGTTCTCCTTCCTCCAATATAATTTTAATATCACCAGGCTGAAGACCGGGTTCTTGATCACCTTCACCAGAGAATTGAATCGTTTGGCCATCTCGCATTCCCTTTTCAACATGTACTTCCAGAATCTTACGATCACGCACTGTCTTTCTGCCATTGAAATTTTTGCATAGGAGATAGGAAGGTTTTCGAGCAGTGTGCTAGTGTGCCTGTTCGTTTACCACAAATAACTCTTGGGTTTTCCGAGCCCCAGATGCGACAATGGTGCTTGTTGACGAAGTCACCGAGGTGGAAATGGGCCTCATCACTCAAGATGATTTTTCCATGGAATTCGGATCATTTTCATGCATTTCAAGGACCCAATCAGCAAACACATGACGTTGTTGATAATCGACCGGCTTGAGTTCTTGTGTCAACTGAACTTTATAAGCCTTAAGACCTAAATCTTCCTGCAAAATACGGTGTAATGACGTTTGTGGAATGTCTACTTCCAAAGAACGACGAGGAATGGGTTTTATTCAACCCTTTTAGGCTACAACAGCAATATTCTCGGCTGTTCTTGAGTAATGTGCACGGGTTTCATTTTTAACATCACTAAGTTGTCCCAACAGCTCGAATTTTCCCACCAATTTCTGTATTGCGGTCCCACAAAGTGCTTCACGACGACCCATAAATGTTCGAGTTTTATGAACCGTCTCTGCCAAATTGTCAGCAATTTTATAGTGAATTTTAATAATTTCAATGCGTTGAGCGTGTATTGTTCCATTTTTTTAAATGGCGTTGTTGCTACTTGTCAAATGTCAAAAAATGACAGCTTCAAAAGTGACACCTACCGAAAAAGCGGGCTATTCAAAACAACACCTCTCATTGGAAAATCTTTTAAATCATGGCAGTAGAAGGGCTTGGTTGAGAAGGCCAGCTACTTCACTACAAGGTTTTTCGTGGTTTTCTTTATAGGCCAATGGGGGGGCTACGTCTCAAATTGGCGTGAATACTGCAGTAGTATGAGTATAAAGGAAACGATGTTGTAGTAATCGTGCAGTCACACTATCAAACTGCTCGAAAACCTTCCTATCTCCTTCACCCATAGCAGTGCGCAAACGCTTTCAAACAACAATCAATCTACTGCAATTAGTCAAAGACATGTTTCTGATGAATCAGCGCAAAACGTGAATAAGTTCTCAACATCGCCAAATCTACATCACAATAAAAGGTTGCCAATGCCTCTACTTGACTATCTAGCAACTAACGCAGAGGTGAAATCTAAGTTATAAATATGTGATTTTTGCGGAATGACTTACATGGTAGGCACGAATTTATGAAAGCATCAACGCATGCACCTGAATATGCGACCTTTCAAATGCGGCCACTGTGATAGATCGTTTATGAACATTCATCAAGCGTTACACGTAAATCCGGAACTCTTTAAATGTAACGAATGTGGCAAATCATCCACGCGAGCTATTGCTCTGAAAAATCATCAAGCCTTGCATTTAAATCCAAATTTTTTAAATGCAATGAATGCGGAAGCACTTGTACATCGAGATTTTATTTGAAGAAACACCCGTCCTTTTAAATGTGAGAAATGTGTGTAAGTACTCAAAGAATCGTACACTCTACGGCAACACGAAGCTTTGCATGCAAACCCGAATCTCTATCATTGCAATCAATGTGGTAAATCATTTAGGCGATCATCAAGTTATAAAGAACACCTAGAGTTGCACTCTGGTCCTAACAAATATGGATGCAGTGAATGTGGAAGAACGTTTACTAGGTCACAAACACTTAGAAATCATATTGTTTTGCACAAAATCCCTAACTTGTTTGCATGCGAGTGCGGACAACCTTTTAGAAGTATAGAGTCATTAAGGCATCATAAATTATCGCCTTTAAAAAAGGAAAGTCAAAGTATTGGAGCAATTGAACTCAACATTGACGAGAGTAGATCTTACAGAAAATTCATCCATAAAGGCGCCGCCGTCGCCAGTTGTTGACATTTACCATACAGATTGCATAAATCCCAGTCAATTTTTCTTGCATTTCATGAATTTGAATTGAAACAAGAAAACAGAAAATGCTCGTTATGCTGGCTAGTTTTATTATTATAAATGGAACAGTTATTTTTGGACCAATGTTGAATTCAAATTAGGGGTTACTTTAGCTTTGGATACGGTGATGGTATGGGAAAGTGGAAGTTCGCAACTAGGAGAGAGGCAAGTGTACGTGATGTGAGTGGAGATTGGGAAGAACTGCATGGGTAAAGGGGAAATGAAATTGAAGACAGGAATGGCCGCTAGTCGAGTGGGGAGACGGGAAAGAAAAGGATTGAACGTGCGGGAAAAAAGAACGGATATTCCGTTTCGGATCCTGGCTGGGATCACGTCGGAGAAAAGAAGGCAAGTAAAACGTGTGGACAGAGAGACGTCACATCTGGTGAATTATGTTTAATCTTGGAATAATTCCGCGAATATAAAGAAAACGGGAATACGAAAATCGATAGAATTGTCGCGATTTGGATTATTGGATTGCAGTGATATGTGATTCCGTGAAGTGACGGAAGACTGAAAGGTAACGAAAACTTGTGCAAGAAGTGAGAGAGAGTGAGAGAAAACGGGAATACGAAAGTCGATAGCGTTGTCGAGATTTGGATTATTGGATTACATTGATATGTGATTCTGGGAAGTGACGGAAGACTGAAAAGTCACGGAAACTGGTGCAAGAAGTGAGATATTGAAAATAAGAGAGGAAAAGAAAGTGCCACCCCTTCTTTTAATTAGAGATTTTTTGAGAGAGGTGATGTGCAAAGGGTTTATTGGATATTAACAGAGATTGCCATGTCTATCGGCACATTTGAGACGAGCATGAATGGTGACAATCGCTCCGTGGATTTCGCTGACGGCAGTACAATTCATGGAGTTCATGGTGATGGGAGGAGCAAACGCGCAGATCGACTTACAATTGAAGGGTCGACATGGAGAGACTTAATATCTGCGGCTTTCCCCGAGTGTGGTAGACTGGGTTCTCGTCTTGATAAAAAAAGTTGAACTTACGAGCTATTCGAGGAACCCGACTTCCGCCCATTAGTAGTGTTCGACTTGTATAAAAAAGCAAAACAAAAAAAAGCGTGGTAATCCTGTCAATACTGAAGAGTGATGCCTGTGTGAATATTGCTTGCTATCATCGCGTCTTTTCGTCTGTTGCTGACTGTAGCTCTGAACAGCTGATTTTTTTGTGTTCTATTGTGTTAAGCAAAAAACAGCCAATTGAAAATTCTAATTTCATCTTTAACTTTTTTTTGTCAATGATTGTTTATAAATCCAGGATTTACATATCGTTAACGGAAATAACTACGGATTGACCCACCCCATCTACGAGCGCTCATCGAAGAGGAGGGGTAAGTTTCCTTTTAAGTTCATTTCTTTTCTTTAAATATGTTCTTTTCTTTAAATATGTTCTTTTTATAAATTTGCTTTATCCAATATTGGTAACATGCTAATAGCAATTACAGCTACAAATAATTTATTTATGTTTCATGGTCAATTTTAGCTCACAGTGCTATTATTATTAATATTAACTTCCCTTCTAAATCACACATACAAATCTGTTCAATTAGCATTCGGTCATTTTGTTTAGTTGCCAAGAATTAATTAATCAGCATAATAAAATGAATTGTTAAAGTACACTCTTCGGTCTTTCCATTTTGTCCCTTCTGGCCGGGTATAGAACCCGCTACGATGGTAGGCAGTTGACTGAAAATGGGCTAGCCATCGGGCGCGCTCCACCTATTATTTTGTTTTCAGGGGCTCTTGCCGGGTTGAGTGGTCTTCCGCTCACGTGCCCGTTTTGTGACATAGGGTTATGTGACCCGATCACATAATTCTATGACATAAACTGGTCACACCCATATTTCCCGTTGATAGGAAAGTTCATACATTGAGGTTGGTATGAGTTTTCCGCTCAAACGGGAAATACACGGCCACGTCAACATTTGGATCTTGATCCGGTTGGGCGGGTGAGAGGGGGCACCACATCCATCCGGTTGCCTCAATCTTATTTGTGGGCCATAAGAATCGTCCAGTAACGATGAAGTCTCCCCAAGTCCGTCTGTTTTGATTCGTTTCGACTTGTTCTCGGAACAAGCAATTTTCCCCTTCAGTAGTTACCTCCATTTTTCCACTTCGGTCGCCCTTTTTTCTGAGACCCAAGGATTCGTGAATGTGAAATTCTTTTGTAGTGGGTCCTTGTGCTGGGGGAATGAACCTGCCACACGACACCGCAACGTCAACCTGCCAGCGCATTCACTTGTTCCCAGATAAGACCAAACTCGGCTGATATTACCATTCTCTTTCGCCGAGGCAGCTAACCATCGCTGCAGTCCTTAACGGACATTTTTATACCTACTTCACTACAATGTGATCGGCCATGAACGACATAACAAGGGAAGGAAAAGAACAAAAAGCCAAATAGACTGAGGCCGACAAAACCAAGAAAAACAAAATCTTTTTTATCATTATACAGGGTGGGCCAGAAAGAATTGCGAATTTGAAAAAATCATTAAAAAAAAACTGAGTACAATTCACATACAAATTTTTATTTCTATAAAAATTGACATCTGGGAAATTTATTTCTTAAAAATAACGTCATCCAGGTGTGCACCATCCCGCTGCAAACATTCTTCAAATCTGACCCTCAAATTGGTAAAAACTCGCTGGCACATTGCACGGGGAATAGCTGCCATTTCTTCCCGGATATTGGTCTTCAACTGGTTAATCGTGGCTGGGTTATTGGTGTAGACTCTACTTTTTAGGTATCCCCACAAAAAAAAGTCCGGTGGCGTCAGATCCGGACTTCTAGGAGGCCATGCAATGTCACCTCGGCGCGATATCAGTTTCCCAGCAAACATCTCGTTTACGACCGCCAAAGAGGCATTAGCTGTATGGCATGTCGCGCCATCTTGTTGAAACCATGTCACACGATTATAGGCTTCAAATTGTTGCAGTTGTGGAAAGGAAAAATCCCTTAACATGGCTATGTATCGGTCAGAATTTACAGTGACAGATTGGCCTTGTTTTTTCGAAGAAGTAGGGTCCGATAATTCCATTCTTGTTGACCTTGGGCGTCCTGCAGGCTTCTGTTTGAGAGTCGAACCAGTCACTTCGAACTTTCTGAACCACGGTCGAATCACACTTTCTTTCGGACACTGATTTAGGTCATGTAATCCAAACTCACGCCGAAATAAACGCCGAACAATAGCGCACGAATTGTGATTTTTAATAATATTTAACGCAGAATGCACGTTGCGCTCCGGTGAAGTGATCCATCGCGACTAAATTTCCGAGAACCGAGCTACTTAACCCCACCACCCGCGCAGTCCCCTCTCTAAAGCTTCAAACGCAAGAGTGTTTTTAAAATCGTACGCCTTTCTGGCCCACCCTGTATCATTCATTTAAGGTTTATTAACTGAGATTTTTAAACAAAACAGAATTTAAGTTTGCAACGAAATGTTCCTTCTTGGTGGTTTGGACGTAATGTTGATCACATCTTCATACATCAATTCTATATCTCGATGCACGTTCAATAACGCTGTCCCATTCAATCGCTCTTTAGCTGATTTGTTTCGCAAGTATGTTTCTAATCTAGGAAGAGAAGCAAACGCGCGTTCACTTGAAGCCACTGAAATAGGAAGGGTTGCGCAAATTTTTTAAAAACCAATGCATTGAAGGATATTATTCCTTGTTGCATTCATTGAGAGCTTCAATTAATGTCCCTGGCCGTTGTGTTTCCGATATTTTTAATCAATGTCTGAAAGAACATTCTGATAAGATGTAAATATGGACAATGAACGAAAAACATCATGCAATGCATTTATAATGTATCATCACCTTCTCCATATCCTAAATTCAGCTGCCAAGTTACCCACAATGTCATTTGGCCACTGTTTTTAAAAAACTTGCACTATTACCAATATTCCTTCGTCATCAAGTTCAATGCATTTCGTTGGCAGGATAGCCTGAATTTTAAAAAGCAGTTCACGATGTTCGAAAAATCTTGATTGTAGCTGACTCAAGAAATGGTCTAAAAACGGGATCGCCTTCATAATTGTCGCGGTTCCGCTGTCGTCCAACGTGTCTAGGAACTTCCAGTATTATCTCAGCTGCTTCAGCTAGTTTCATGGTTGTGGTAAGGATTTCATTAAATTTTTCGTCTGATTTTTGACTGTGTTTAAATTGCCTAGATAGTTGACGTAGGAGCTCAAATCACATTCTGTTTGTTGTAACAACTTGCTGAGATTCTTCATCAAATTGAAAATCGGTGTCAACATTGTCAAGGAAATGATGGATTGAGGCCTACAAATTGCAACAAGGAGACCATTAGATTGTGTCACATCTGCTTTTACGTTATCGTTCAGTTCTTTCAAGGCTGAGTAAATGTATGATAGTATAATGTGAAAAAGACTGACCGAGTCCAAATACTCCACCCAACGAGTTTCGCAGAACTTACGAAGTCGTGTTTGTTTCGCATGAGGGCTTGGGGCAGAAATCTGATCTTTCAAAACAGAGCCAGCTTTAGAGGAGTTACGAAAAAAGTTAACACGTTGTTTGATCACTTTTATGCAATTTTTGACGGGTGGCATTTCACAGGCATTGGTGATTGCCAAATTTAGGTTGTGATTCGCGCAACGAAGAAAGATAGCTTCAGGAATGCTTTCACGAACCACAGTAGCACAACCATTGTATTTTCTACTCACACAACGCGCCCCATCGTAGCCTGTGCAAATACTATTGCAAAATTCTGTAAAGAAACATTCATTAATGTCTTTAGGGATATCAAAGTCGAACAAATGGAGGTTTTACATAGTTTAACGAGTTACGACGGTTATATTCATCATAGTTAATGGAATCACGTGTTATCGACTGTGTATAAGCTAATAAACGAAGGATTAGTTCGTTTTAAAAAAATATTTATTTTCAGGCAGAGCCTGGCAACATTTACAAAATCTACTTAAACACTGAATTACATTCTATCTCCAAATCGTTTTTATTACATAAAATTGCTGACGCTATGTCTAGCATTTTTCATGTGGGAACCAAAATGTTGATGAGAAATTGCATTTCCCCATGCTGCACTACTTTCCGTTTGCGGTGTTCTATTACCATCCGTCTGGGAATTGTTCGTTAACCCCTCTCCCCTCAGGTACAATTGTTCGCAATTGTTTTTAGGGTTTTGTACTAAAATGCAAAACCCTATTGCAATCACGACCTGTGTCCGTCTGTCCGTCCGTCCGTCTGTATGTCACAGCACTTTTTCTCCGAAACTATAGAGGCTACAGCCATGAAACTTTGCGAAAAGGTCAGAAGTGGTGACTTCTTGAAAGTTCAAGGGTCAAAAATTTTTTCAAAGGGTTTTAAGGGGGGGCCTCCCCATATAGGGAGGTGACCCCTTAAAAAAAATTTTTCACCATTGGTAGTCGAGTAGGGTGTCATTGGAAAGGTCTCAATGAGATCTTTTCACAACATGTCTTACAATTGCCTTACAAGTACAGAGGGGGGCAGGGGAAGGGGAAATGTACGAACTTTTCGCGTACCACTCCCCTCGCGATTGGACACCTTCCATCCGAAAAATCTGAAAAAATCATGCATGTAGGCCTTAGTGAGTACAACAACAACAAATACATGAGAAGTCGAAATTCACTCAACTTTGTTAGTAATAGTATAATTTATCGATTTTATGTTTTCTTGAATAAAATCTAAACGGTACCCTTAAATTCAATAATAATGACTATTTATTAGATTGATCTTTTCTGAAAGTTTCATAAAGATCGAATAGTATTTAACGAAGTTATAGCGATTTGAATTTTCCTGTATTACTATGGAACAATATGCCCTGTATTACTATGGAAACATATGGCTATGGAGCCATATGCGCTTTTTACCGACTTAGACACTACAGCTTTGCTAGGATTTGCATGAAAACTTCAGTAATGATAGATATCATGAAGATGAGTACATACAATAGAAACAGTTCGAAGAGGCAGGTGAGAGCTCCTAGCAAAAGGGCTTTGTAACCATTCTAGGATTCGAAAAAACAGGCCATGAATCGATGATGACAGTACAGAGGAGTGGCGCCTGAAAAAAAATTCATGAAAGGTAACCGATATGAGTATCAACTGAAAGTTCTCTATGAGAGCTTTTCAAAACAGGTCTTAAACTGACAGTTTTTGCTTGAGTGGTGGCACAGTGGGGGGGGGGGGGAATACATGAAAAATGTGTTTCCTCCCTCGCGAATGGACACCCGTGATCTAAAAAATCTGAAAAAATTATCAAGGGAGATATTTATGGGTATAACTATAACAAATACCTCAGAAGTCAAAATTCTTTCAACTTTGCTAATAATAGTATGACCCTCGAACATGACATGTTTTTTGATTTTATTCGTTACTGGTTACTGCATTTTGTAAGTAGAGTACAAAACCCTTCTGACATGAGCATAGGTCTGTCTACCCAGCTTGTTTAAAAATACGGAAGGTCGTTGATCCTTGCATGTTTTCGTTTTGGGCTGGCTGATACTGGTGATGAGGGTTGGAGTTATATGGATCGCGACTGTTTTGGCTCTTCTGACTTACTTTCTGGAATAGACGAATTTATGATTATTTTTGAATTACCTTTTCTGGGACAAAATCTCCAGAAAAGAACTGTGCTCGTGAGAACCCTTAGCAGGGCGATGAATTCGTATGAGGTGAGTTGATGAGTTCTGCTATTTGTTTGGGGCAACTCGATTTCCCCGCTGTTGTTAATATGAAGTTCATTCATCATTTCTCATGAAAGAAGTTCGCAGTAGCTTCCCCTTCTGGTGCTGGTTGGAGTATTGCCGGAAGTATTTGCATCTTTGACACTTCTCGGGAGATGTATGGTTGGCCATTTACTTTAATGGTGGCTTCTGCGTAGTGTTTTCAGCATCGATGATTCCGGAGAAATCGTTGAGGAGCAGCATGCCGGTTGAGATTTCGTCGATTGTAGGGATGTGATGCCCAGAAGTTTTACTGCAGGTGGCGTTTGAACCTTTGAGCAACCTTGGTAAGCAACCTGAACTACTTATGTCTATAATATCTGTTTTTAAGCAAATTAAAAATTGATTAAGCTATTTACAATTTTTTGTTACTGCAAATATTTTGTCCTTTTGTTCCAAAATTCTATCAAATACAATATCGTTAATTAAATCTCCTTTTTTAGATCGGTTCAATTACAATAGAAGCGTGTTATACGTTTCTTCTCTAGTCATCGGGATATTTATTATGTATAAATTTGTGAACTGATTTGAGATAATTTTAATTTCCGCGAAATCTAAAGCTTCTTCGACAGAAGAGAATGGCAGTTTTTCTTTATGCAATACTTCCACGGCTAATTTGATTTCTGTTTCAGACAAAATTAGGGTGAGTTTATAACTCCTGCTTAAGCCCAATGTAAGGCAAAATTGATATTTCTCAATTCTTCCTTCATGAGTTTAGTCTTGGCTTATATTTCCAAAACAATGTTAGTGCTACTCTTACTATCCTCCTTAAGCAATTTTTGAATTTCGTTAGTGATTCTAGTGATATTATTGATCCGATCGTTATATAGCTGGTTAATGACAACTTGTCTGTTGTTCCTTCCCAGGACGTTGTTAATTTTTTCCTTAATAGTGATAAATTCCTCATGATCCAGATTTCCGGCGAACCACTTTCAGGCTGTTCCTATGAAGTTAAGTGACCTTTTTGTCCTACGAGGACTTAGGTTTTCAACGAGTGCTTCGATTTGTTCAATTTCATGGGCTAGGTAGCGAGATAGTGGATCCTGCTGGACAATGGACGGATTAAGGCTATCGCGGATACTGGTTATGAATTTCTCGTACTGATTGACGTATATTGTGTGAATAATTTTGAAGTTTCCGTCTCGTATTTTTGTTAGTCCTGCGTTAAATGATACTATTTGAGAATTCGTATAGTCTAAAATTTATATTGTACCACTCGTCAAGCAGATGAGGAATCTGAGGAGAAGGAAAAAAGAAAGGAATAAAAGAAATTAATTTCGAATTTTGTCCTTATGGACACGTCTCCCGGATTCTGTAAGAATTGTAGTTTTTTTATTTTCTTTAACTTTTTTCTGTCGTTAGCGAGGTGTCAGTTTTGACCCTTTTCTTTTGTTTTGCTTTACGTATATAACTTGTCCAATTTCAAAGTCTTTTGTCGGATGTCTACTTTTGTTATGGTTATGTAAGTCTTTGTCCTGCTTAAGTCTAAATTTGTCAATGTTTGATTGTCTCATCCTTTCAAATTCTCCTGGGTTCATTCTAGGCGATCGTCCTAAGTAGAGTTCGAGAGGTTTTTTGCCAGTAGTAGAGTGAACAGTAAAACTGTATTCGTTTACTGCATGCTCTAGGAGTTCCTCAAAAGATTGATGTGTTGCTTCCTTTTTCAGACAGCGCATGATACCTGTAAGAGTAGAATGGAAGCTCTCAACCTGTCTATTCACCTCGCTTTTGTAGATACGTGTCTTGTAGATTTGATCTGTAGCTCCTCTTTCATCATAGATGTAATAGCATATGACGTAAGGGCACCTTCGTTGTCGAAAACAACATGCTCCGGTATACAAAAGAAGAAAAGGATATCCTGAAGTGGTCTTCTAATATCCTCAAGAGAACGAGATGGGATGATCTTGGCCATGGCAAATTTGGTAAACTTATCTATGGCTGTAAGCACGAGATGCTTCTATGTTGAGAAAATATCTAACATATTACTGTGCCCAAAAAATAAAGTGACATTTGAATTTAAACTGCGCGCGTACAAGGATTTGGAGAACTATTTTTTAGGTAAATTTCTCGAGAGAAATTTACCTATTGCGGAGAGCATCATATATATATATATATATATATATATATATATATATATATATATATATATATATATATATATGGGGTACAACGAAATTTGTGACCACGCTAGAGGTTGCAAATTTGCTTCGATTGTCACCAAATTTTCAGGAAACTAGCTATGTTGACCGTGCAAAAACAAAATGGCGGCCGTTTTAGACGAAAAATCGTGATTTCTGTTCTGACCAAAGTATAGCTCCGATTTGGATGAAATTTGGTACAAAGGTTCATTGATGTATGTGATGAATCTCACAATAAAAAATCCAAAGTCGGTACGGCAGAAACAAAATGGCGGCCGCTCAAAGGTCGAAAAACGTGCAAAATTTTGTTGTTGTAATAGTGGTCAAAGCTTTCAACAGATTTTCATGAAACTCGGCTGTTGGATAGAAATTATAAGTATCTAAAGAATTTCGTAAAAAAACTGGAGGTCAGGTTGCAAAAAACAAAATGGCGGCCAGTTGAAAGTCAAAATTTCAAAGGCTTTTAAAAGTCGCAATTTTGATCCGACATATATGAAACTTGGTTCCAAGATAGACATTACTTAGACCTACAGTCTTTGATATCTTGGTGATCATGCATGCGCAAATTTCAAAATGGCGGCCGTTTAAATATGCGTTTTTTTCATGTTTTTGTGGCCCCCTAGCGGTCAAATTTTCCAACGATGATGAAACTTGAGATTATGAATCTCTGTACTATGTTTTTGTATTTAGCAGGGAATTATTAAAATTGAATGAAAAATAAAAAAGTCGAAAATTTAAAGCCTAATATTTTTAGCTGCCATTTTCTTTAAAAATTGAATTATTTTGCCCTGTCTAGAGTGAAACTCCTATTTGAACGAGATAGTACATTGATTGATGAGGTCCTAGCATACAAAGATTTAAAATAATCCAAAATCAAATGCATGCATTCGAAATGGCGGCCCCCAAAGGTCTGAAGGCAAGCGCAATTCGCTATTTTAGTGCCAACTGAAATAATGAATATTTTTCATTGAAACGTTTTAAATGACTTTACTTGAAAGAACTTATAAACCAGATCATTTTTAAGATATTGTAAAATATTTTTAACAATCCCCTATAAAATTATAAGATCGCGACTTGTCTGTCTGTCAGTCCGTCCGCCCGTTTATTCGTGCGTCATAACAAGTTTTCTCGCAAACCACATGAGCTAGAATAAGGAAATTTTCTACGTAGGTCAAAAGTGGTGCCTCTTGAAATTTGCACTGCAAGAAAATATTTTAAGGTATTTAAGGGGGGTCTCCCCATACAGGGGGTGGCATACAATTTTTTTTATTTCTGTAGCCCTCTAGCAGCCAAGATTCTCAACAGATTCCGTTGAAACTTGAAATTATAAGTTATTAAGGCAAGTTAATTTAATTTAATTATGCAAATCGAATGACAAATAAAAAAGTCGAAAATTTACAGCTTAATATTTTTAGCAGCCGATTTCAATAAAAATCGAAATGACGGCCCTCATAGTTCAGAAAAAATTGAAATGTATATATTAATGGCAATGCAAGTGCTGATTAAACTTTTATGGAAATCCTTTGAAATTAACTATTCGAGCTATTTAAGCCTTTGTGTGGTTACCACTGTGAACTGTGTAAACAGCAAATGCGAGAAGGGCGAAACCGGTATTTATATGTTTACAACAATTTATGATCCGCCGATTTTCAATATGTAATCCATACGCGTGCAACTCAATTTAATTAGCAAAATATTTGCGCCCCGATAAAAGGTCTCTAAAAACGAACGTGGCCAGATTTTTTTTATGTTTTTTTATGTGGTACTACGAAAATCGCAGAAAGAAGTTTAGTAGTAGGCAAGCCAAAGTCTTTTTCGAAACTTTACGCTACATACGAGAAATTTACCTTTCCGGCTGGTGCTGCCAACGGGGATTTTTTTAGGTTGGTAGTATCGTCAATGATATCTTTTTCAAATTTACATGTCATTTATTAGTGTTTGAGATACGCGTCGTTTTGTGAGCTGCTTAAAGTGAGTTTTTCGTTTTTTGCGATGTCAAAGTTTGTTGAATTTGCATTAAATTTTGTTTGCGGAATCAATTTTCTGCTGTGGCTACGTTGAGGATGGTGCAAAAAGCCTTTGGTGATGAGGCTATGTCTAAAAAAAATGTTTACAAGTGGGATAGTGCGTTTCATGCCGGCCGTGAATGTGTCAAAGACGAAGAGCGTCCTGGGCTACCATCCACCTCTTCTCTTCTTCGATTATCGTGGTGTTGTGCATCATGAATTCCTTCCGCCGGGCCAAACAGTCAACAATGAATATTATTTGAACGTTATGCGTCGTTTGCGTAACGCTATTCGCCTAAAAAGGCCGGAATTGTGGTAAGACAATTCTTGGTTTTTACACCACGATAATGCACCACTCGTAGTTCGTGATCATTTCACCAAAAACTCAACACATATCGTTCCGCAACCATCGTATTCACCTGATCTAGCACCGTGCAACTTTTGGCTGTTCAGCAAGCTCAAAAAACCGCTCCAGGGGCACCGTTTTGATACGATAGAGGAGATTCAAGCCACAGCGAAGACGGAACTGAAGGCCATCCCGGAAACGACGCGTATCTCAAACACTAATGAATATTTTGACATGTAAATTTGACATAAATGTCACTGACAGTACTACCAAACTAAAAAAAAATTCTTCAAATGCGTCGACGCGCGCAGTTTAAATTCAAATGTCATATTATGTTTTGGTCACAGTAGTATAAGCAGTCTGGGTTGACGCATTTTCGTCTCAGTAATGTCGTTCTCATCCTGCATGATACCCATAGTTAATCGGTATAACTCAGACGCGTTGGCATTGGTCGTTGTTTTAATTATCGTAGCCATAGCAGTTGAAGAGGAATCTTGTAATTTGACGGTCTTATCCTAGACTTAAAATCGGTAAGCGTTTTATCTGATGATGTATGCTTTTTTGGCTTAATAATGATCCCTTTCTGGGGCACGACATCAGAGCGGAGGTCAACTTGAGGCGTCGTATAGTTTTTTATCACCTGTGCATAAGTGGGTTTGTGCGTAGCTGCCGTCTTATCAAATAAAGAACAGACATTCGTCTTCAATTTTTTAATATTACTCTCCAAATGTTTCATTAACAGCAAAAGTTGTTCCTCCTTGGATTTTTGATGTAACAGCTTACACATGGGGCACATCCATATAATATCATCTGATATCTTCTTTTTATTATCTTATTAATCTTTAAAATAAACAAAAAAAAAGGTTATCAAAAAAATTTTTTTATTTTGTTATTCCACTTACGATCAAACCTGTAAGAAAATATAACTATGTTATGTAAATGATCTGAACTACTATGATGTCTTGATAAACGATGAAAAATTATATGCCATAAAAAGTGAATGTAAGGAAATGAATAGTTTTTCGATATATAAGGCTAAAAATAAAAGCAATAGTACATGTATTCCACGACTCCTACGAAGTATGACCGCACAATGAAGCAAAGTCAACAAACAGCATTACCCTGACATGGATGAAATAGCCCCAGGAATTCTCCTGCTGATCCGATTTAATGGAACCTTGAAGACTGAAGGTGACATTCACAGCCTTTACGGTACTTATCTGATCAAGTACAGTAACACGACAATCAGCGTTAACAACAAAGTATTTAAATCTTATGAAGTTTCCAACCTGAAAGCAAAAACATCGAGCTGCTTAAAACAGAAGGCGAGGTCCAAAAAATAGTAACGATAACAATAACAACCTTCATTCGTCATTATGATTTTGCTCACCTGGAAAATACGAAACATGAGAAACTCTAGCCAAATTCAATCTAACAGCAATTCAATAGAAAGTTTAACACCTTTGGAAGAAAATTTAAAACATTTGGAAGAAATTCTTAAACATCTGGAAGAAAAACAAGCACCTAAACTAAACAACCGGATTTGAAGGGGGAAGAGTTAACGCAAATTTACCTAAGAGCTTCCAGACAGTCTTGTCAGCAAACTGTGCACTTTCGTGGGAATGCCTCTGAAGATTTGTAGTAATCTAGGAGCTATGGCTCTAAAAGCAGCGCTGACACAGGCACACAGCACAAACTCAATTTAACAAGGAGTAACCATTCAGTCACCTTCCCCATCGCAACACTCGCTCTTTTTTTTCGCATGAAAAATAAGTGAAAAAATTTCTTTTGTACTTAACACCCGGGAAACAAAATTCTAAAACTGTTTAATATTTTTAATGTGTAGTGATTTTATTTCAATATCTTTTGAATATAATTTAACTAATTGCGGTGTAACGCGGTATGCAAATGCTTAGAACGAAACGGTTAACCCCTTAAATTATATGAACGATAATATCATTGTATCATTTAAACCCCACAAAATTTGTCAAATTTTACCCATTCCAACCATAATATTAATTAAAAATTGCTTTGTTTGTCGGTAATTAACGCGTGCCCATCTTATTCCTTCGATTTATTTCCCCCTTAATTACGCCTAATAACTATAAACATAAATTGCTTTCAATTGAAAACTTAATCGAATCTACAAAAAGACGATTTAGAATTTTAAAAACAACCGAAACGAGTGTGCATTATCACCACCGCGTGTTCACCCATAGATGGCACTTCTATTTCCACATGGTACGAGCGAGGTTATTCCGTGTGTCTCGAACATTTTTCAATGAACAGTTTCCCATAAACCGCTCCGTGCAGAAGACTGCATACGATCAAGTGCTAGTGGAAGTGTCATTTGAAAAGTGATTTGGATGGTTGGCGAGGGAGTTTCATTAGGAAAATCGTAAGTGAACTAATATTAGTTTTTCTAAGGACTATTTTTTTTTATCGAATTATTGTTAAAAAAAAGGGCAATTTTAGTTTTTTCAAAATGATGACAGAAAATATGAATGCTGCAAATCATCTGAAATATGGTCATATACATTCTGCCAATCATGGCAATCCTAAAAGTTTAAGCAATGATAAGACAGTTGCTGCAACAACTTAAACGATGACATGGGCTGGAAATCAAAATTGCGGATTCCTCCGAAGGATAATAGACTTAAGACTAGTGATGTAACAGACACAAGAGAAAATGAATTCGAAGAATTCTGTTTGAAACGAGAAATATTAATGGGAATCTTCGAGAAGGGCTGGAAAAAACCGTCGCCTATTCAAGAGGCGGCTATACCAATTGCTTTAAGTGGTAAGGATATATTAGCACGAGCGAAAAACGGTACTGGAAAAACCGGTGCTTATTGCATTCCCGTACTCGAGCAAATCGACCCATCTCGTGATGTTATCCAAGCTCTTGTCATCGTACCAACGAGAGAGTGACTTCTGCTTGCGGGACTCAGCAGACGGAAATCGGACACGTTAGAGCGTGGAGTGTAGTTTGGGACGAACGGGTGCAGTGTAAGTGGCAGTCAGCTAAACTGTGTTTTGTCTCATTTTCTTCGACGCTCTTTGTATCATCTGTCCTGCTTTCGTTGACTGCAAGAAAATTCCTTTTTGAACTAAAAAGAAAAGGGACTGTTTGGTGGATTGTTATTGATATGAAGTTCTGTGGGAAAATCCTTTGTTCGTGAAAGCTTCAAGCCAGAGACACAAACGCAATTTAGCAAAGACTCGAGGCAAAAGTTGGATAATTGGAGTTGTGCGAGTGTATAGGACAGTTAATGGTTGTTTTGTGCGTGTCCAGAGATTGCTAAAGTATCCGAGTTCGGGTCAGTTAATGAATCTACGCGTGCGAATCCGCCAGCAACACAAATTATGTTTTGTAAGCGATTCGAAGGGACGACGAAGGCAGGAAAGTGTTATGCAAACGCGGAGAAAGATTCAGACAAAGTGTAGCGTTTTGTAAGAAGGGCGAAGCATTTAGACATCCGAGTGATGGTGACAACGGGTGGCACCAATCTAAAGGATGATATTATGCGAATTTATCAGAAAGTACAATTAATCATTGCAACACCTGGCCGTATTTTGTTTGGATCTGATGGATAAAAGGTGACGGATATGTCACAATGCAAAATCCTCGTATTGGACGAGGCAGATAAACTGTTGTCACAAGAGTTTAAAGGCATGCTGGATCATTTTATAATGAAACTGCCAAAAGATCCACAGATTCTTCTATTCTCGGCTACATTCCCGTTCAGTGTGAAAAATTTCATGGATAAGCATTTACGTGAACCATATGAAATAAATTTGATGGAGGAATTAACACGGAAAGGTGTTACACAATATTATGCATTTGTACAAGAACGACAAAAAGTGCATTGTCTTAATACGTTATTCTCTAAGTTGCAAATAAATCAATCGATAATATTTTGCAATTCAACGCAACGTGTGGAATTACTGGCTAAGAAGACCATGGAACTTGGTTATTGTTGTTACTATATCCATGCCAACATGGCGCAGGCGCATAGAAATCGTGTTTTCCATGAATTTTCGACAGGGGCTATGCAGAAATCTAGTCTGCTCTGATCTTTTTACACGTGGTATTGATGTATAGGCTGTGAATGTTGCTATTAATTTCGATTTTTCACGTTTGGCTGAGACTTACTTGCATCGTATTGGCCGTTCAGGGCGTTTCGTACATTTGGGTATTGCCATCAATCTAATCACATAAGAGGATCGTTTCGATTTGCATCGCATTGAAAAGGAATAAGCCCCTGAGATTAAACCAATTCCAAAGGTGATCGATCCTTCGCTTTACGTTGCCAACTCGTTACCAAGTTTGCAAAGCGGTAACGGAAACGACATGAGCAATCCATCAATCAATGAAGAAGGGAACGTGAGCAAGTGAAAAAAAAAGTGGGAAGAACGATGTCTCTGAAATAGTTAAGTGCTACAAGTGTGTTAGTCCGTGCGTGAATGCGCGAGTGCCTGATTTATGTGTGAATGTATTCGCGTTTTGGATTTATAGTACTTTATGAATGAACAAATTGTGAATGAAACGGCGTGAATGAAAATTTTGACTTTAATACTTATGCGATTCGAATGATAAATTATGAAAGGGATTGTAGGGGATTGATTATCAAAGTGTTTTTAAGAGTATTGGGAGGAGAAAAGCAAAATTAACATCATGAAAAGAGCTAAAGTTGGTCGCGTTAGCTTTAATGAGTAAAAAGTGAAGGAGTTAGATGAATCTGTAAATAGTGCAGAACAGTTTGGCCCAATATATGGGGCCTAGAATGATTTGGCAAAACGAACTCAGGCTCTGATTTCTAGAGTCCAAACAGTAATAAAATTGAATTTAATAGGGATAAAGAAAGAGCGCACTTTGATAAAATGGTGTAAATAATAGACGAGTGGGAGCAGACGCGATCAAAATGTATGAAATAGGCAAATGCAAATGCACAGAATACTTTTTTTTTTAAACGAACGTTTGCATGCAGTCACGTACGAGTATGGATGAAAATAAGCTCATTTCGCGTCCATTACTTTATATGTCTTTGTTTGATACTTTAAGTTCAATATGCGTTGTTTCAGGGTTGTTGGCAGAGATAACTTCTACCATCCTGTGGATGCACAGCGAAAGAAAAAAAGAAAAAAGAAAAAACTTCACAGATTGCTACTTTTTCTACGACAGTGCCTGTAAAAAAACGATAGCAGCTGCCAATATCGCCATGAGCCATCAGCATTAGGTCACGAAGTGATGTGCAACAGGTGGTTGGAAGGCCGAAGTGAAGATCTTCATTGTAAGGAGCAGCAAATGTTGATTAGGAAACGGCGGGACCGTACTCCCTGTTTCTGGGAAAACACACCGTTTGGATGCAAAAAGGCGCATTGTGTGTTCAAACATAGTTCAACAAAGAAAGTCGATAAACTTGTGAATAAAATTGAGACTCAAGACACCCCTGAAAACGAAGTATTAAACATTAAAAGCAGTAGAATAAGTAGCAGCGAGCATTACCACGTTCGAAGACCATACGGTTGTGATATTCAAAGAAGTTTACATGTATTTACACCCTGATAGCTGAATTTTTATATGATTGTATACACACTTAGGATATATTTTATGCCTTCATACCCGTGTACTAATATTTGTTATACGAATGCGAATCTACACTACCAAAAGAAAGAAGTCGTGACTCATAAGTTACAACTGGTACAATAATATGCTTAAAATGAATTCCAGGACTTGCTTACCTACAAATCGTCAACGAGCGCTCGTCGTCGAGGGAAAGGTATTGTAAGTACCCTTTTAATTTATATATATATATATATATAATATTATAATATTCATTTTTTTATATTTATATAAATTTTATCTATCTAAAATTTTAATTAATTATTATCAAGATTTCGCTTATATAAATGACAGAATTGTGAGAGTTTCAGCTACACATAAAATAACTCTCGAATACTTAAATGTTCTAAATTTCAATTCAAATTGAGTTGGAATTTTTCATGTAACGTTCTCCGGGTTTCTTGACTTTGTTATAAGTCGAATTGATTCGTTCCCAGATCATAAATGCTTTTATCACGTATTATGCCATCGGGTAGTAATGACAGATCAGTTACAGTGTGGCTTACGAATTTCTCGACACTCCTTACAAGTCAATTGGAGTCGTACTCTCGCATTCGCATATATCAGTCTCAGGCTTGACTCTGTTCGCTTCGAAAAATTCGTGGAATCAAATGAATCTCCTTTTCAAAGCACAAAGCATTACAATAACGAATGATTGCACAAGTTGATGTTTTTTTTTTGTTTATGCTTTATAAATTCTGTTGAATTGTGTGATAAATCAATGCTTAATGTTGTCTTGCATCTAGCAACACAAAGTTTATTTGAATGTTTAATAAACAGCACAATATAAATGATAAATTTAAAAGAAACGCCAGAAAAAACTGTGAGAAGTAAAGAAATCGGTTAAATAGTGGGGAAGATTCTTACGGAAAATTGTGAAGCGAATCCAGATGATTTAACTTTGTACTCATTCTTAAGTCCTACTTTATATAAATCCAAGATTCAACAGAGATTTGAATTGGATACTTACCGGCTTTATTATCATCATGATCATAACATTGTCTTTAAGAAAATAATCGATCAACGATATTTGTTTGCCATCAAAGCACAAGAGGCATCTTATCGTATTATATCATCCTATTACTCGCAAAGTCGTTAACTGTTAGAGCACCTACGGTATTTTATATAAACAGTGGTTTTTCTCGTTCATTATCATTTCTCCAGGCGGGCTATGTAAAAGTATACATTCCTCCATTGTAGAGTGCAATTTAAAATGTTAAGCTGTTTTTTTATGAGACTCGTTTAATTTGAGTAACATAGCCTTAAGATCTTTTTTTCCACACACTCATCCTACTCATTTGGAATTTGTAGCTTACATTTTAATTTCTTTGTTCTTAATTAATTTTCTATGAAATTATATAACAATAAAAAATGATGAATTGTTAAACGTAAAATCGGTCTTTCCCTTCCGGTTTTTTCCAATCGGGTATAGGACCCGGTACGGTGGCAGGCTTCCACCCCAAAATATGAGCCAGCCGCCGGGTACAGATTAATTCCTTCTTATGTTTCAGGTGACTTTATGGGTTGAGTGGCCCAAGCCAAGTGCCTTTTTATGGCATAGAGTTATGCAATTCAATTGTATAATTTTATGACATAAATTGGTCACCGGGGTACTCCCCTTCTGATGGGAAAGTTCATATAATTCAAGTTGTATGAGTTTTCCACTCAGAAGAGGAATACCTGGCCACTTCAACAAGTTAACATTGGATTTATTCCGGTTGGGTGGGTATGAAGGGGCTCCACCACCACCCGGTTGCCCCTCTTTCATTTGTGGGCCCTGAATTTATTTGGGTAAAGACGAGGTCACCCCAAGTTCGCCTTTCTTGTCAGGTTTCTCTTGTTCTCGTAACACGTCATAATTCCTTCGTGGAGGTTATCTACAATGTTGCGACTTCGGTCGTCTTCTTCTGATCTCTGCAAGCAATTCGTGAATGTGAAATGTTTTGTAGTGAGCCCTCGTGCCGGGGAAACGAACCCGCCCCACGACACTGCAATGCTAGCCTGCCAGCGCATTCACGCGTCTCCGGACGAGGGCATTCTCGGCAGGAACCAACCAACTAACTAGAAAGTCAAGCAAAGTAATGTCTCATCAGCTCACAAAATTGTGCATAATTACAAAACTTTTCTTTCTTATTTTAATGTCTTGCTGTAGAAGCAACGTGGCAACTGCCATTTTAGCAACTGCTGACAGTAGCAACTAACTGAAGATTTCCTGCACGAAAACACGATGGCGATATTTAGGTGAATAAATATGAGAGGGGACGAAATTAGGCCCAGGGACAGAATTTAGCGACTGTACCTTATCAAGAGAAATATAACTTTGCTCCAGGTCGAGTAAATTGATATCAGCAAAGACCCTTAAAAGACGTCAAAAGTAACCTCTCTAAAAGGAAAAAAAACTTTAACAAACTAGCAACTGTAAATTACGTGCCAACTGCATTTGTCTTCCCTGGAAAAAGGATAAAGGGTAAACTTATGGAAGGTGCTCCGACTGGAAAACTAAGCAAAAGTAGATTAAGTTTTGAGAGTGCGTACCCTTAAATAAAGGTATGCGGGCACTTTCCCGCAGATACGGGTAAGTACCGGCATTTTACTTACAGTTCAAAAAGTATAATAAAATTGGAATTGTAAGTAGAATTAAAACTATTTTTTTATTTGTTATTCTTATATGTTTGTTTTATTTGAAAAAAAATTGTTGTTATTGTTAAAAGATAAAAGTTTGATTGTATCCATAATTACCTAAAAGCTATGTACAGTTCCTCTACTCTCTACATAGTCTACAAAAATAAAATCTTACTTATTCAACATGATTTCCAAATCGATATTCTGATGGAGGCTAATGTCATCACTTGAAGTCATGAAATAAAAAAAAGCGTTTAGGAAAAAGAAGAAAACCGACTTCGAAATGCCCTAAAAATGATAAAACAAAATTCTTAGTATCAGTACTAAATCAGTTTCTTCATTTCGGAAATGAAGTTGGGAAACGCTACTTAACTAAAATAAACTATACTGAAAGGGGCAAAAACTTATTTGGCACTGATTCCAAAATTTTATTTCATCATTTTAGGGCATTTTGCAGTAGGCTTTCTTTTCTTCCTAAAAGTTTTTTATATTAAGACTTTCGAGTTTCAACTTTCTACTTTTGCTACTCGCTGTTGCTTAAATATCATGATAAGCATGTAAGGAGCTTAAAGTAAAGTAATTTATTGTCCCGTCGGTACTTTAAAAAGTATTTTATGAAAGTGACATCTCAGAAGGCTTCTCCTGAGTACAACCTCAACAAATTTCGACTAATTACGTTGATATTTTAACGAAAAATTAATTTACATCCTTATACCCCAAAGTGGCGCACAATGAAATCGAATATAAATTATGTTGTATTTCTTACCTCGAAATCAATTACTATGCATATTAGCCTACGCCCGATATTTACTAAATATTTGGGTCATCATTATTCACGATTAGCCCGCTTAATTACGAACGTTAAGATTACCTGTTGAGATCACATTTAACCCCAAAGATGATCAAGGTCCAATCAGAATACTATAATTACGAGAAAATATGTTATTTAATTCGAATAATCAGCCTTCGTAACGGCAGGTGGCTCTCAAAATATCCAATAAGTAAATCTTGTCGGAATCACGTTTCATTTCCCGCCTTCGCATCCATAGGTTAGTCGTTATGGGGGGACAAAGTTGCAGATAGTATGTCGCTATTCATATAGGCTTGGATATGAGAGTACAATTTCGAAAGATACTACAAAATGTGTTCATATGGTTGTGTGTGGAGCATGAAAAGTCAACTGGAACGTGCATACTCGTAGTACTACTCATGAACGAGATGGGAAGTAATATCATTTCGATAAGGCGATGGTGTCCCGTGGAGCAAGGCTGCATGCTGAGCGAAGATGACTCTATATTGAGAGAACATGAGTGGCGAATGGAGTCACAATCAAGTCTCAATATCGCCCCATTAGGTGAAAATATTACTTAATTGCTTCCCAAACAGACGCTGGGGTGTGGGAAGAACGACTGACACATCATAGCAATAATAGGGGGTAATTTTCAAACTTTGCTTGACCATGATTGCCTACAGTCACGAAGAAAATTATGTAAAGAATGTGATGCAGGAATTAAAATGCATTAAAAATTATCGAATGAAAATTCCTTGTTTTATCGCGAAAAAGGGGTGGCATGGGTTTAATGTTAATTTTCGAGTATTGTACCGATTCGAATCTTTCAGTGAGCGACGAAATAAAATATATGAAACCAAAGTGAACATACGGGTAATATAATATTAGAATGACTTTCACGGAGCTCTAAATTTTATACTGGAATACTTTGTCTTTTGGATCGAAAAGACACTTCTAAACTTCTAATGCAAATCTTTCAACAATGTTTGTCATCCAATTTTTGATTATATCTTGTGTGCTGTACCGCCTGCAGTAACAGGGTAATTTTTCATATATATACATATATATATATATATATATATATATATATATATATATATATATATATATATATATATATATATATATATACATATATATATATATATATATATATATATATATATATATATATACATATATATATATATATATATATATATATATATATATATATATATATATATATATATATATATATTGTTTAAGTCGTAATAATGATCTCCATTTATTACTTTTCCCTTCCAAATATCCATTTATTACCTTTCCCTTCCAAATATTCATTTTCCCTCTGAGTGAATTGGAGCACCGCTGGAAACAACATCCAATCAAACCATTGAACGGACAAAGGTTTAAGACCTCAATTGTGAAAAAGTTCAAGTCAGTCAAGCATGAAAACGCATGGCGTGCGTCGCGAATGAATCGGCTCCGGAAAACGTAAAATAGTAAAATCGTGAACTCCGCTTAAAAATAAAATTACTCTGGAAAACGCAAATAGTGAAAACGCGAACTACCCGAACCTCCAATAAAGAATACCCAGTGATTCTGTACATGTGTTCAGTAAATTGAAAGCATTATTGAATGGATTGTGATAGCATCAAAGATTGTTGGAGACCCAGGTAATCCTCTGTTAACTGCCGTCCATTCTTCCTTAGAAATAGCATTCACATAATTGGAGAACCCGAAATAATTTCATTTAACAAAAGCTTAGATAGTGCGCAAACATTTTTGGTCCTTCGAGCCGGACAGGTTAGGATTTGATAAGATTGTAACGCATCTCAAAACGCATTTTTTTTCGCTATCTAAACACGCATACCGCTAACCTCGGTACAACGCAACGTGATATCTAACAGTTTTGTAGTTTGAGCTAATTTATTTTGAAAATGGAACAGCCTTTTCACATAAATGATGATAGGAAATTTCAAAATTTTAATAAAAAATTAAATACTATGTTCGCCTCTTTGACTTCCATTCACGATACAATTAGCATTCTGAATTCCGAAGAGTCGATTGATCAATTTCTCTCGGATTGCTTTTGTATAGATCTACTTAGGAAAGAGTTTATGGATACGCCGGAGGCACGAAATGAGTACCGAACAGGGATATCTAACGCCTCTTTGCCTAGTTTTTCCCACATCGCGTCATTTGATAGGCTGTATACGCGTATTAAATATAAACAGCATCAACTCCAGAATAAGAACGGTGGCGAGGGAATTAAATTCAAACCTCCGCAACTAAATCGCAGATTGCCGAAGTTAGAACTTGCTCCATTCAATGGCGAGCAAGAATCTTGGCCATTATTTTATGAGATCTTCCGCACTACTATTCATGAAAGTGAACAACTCACTGACGGGGAGAAGATTCAATATTTAATGGGTCAATTATCAGGTAAAGCGCGAACTAGTGTTGGAGTTTTACCTACCACTGAAAATTATCCAATAGTTTGGAATGGCCTGGTGGAAAAGTATAATGATAAACGCGTCCAGGCGACGGCCTACATTAACAAGTTATTGAATTTGCCCGCCGTCAGTGAATGCAATAAATTAAGAATCTTTCGTTGATAATTTTGCGTCGCTAGTATCTGCTTTAAAGCAACTCAAAATTCCGTTCGAAGATTTTCTCTTTGTCCACTTGGGATCCCTCAAAAAAGGTACGGAAACATTAAAGGATTTTGAGAAATCTCTTGAAAATGCGTCCGAATCACCAACCACCGATGAGTTTGTCTCATTTCTGCGTAGTCAAGCTCGAGTTTTGCAGCGTACTGGCAAGACAGGTCCCAGTTCCATTCCTGGGTCAAAACGCTCCCCAATTGAACATAGAGTTTCTAAGCAAATGAAAGTGGCAAAAGTCCAACAAAATAATGTTAAAACCTTTGTAGTTCAAGAGACGGAATCGGGTCTGAGCAAATGTGTTTTTTGCTCAAGGACTGATCATTCACACTTATATTTATGTCCGGATTTTTTAACGATTAGTTTCAACAAAGCGATACGAATTTAGTAGAAAAAATAAATACTGCTTCAATTGTTTGTCAAGTTTACATCTTATTCGACTGTGCAAATCGAAAAATAGATGCAAAACTTGTTCCGCACAGCATCATTCACTTCTACACTTCGGTGAAAACATACCACCAGCAGAACTGCAAACTGCATCAAACAAAGTGGAAGTCGAACGCAGCAAACCACCAGTGGCTATTATGTCTAACCCCGCATCCACTGAATCGAAAGCATCTTCTTCTATGCAGCCCCCCGTTCATAAGTGTCTCGTGACGTATTCCACTGGGCGAGATAAAATGCCATCTCCTTCGAATACTGGGAACGTACTACTAGGAACAGCGCAATGTAATTTAGTAGATAGAGATGGTAATATTTGTTGTATTACGCGTCTTACTCGGCTCCGCATCTCAACGCGATTTAATAACTTCTGAATGTTGTAAACGATTAAATCTCCCGCTTTTTCCTCCGAAAAATAAATACGTTTCGGGAATAGGCGAAATTAAAAACGCTATTGAAGGCGAAACGTGTCTTACAATTCGGTCGCGTATAGATGACACGATTCATTTCACTGTCCAACCTATAGTAGTCGAACGCATTACGAATGAATTGCCCACCGCAAAGGTTGATTCAAGAACATTCGAATATTTAGATGGCATTGTATTAGCCGATGCTAGTTACACTACGCCGGGTTCCATTGATATGATTTTAGGTGCGAACATTTTCACACGAATAATTCGTCCCAAACGTATCTCACGCGATGAGAATGAACCTATTGCAATAGAAACATCGCTAGGTTACATAATACTAGGTAATATACCGTGTAAAGCTGTTCCTCTTTGCAACTTTGATTACACGTTTAAAATAACAGAGGATTTCGAGACGCGTATGTCACAGTTTTTAGAAATTGAAGATGTACCTTCCTCCCCTGCGGCCAAGCTCACGCCTGAGGAGCAACTATGCGAGCAATAATATTGCAATACTACGCATCGTGACCCATCCGGGCGCTTTGTAGTCTCATTACCTTTCAAAGAGGACCCAAAAGAATTAGGAGACTCAATGAAACGAGCTGAACAACAATTCTTATCATTGGAGCGTAGGTTACGAGCTAAACCAGATATAAGGGAACAGTACGACTCGGCGATCTTCGAGTACTTGCAAAAGGGTTACTTAAAACCTATAGGTATTGCTTCAGACTTAGCCTCAGAATATCAATATGTTATTCCGCACCACGCTCTAGTTCGCATGGACAAGTCCAGTACTAAGTTGCGTATAGTACTAAACACTAGTATGCCTTCCACATCGGGTAAATTGTTAAATGACTTGCTGTTTACCGGTCCCAATTTGCAAAATAATTTGTTTAGCATATTGTTAACTTTTCGCTTGTTTCCAATCGCAATTAGTGTGGATATTCGACAAATGTATCTGCGCATATTTGTAGGAGAAAAAGATCAGCGTTTTCAGCGTCTCTTGTATAGATTTGATGATAGATCACCTATTCAGATGTTCGAGATGACTCGTGTCCCATTCGGGTTGTGCTGCAGTCCGTTCCTAGCAATTAGAACAATTCGGAGAGAGAAAAGTTCCCCGAGGCTGCCGCTGTTGCCGAGAAGGATATTTATATGGACGACTTGGCCACCAGTTGCTGCTCTGCGGATCAAGGTGCGCAGCTGTCTAATCAATTAATAAATTTCTTCGCTACGGCTGGATTTGAGATGGTTAAATTCTCCAGTAACTCGCCGCTGGTAATGGAGAGCATTCCTTCGTCTCATCGGGTTATGGACGTGGTTGAATTCAGTCCCGAAAGTGACCTCGAAATTCTAGACCTACGCTGGGTTCCAGCTGATGACGTTTTTACTTTCGCAGTAAATGCCTCGTCTGGGGAATGTACTAAACGCAAAATCCTTTCCGCTATCGCTCGCTTGTGGGATTTGATGGGCTTCATCGCTGCTGTCACCTTATTAGCAAAGCTTATTCTCAAATCTCTTTGGGAAGGTAAAGTAGGGTGGGACGATATACCCTCGCAAAATATTGTGTCACTTTGGAGACAATTTGAATTAGAACTACACTTATTAGAAACAATCAAACTGCCACGTCATGTTGGAGTCGAACCTGAATGTGTCATTTCCATATTGGGATTTTCCGATGCCTCCGAACGCGCGTTTGGAGGTGTAGTATATTTACATGTTTATTTCCCCGCAAATAATTGCTAAGTTATCAATTTGATTCGCGCCAAGTCAAAGGTTGCGCCATCGCGCATTGTCATTTCGCTCGCACGCATGGAGCTATGCGCGAACTTGGTGTTATCGCAGTTGATGCGAACTGTGATCAACGCTTATGCAGCACGATGCAAAATTAAAAACATCTTCGCATTTACGGATAGCACCATTACACTTGCATGGATACATTCTTCGCCCACTAGATGGCACATATTTTTTGCTAATAGAATTGCCAAGATACAGGAAAATGTATCGCCACAGCATTTCTATCACATCGCTGGTAAATACAACCCCGCTGATTGCCTATCACGAGGGTTGACACCCGCACAGCTTGTGGATCACCCGCTTTGTATTCATGGCCCTGCTTTCGCTCGGGCACCGGTCAAGGAATGGTCAGTACTGGATTTCGACGCTAACGTGCCAATGGAACTACCTGAAAGGAAGGTCAATACTTTAGTCACAACGAAAGTAAACCCACCTCATAAATCCGCTTCTCTACAAGCTCTCTTCTCGTGTTTCTTCATGGCCTAAGCTGTTGCGTATAGTTATTTACGTCCTACTGTTTGCGAAGAAGCTGCCTCGTAGATTTAAATTATCGCATCTGGAGATAGCAGAAATTAAAGTCTTGCGGGATTTGCAGAACGTGCATTTTCAACGCGAAATAGACCTCGCCCAATCGGGCAAAACACTCCCGCCAGCTTTATTAAAGCTCAACGCATTCGTTGATAAGGGATTATTATGCGTTGGAGGCAGGCTAGCTAATGCTTGTTTTAACTACGCAAGCCAACACCCTATTTTACTTCCTGGCCGCGATCATATAGTCGACTTGATCATAGACCAAGTTCATCGAAAATACTGCCACGCTGGCCCGCATCTTGTCATGTCTTTGCTTCGGCAGAAATATTCGATCCTAACAGCATGCAACATTGTACGAGCACGGATACGAAAATGTAATCAATGCTTCAAAGCCAATCCTAGAAATGAAAATCCAATTATGACAGATCTACCGGAGTGTAGAGTTAACCAAGCTAAATCCTTCTATCATACGGGAGTCGATTACGCCGGTCCTCTGACAATTATTCCCTTTCGCAAACGGGGGGGAAATGCATAAAGGCTTATGTTTGTCTTTTCATCTGCCTGGTAACTAAGGCCATACACATTGAGATGGCTTCTGATCTGAGTACGGATACCTTTATGAATGTATTTAAACGGTTCCTATCCCGCCGCGGTCCAGTTGGTGTAATGTACTCCGATTGCGGCACTAATTTTGTTGGTGCAAAGGCAAACCTGGATAACCTGTATAAATTGCTAGATTCCGCTGAGTACAAAACTAGACTGTCTAATGAACTTCGAGACAACCACATTGAATGGAAATTTAATCCCGCATCGGCTCCGCATTTTGGGGGCATATGGGAAGGAAATATTCATAGTCTCAAAACACATTTGAATAGAGTAGTTGGGAACTTGTGAAGAGATGCAGACCGTATTGATCCAAATCGAGGCGGTGCTTAACTCACGTCCGCTCACGGTATTAAGCTGTGACCCTGTCGAGCCTCTCGCCCTTACCCCGGCGCATTTTTTGACGCTTACTCCATTAAAATCGTTACCGGCGAGGAACTTTTCCGAGGAAAATATCAGTTTGAGAGACCGCAAACAAATGATCGATCATTTGGTGCAATCGTTTTGGAAGCGATGGCGAATAGAATATCTTTCAACATTACAACAACGTACAAAGTGGTTCACTTCATCAGGCAAGGCAATTTCATCTGGAACGGTGGTGTTATTAAAATCCGATAATGTTGCTCCTTTGCAATGGCCACTAGGTATTGTAGAGAAGGTTTATCCTGGGAAAGATGGGGTGATTCGCGTTTTTGATGTCCGTACTAAATCGGGACTCTATCGCCGCCCTGTAGTTAAAATTTGTCCATTACCAACGCAATAATAAACAGTCCACTATTAATAGGTCGTAAGATAGATAGTAATTCTAGTAGTTATAGTTCATAATTATAATTTCCATATCAATTGAATTTAAGTTACGGTCGAAGGATCACGGATGTTGCGCATAGTAGAATTTATACAGTATTTGAAAGGACTCTTAGTCCTGTCAAGCCCGGGCGGATGTTTATGCCGTAATAATGATTTCCATTTATTACCTTTCCCTTCCAAATATCCATTTATTACCTTGCCCTTCCAAATATTCATTTTCCCTCTGAGTTAATTGGAGCACCTCTGGAAACAACATCCAATCAAATCATTGAACGGAGAAATGTTTTAGACCTCAACTGTGAAAAAGTTCAAGTCAGTCAAGCATGAAAACGCATGGCGGGCGTCGCGAATGAATCGGCTCCGGAAAACGTAAAAAAGTAAAATCATGAACTCCGCTTAAAAATAAAATTACTCCGGAAAACGCAAATAGTGAAAACGCAAATAGTGAAAACGCAAATAGTGAAAACGCAAATAGTGAAAACGCAAATAGTGAAAACGCAAATAGTGAAAACGCAAATAGTGAAAACGCGAAATACCCGAACCTCCAATACAGAATACCCAGTGATTTTGTACATGTGTTCAGTAAATTGAAGCATTATTGAATGGATTGTGATAGCATCAAAGATTGTTGGAGACCCAGGTAATCCTCTGTTAAGTGTCCTCCATTCTTCCTTAGAAATAGCATTCACATAATTGGAGAACCCGCAATTATTTCATTTAACAAAAGCTTAGATAGTGCGCAAATATATATATATATATATATATATATATATATATATATATTTTTTTTTATATATATTTTTATATATAGATATATATATATATACATATATATATATATATATATATATATATATATATATATATATATATATATGTATATATATATATATATATATATATATATATATAGGATAGTCTAAAAAGTATTGTATGGTGGGATTGGAAGGGAATTGTTTATCATGAAGTGCTAGAACCTAGCCAAACACTCAATTCAGCTCTGTACTGTCAGCATTTAACGAGACAACAACAAGCAATTCAAAAAAAATGGCCAGAACTGATCAATAGAAAGGGCATTGTCTTCCATCATGACAAACTAAAATTGGCAGAGCTTGGCTGGGAAGTTTTGATGCATCCACCGTATAGTTGAGACATTGCATCATCAGGCTACCGTTTGTTTCGGTCTCTGCAAAACTTCCTCAATGAAAAGAAATTCACTTCGAAAAGGGACTGTGGCCACGTTTTTCACCGAAAAACCATAGAAATGTTACACAGATGGAATGATTGCTCTACCCAAAAAATGAAAAAAAGTCACAGATAATAATGGACAATATGTACTTAGATAAAATCCATTTTAAATAAAAGAAATATTCAATCAAAAAGTCACAAAAAAGTTTCAATACGGTAAAATTAAATGAAAAATTAAAAAAATTCTTTTCAAAAAACGCTATTTAGTTTATTGTATAACAATACTTCCCATATACATGTATTTTGAAAACAAGTTGTTTTTTTCCTCAGTGGTAAGGGTATGAAAAACTCAATGAAGAACGGCTGCTATTTATACCCAAAAGAATAAAGAACAAAAGGATTACAAAATTTTAAGTTAATGAGAAAAGAAAGACGTGTTAATGAGTTTATCGTGCAAAAGGATATATAACATATGGTTTAATTTAAATTACTTAAATTCCATTTTCATTTTTCAAATCCTCTGTTCGATGAGGGGCTTCATGTAACCATTCTTCTTAGCTGTTTCCAAGATATAATTCTTTTCTCATTGGAAGGCGTCTTTGTTTAAAGGGACAATTAACATGCGACGGGTCATCATATTGTAAGCTGCCATTTTTTGTCCAAAATGATGGTTTGACGAGGCTGGTAGAGTCCTTTGAGTATTGGTTTCTTTCCTATATATGTGAAATTCTAGCTTTTGTATGCCTCTTATGATAAGAAGGTCTAAAAACGGTAGCTTTCGCGCAATCTCTTTTTCCATGGTAAAAGATATTCTGCGATGTATCTGATTGAGTACCTGTAGAAGATCTTCAGCTTCATTTTTCTTCACTATGGTGAAAATGTCGTCCACATACCGAGCCAAGTTTTTAGCATCATTCCTTTTGCCTCTAATTCTGTCTCCATCTACTCCATAAACAAACCACTCAGTAGTGGTGATAACGGGTTCCCCATCGCTGCTCCTGCAGTTCCTTTGAAGTACTTGTCTCTGAACATGAAGTAATTTTCATTCATGCACAGGGAGGCCAGTCTACTATAACACCTGACTTTTCTTTTCCATTCCACTGTATGGTTCATATCCAGAGGCCAATCGTCAAACAGCACAAAAGCTTGCTTTACTGGAAGACTCGTCTCTTTTTTTATCGTGCGAGTGCTTGCCTTATGGGGGAATTCCGCGCAATCATCGAGGAGCCATCTGGCTATGTAGTTGGGGTGTTGGTCTAGGCTACAATTTCCCTCATTTCATTTCCCTCCTTATGTGTTTTTGGTAAGCACTTCATCCTAGGTAAGCAAGAATTGGATACACGTAATTTTTTGATGTCACCAACCACAGATTTTATCTCTTTGAGGACTTTCTCTACCCTATTCACCATGTCCGACAGCGGATCCGTTCTCAATTGGTAATAGCAGCCATTATTTAATTTCTCTAGTACAGAACTGTCGTATTGCTTTTTGTCCATTATTACCGCCGAATTCCCTTTGCTGGCTTTTATATAGTACACCGTTTTCTCTTTCAGTTCGTTCACTAGATTCCATTCTGGATTTATTGCCAAAGTCTTTCGTTGTCCTACCTTAATGACCTGCCCTGTTTTTCTTCTCACGTGGTGCTTGTCTTCAGTATCCATGAAGTGCATCCCAGCCTCTATGTCCATTACAATGTCTATTGCCGGAAACCTGTTGCTGGTGAGTGCATATGCAAGACCCTTATTCTGGAGTTTCATCTGACCTTCTGAGAAGCTTTCCGTAGATCTGTTGATGACGTAGTTTTCTGTTAACTCTGCTCTTTGCTCAGTTGGTTTCTGTTTTGCACTAGCTTTTACCCGTAAAAAATCCAATCTCTTCTCCAGAATTTTCTTCTTTCTGTCTGCGTATAAATAGCAGCCGTTCTTCATTGAGGAAGAAAACAACTTGTTTTCGAAATTTTTTTTTTTTTTAATGTTTTTCATTTAATTTTGTCATTCTAGGCGCTATTACCTCCGAAATGAAAATCATAGGTTCAATACGTTTTAGACTTACCAATATATACAGGGTGCGTACGGTATTTGAGGACATGCATAAATGTGACTATGACTTCGCGAATTTTTTTTCCTTTTTTGGCAGAATTTTTAAGAACAAGTTCAAGCGATCATAGACGAGGACCCTTCAAAATCAAAATCAATGAGTGAGCTGCATGTTTCTGAGTACCTTATTCGTAGAGTTGTCCACGAAGACCTTCGTTATAAGTCTTACGTGATGCACAGATGACAGTTCATGTTGGAACAGAGAGTTCTCCGATCAAAACGTCTTTTAAATAAAATCAAGCACCCTGAGGCGCCCAAAATGTGATGGTTTTATATCGACGAAAAAAATTTTGACGAAGATCAAAACACCAATAGCAGAAATGACAGATGGCTATGTTCAAATCCTACGGAGGTTCCTGTTGTTATGCACACAAAATTTCCAGCCACTGTTATGGCTTTAGGACCTGTCAGCAACGAAGGACATGTTATGCCACCACACTTTTTTACTCAAGGGCTTCGAGTGAACTCTGCTGAAAGCATCGAGGATTTGGAGACGGTAGTGAAACCCTGGATAGACAATGTAAGCTCCTTCACATAAAGCGATGGCGAGACAAGATTGGATAGCCGAAAATTTTCATGACCACATAGTCCCGAACGTAGGGCCACCAAGCTCCCCAGACCTTAATCCTTTGGATTATTGTGTATAGGGCGTATTTGAGCGTGAGACCAATAAGCGTCCTCATCATACCACTTCTTCGCTGAAGACTGATATTAATGCCGTTATGGTCAATATGAACAAGGAGCATTTTATTCGGGCATATAATCGTTTCCCGACCTGAATCGAAGACGTTATTGCTGCTAATGGCAATTTCATTGAATAACTTTATAGCCATATATTAATTTAAAAAATTCCTGAAATTTCATTAAATTTTGTTAAAAATACAAGCTAATTAATTTTACTCTCAAGTTGTGCTCAAAAACCGTACGCACCCTATATAAAAAAAATATATATATATATATATATATATATATATATATATATATATATATATATATATATGTATCTATATATATATAAATGTTTATATACATATAGATACATATATATATATATAAATGTTTATATATATATATATATATATATATATATATATATATATATATATATATATATATATATATATATATATCAGGTGCTGTATACCATTTCGGTTGGTCAAGTACTTCAACAGAATTCTCACAATTACGGCTGTAATGAAAGCAATTCAGGAGAAACGATATTTTTCTTTTTAATTTTTTCTGCTTTTGGCTTGAAAATGGACAAGTATTGGGAATCAGATGACAATCAATCATATTACCAACAATCTCGGTGAGTATAGCCTCTCCATTTGTTCCATCTTCAAAGATAGCTTTCAGTAGGAGACGAAGGGTAACGTTTTGGGCAAGTTGGGCTGATATGACTTGAATAACTCAGAAAATTAGTTTTGAATGTCAAGGGCGAAATGGACTAAACTGACTGCAATCCCTTCACAAACCAAAGTAAGTGAGTGTTATATGTTCGAAAATGCATGCTGGGTAGGAATATGAGAGTTAATTTAATCGTTTTCCCTTGTAGGTTTAATGTTATGTTCTCCTACAATTTAAATTTATTTAAAAGGTGTGGTATGACCTGCCTTCGGCAGAACATATGCTCATTAACATTTACCTATATATAAGTAATTTAATACTTATATCGATCTTCAAGAAAAACAGCAGCTCTCTACTTCATAATATTCAAACCTTCTTGTTCTTCTTCTTCTTCTTCTTAGCACTACAGCCCCTTTCGGGCCTTCGCTTGTTGCAAGCAGCGCCTCCAACTGTCTCGGTCGATTGACAGTGCCCTCCAATGCAGAAATCCGAGCAGCGATGAACTGTCTTCGTCGACCGAGTCAGACCAGCGTTTCCTCGGTTTCCCCACTCACCTCCGGCCTTCAGTTCTCTCAACGAATACCTTCTTGCGATTTATGTGGCCAGCTCATTGCAGCTTCCGCAGTCTTACAATCATTGAGACCTCCGGCTCGTCAAAAATGTCATACAGCTCATAGTTGTATCGAATTCGCCATTGGTCCCCATCTAGTTTCGCTCCGATTATTCGCCTGAGGACCCGTCGCTCAAAAGCATTCAATATATTTGTGAGTGCTTGGTTCAGGGTTCATGTTTTACACCCATAGCATAACACAGGTCTCATCACAGATTTGTATAATTGGAGCTTTGTTTTCCTCTGTATACAGCTGGTCTTCAAGATCGCTCAAAAGCATTCAATATATTTGTGAGTGCTTGGTTCAGGGTTCATGTTTTACACCCATAGCATAACACAGGTCTCATCACAGATTTGTATAATTGGAGCTTTGTTTTCCTCTGTATACAGCTGGTCTTCAAGATCGTCAGTATTGAATAAAATATTTTGTTTGCGAACTTAATTTTTCGGCGTATTTCGTCTCTTTCATTGTCCGTTTTCGTTATTTTGGCGCCTAAATACACAAATTCGCGAAAGTTCCCGATATTGTATTCGCCAAGTGTGACATTTTGTGTATTTGAAGTATCTTTCCTCGACTGCGTCATGAGCTTTGTTTTATTTTCATTGATTTGTATTTCTACCAGTTTTGCTTCGCTGTCGAGTTTCAGGGTAAATCCTTCGGCAGCTGTTAAAGACCATTACAGAATGTTGATGTCGTCCGCACAGGGTACTATTTACTTGGCTCGTCTTGTAGAGTAATGTACCTCGCGTATCGACATGTAGCTTCCGTATGACGTACTCTAGAGCCAAATCGAATAGCAATGGGGCCAGCCCATCCCTTTGCTTTAGTCCGATATTTGTGTCAAAGGTATCGGTGAGTTGGTTATTGATGAGGACTTGGGAGATTGTCGACGTCATTGTCATTTTGGTAAGACGGACTAATTTGGCTGGGATGCCAAGGCAAAGCATTATTTGGTACAGTACGTTACAATCAATACTGTCGTACGCTTGCTTGAAGTCAACAAAAATTTGGTGTACGTCTATGTTGAACTCCCAGCATTTTTCTAGTACCTACTTGACTGTGAACAATTGGTCTGTTGTTGATTAACCTGCTCTAAAACCACCAATTTTATTTTCTAAGATTTTAGAAAATATTTTGTACGCCGTACAAAGTAGGGATATGCCTCTATAATTTTCGCACTGATATTGTCACCTTTTTTTGTGGATAGGGAATATAATTGATTGGCTCCACTCTTTTGACGTATGTTCTTGTTTCAAAATGTACTGGATGACTTTGTGAATAGCTTGATGAAAACTGCTGTCCCCATATTTGATGAGCTCCACTAGAATCTCATCGATGCCCGGTGCTTTATTATTCTTTCGGGCTTTGATGATGGAACAAACTCCATCCAGAGACATCTATAGGCTCCGATGTTGTGGAGCTGTGCGGAGGATTCAAGAGGTTCTTGAAATATGATGCCCATTTTTCCTTAATCTTGATTGCATCAGCGATGATATTCCCGATGTCATCACGACAGAGCGTGGTTTTGGGCTGATAACCATGTTTCAGGCTTTCCACGACTTTGTATCCTTGTCTTGTGTTGTTGCTCGCTAAACTTATATCTATACTTCTCAATTTGTCGTCATAGTGTTTTCTTTTCTTAATCCTAATTATCATAGTAGCTTGTTCTTAGCTTAGTTGATTAAATTAGACTTGCTCTGGGTTCAATAAACAATAACATATTTATTTAACAACAACACATTTAATAGTTTTAATAATTAATAGGAAATATTCTAATTGATTCTTTTTGAATGACTTCAAGACAACATCAGAACGATTTTTCGAATCAATATAATAATTATTTTTTCTACAAATCAAAGATGAGGTGACTGATACTAAAAAAAAGTAGTATGATATAGTTTATATTCAGTATTGTGAGTATAGTGGAAAGTGTATGCTCTGAGTTGTTTTTCAATGTAATACTCGTATATAGTATGATAATTAGATGTGGCGAAACCCCACATTACTCCCCCGCCAGCGATTGTAAGTCGCGATAAAAATAAGAATGACGAAATGCATGTGCCTATCTGTACGACAGAGGCCTCGCCGTGACTCGACCAGCTCTTGTTGCGATTGTTACCCGTTGTTGTGTTGAAAGGCGGAGGGGAATTGTGTGGTGTATGTATTGTATCCTGAGAAGAAAAAATGTGCTGTGATGATGTAGATGGAGCGGTTGAAGGATTATAATGAGTTGAAAAATATGGACTGGGTGGTACCAATGTATCCGAGTCCGTGAAAGACTACGAGAAATAAGGTTTCAACGTGTTAATTGTCATGTTTACCCTTGATGTTGAGAGTGTAGAATTTCGTGAGTCTAGCGATAACTTGGAAAGGGCCATCGTATGGTGGATGGAGTGGAGGATGAACCAAACCGACTCTAACAACAACGTGTGAGTATGACTTGAGATGTTTAAATGTGAAAACCTTTTGTTGTGAGTGATCTGTAGCGTTTGCAGGTCCACGTTTCGTGATGGGCAAAGTTCAATCGGCAACGAAATCCGATTGCCCGAGTGTCACACCATTTGGTTGTATGAAATTGCTCGGAAGTCGAGGGTTTTCTCCTTAGAGAAGCTCTGCTGGAGACGCTGAGAATTCTTCTCGACCTAAAGCACGAAGACTAAGCGGTGTTAAAGGAAATGTTCGTTCTAGGGTGGATCGTGGTGAGCCATAAGTGTGGACTTGAGGGTACGATGCCATCTTTCAATATAACCGTTGGCTTGGGGATGGTAAGCCGTAGTGCGTTTGCTTGTGAAGCTGATTAAATGACCAAATTCAGCGAAGAGTGCTGACTCAAACTGCCTACTCTGGTTGATCCCGATGTATTAAGGAACTTCAAATCGTGCAATCCTATTCCTCAAAAGTGAAATGTTGATTAGAGGAATGGCTTCCGGCCAACGTGTGAACAGATCTATAATGGTGAGGATGTATGTGTATCCTTGTGATGATGTTAACAGTCCGGCGTTGTCGATGTGAATGACCTTAAAACGTTCGGCAGCTTTTGGAAATGTGTTAAACTCAGCGCTCAAATGTCTGGATACTTTGCATGATTGACATCTCATGCATTCACGGGCCCGAGTGTTGATGTCTTTGTTCATGCTATGCCAAAAGTATTTGGAAGTGATGTGCTTGCGCGTAGCGCAAAATCCAGGATGAGCAATATCGTGAAAAGAAGAGAAGACTTTCCTTCGGAACGCTAGAGGGATGTAAGGTCTGGGAGTTGGGCAACACTCTCCACAGTAAATGTCTGAATCGGAACCAAAAATTGGGAGTTTTGCAAACTTGAAGCTCGAGTTCTTTTGCAGGAGTGTTCAAATTCCGGGTCAGTGAGTTGTGACTGAGCAACTGCGGCAAAATCTAAAGTACTGGGAAGTGAAATCTCTTCAAGATGGGAAAGTGTGTCTGCGACAACGTTCTCGTGACCAAGTACATGCCGAATGTCAGTAGTGAACTCGCTAATATAGCTTAGATGCCTAAGCTGATGAGGAGTGGCCTTGTCGGGATTTCGCTTGAAAGCAAATGTTAGTGGTTTGTGATCTGTGTATAATGTGAAACGCTGACCCTCCAAATAATAATGAAAGTGCCGTACATACTGATGAGCTGCGAGGAGTTTGCGGTCATAAACACCGTAAGAACGTTGTGCAGTATTTAACTTCACCGAGTAAGTTTTGTATTTCAGTGCAAAACCTGATTTTGGACACGTCTTGGGATCAGGAAAAAAACGGGTTTTGCAGAAAGCCCTAGCCAAATCAGAGCTTTGATGACCCGTAGCCTGCAGCTAAACTTACACCGCAGTTCAACCCCCCAAAATCTGCTTGCGCAATTTGCAAGGGACATGAAAGCTGACTTCTTGCTGCTGAGTAAGCAACACCATAATAAAAGTCCTGCATTATGGCATCCTGACGAAACGGCTACTGCCACCATCTGGGTTTGGAACAGTGATTTCCAAGCGGAGGGTTGTGGATGGAGAGATGATTTCGTGTGAGTTCGGTGCTCAGGGACCACCTTCTTTAGAGGGTACCTAACGCCTAACGAATCGGTATCATCTTTCCAAGCCAAGCTTAATGCTTTGGAAGGCGCTGTCTCCAACGCAGATGGCAACGTGCTCGTTGGGGCAGACTTCAACGCTAAAGCAATCGAATGCGGCATGCCTCAAACGCATGCAGGGAAAATGAGTCCTGGAAATGGTGGCCAAGAAGGCACTCATCGTACTAAACACCAAAAATATGCCAACTTTCCGCCGTATTGGCTGTGAGAGAACCATACGAGACGTGACATTCGCCTCGAAGTCCTTAGTACGGAGGATACACAATTGGAAAGTATTAGAGGACTACTCAGCCAGTGATCATCAGTGTATTCTGCATGAGATCAGTGATGTTGTCTCCCGACGTCCGTGCTTTCGGCTTACTACAACTGGATGCAACATCGGAAGAATGAACGTCGAGAGGTTCATCGAGCTGCTGACAGCAGGTGAGCCGCTGCAGGGAGCTTCGAAGGGGACGGAAGAATTGGTAGCTTAAGACGTGGTGAACTTTACTATGAGCATCATCACAACCCTGGCATGGCAACCCCCAGTGTACTGGTGGTCAACTGAAATCGCTGAAAAGCGAAGAGAGTGTCACAAGCTTCGACGTGAGGCTCAATGGGCTCGGAGCCCTGACGAGGCAAGCAACAGCACAGCAGCATATACGTTGGCCAGGAAATGCCTTCGCAAATTGATTGACAATTGCAAGGCTCACTACTGGCAAGACCTAGTCGACAATGTGAAAATGGCATCCGTGGGGCCTTGGCTACAAGCTGCGGAAGTATGGCGCCCTACGGAAGTTTGGCATACATGACGCGGAAAAGATTGATAAGGTAGTGCGGGCGCTCTTCTCCGCCCATTCCGTCCGTGTTGACGCTGTCCATGGTGAAACAGCAGTTGAGTGTCCACTCTTCACACAGCCGGAACTGGAGGAGGCGGTCCTTTCCTTGAAAGCTAGGAAGGCTCCAGGTCCAGATGGTATTCCGGCTGAGGTGTTGCGGCTTCTTAATCACCATTGTCCTGAATTGCTGCTCAGCACATTCAACGCTTGTCTACGGGACGAGGTTTTCCCCGGTATGATTGGAGGTAGCGAGGCTCGGGCTGATCAGTAAAGAGAAGGGAAGTCTCGAATCGCCGTTTGCATACCGCCCGTTACGCATGCTAAACATAGCTGGGCAGGTGCTAGAGGAACTCATCACAGGAAGACTCACTGACGCGATTCATGCTACTGGGGACATATCCTCTCGGTAGTATGGCTTTAAACTAGGATGCTTCACCATTCATGCGATTGCAGTGGTGGTTAGCACGGTCCAAAAGGCAGAGGCATATACGAGTAGTTGCACCAAGCGACGGATCATCCTATTGGTGACACTTGACTTCAGGAACGCCTTCAACTCCGCTAGACAGGTGGATATTCTGGATACACTAGAAACTCCTTTTCAAGATCCAGAATATCTAATGCGGCTTTTGAGGAACTACCTAAAAGACCAAGGCCTGCGCTACGACACGACAAAGGGCCAACGAGAGATGGCGGTTACATCGGGTGTTGCGCAGAGATCTATCCTTAGTCCAGACGTGTGGAACGTATCTTACGACGGGCTACTGAGACTGGAGGTGCCAAATGAGTCGCGCCTGTTTGGGTATGCGGATGATGTTACGGCTCTAGTCGCTGGACGCACCATTGAACAAGTGCAACTTAGGTTAGGTATGCTAATGCGCCGAGTGAGGGACTGAATAACTGCTCGTGGGCTCAGTTTAGCACTGGAGAAAACCGATGTGGTCATCTTAACAAAAAAGAGAATCCCTAGAGGAAGAATGGTCAGTATTGGAGATATGTGAATCAAATCAATGCCATCAGTGAAGTATCTGGGGCTACTGATCGACTTGAATATGAATTTCTCCGAGCAAATCAGGGCAACGGCTGAGAAGGCTTTTTCGGGAGTATCGGCTCAAAGTCGACTTATGGCCAACGTAGGGGGACCCAGTCCAACAAGAAGACGCCTCTTGATGGGTGCTGTAGGGTCAGTGCTACTGTGCGGAGCAGAGGTTTACCAAAAACACCTGGCACAGGTACAGAGAAGAGGAGCGCTGAGAATTGCGTCTTCGTATCTGACAGTCTTGATTCGGCGGTGAAAGTCATTGCAGGCGTGATACCTGTCGGCCTCCTTGCTAGAGAGCGCCACTCTATTTATCGGCATTAAACCGAGGATGCAAGGGAGATAGTTGTCCGCGAAGAAAGGCAGCACTCACTCAGTCTCGGTGGAATTGCACGAAGGGAAGGTGGAATGTGTCAAACGGTTCCAGGCTAGGTTTTCAGGTTGACAGGGGATTTGTGTGGTGGGTAGTCTGGTCACCCCCTTTTGAACATGGGAGTCCCACACTGTGTGCGTAAATAGGCATTCACCTTCCTACCACAAAAAACAAAAAAAAAATCCTAAAATTGGAGATGAACCCATATTAGCAAAAAAAAATTGTTCTACACTCGCCACTGACTTATGTTTTATCTCAAGTTTAACTGCGGCTAAAATGTCTGGATTGTAACCACCATATGCCTGCAATTTAACTTAACAGACTCAACAAAAGTTGTCTCATTTTCTACCATTTTAAGTGCTGAATAGGAAATAATATTTTCTTCAGCACCCAAATCTATTTTAGATATTAATTCTTTCCATTATCTTTATTTTAGTATACCATGAGTCCCCTTTCTCTATTCCTTCCACTTTAACCACGTCAATAACTAAAGTATTAAGATCAACGCCATCATGTCCAAACATCGCGTTAATTTGCTGAGCCCTGCACCTATTTGTGAAATGATTCGGTTTCTTGCATTTCATACAAAGTTTTCCATAAGCTGGACACTTATTAATAGGATGGCTAAATGAACATCTTTTACAATAAGTGATATTGTTATCAGGTATCTTATTATTATGTGATTTATTTCTTCCCAAGTTCGGATTCTTCGAAAAATTTGCTTCATTGCTTTTAAAAGTATCTTTATTAGACTTGGGCTGATTTACCTTTGTAGATTCTCCCTGGATCCGCTGGACATTTTTTGGTTGCTGGTGTGTAACTTTTGCCACTCGACACTGCTGAATTACTTTTTCAGAGATAAATTTTCCATTCTCAGAAGCTTCTGCTGTAAGTCGGTATTGTTTGTCCGAAGTACAATACGATCTCTCATCATTTGATCAACTATATTTTCCAAATCATCGTCAAAGTTGAATTTTTGAACTTTTCGTAACGTCGTTAAAAAATTCATCAAAGAGTTCACCCGGTTACTGCTGCCTGGTATAAAATTTGAAACGTCCGTATATATATCCGTCGTCCGTCAAAGGCCTTGATTACATTTTGAAATACTGTCTTGTCATTATCACTCAGCTTAAATGTTTCAACAATTTCGACGTCTTTTTCGGACATTACGTTTAATAGCATGGCGATCTGAACCTCATCGTCTAGCTGTTGCGCTCTGAATGCAAGTACAAAATTTTCAAAAGATCTCTTGTACTTACGCCACTCTCCACTTAGATTTTCTTCAAAATTCAATGGTCCGGGAGTCCTAAACGTTGAGTCCATTTTAGCTTTTTAAATTCTGCTATCGGTTTTGGTTTAATCTTTTCTCGCCATGTTTTATATCAACTTTCTACGATTGAGGCGGACTGATTTATGACTAACTAACTGATTTATATTTCAGCTTAACTTCTAAAGATATATTCTTATGCACTAAACTTAGATGTACTAGATATTTAGGACAAACTATAATATAATTCATTTCAATATATAACAGTTACGTTCGAGGGGGGTTTGTGGATTGAGGTGTGATAACAGTACAAAACCCTGAAAATCCTCGTGTGCATTGGCACTTAAAACTAATTCCAGCCAGTAATTCTATTGGGGCTGCACGGTACGGTCAGCTCCCGAAGTATAATCAGGGAGGCCGGGCCCAAAATTATGCTAGGGCAAAACTAAGGGCTTAAATTTGATATGAAAATTCAGATTAATGGTAAAGCATAATATTAATTTTTGTTTTATCGATGTTGCTGTCAAATAGAACTAGAGGTCGAAACGCGTCTGCTCACCTGACAAAGTAAGGTCTGATGGCTTTTCAAGAAAAAGGAGAATTGGCAAGCGTAAAAATGCATTGAAGTAAAGAATTCTATAAAAATTTCTTAAGCTGTCTTTTTATGAAATTATATCGATTAATATATTTTGTGGAAAAGCACTGGAACGATTAATTCAATTTGAAACATTTTAGTGCTTTGAAATAGATCTCAGTGATCTGAAGTCAACGTTTTAGAAAAATTACACATTTGCCGGGATTTCAAATAAAGCAGTTAAGCGAGTAAAATTGAATTAAAAATTTAAACTAATTGAAACAGTGCCCTGGGATTTAGATTAAATGATCTTATCAAATATTTAAAGGATTTTGAAATTGCTTGCCTTTTTATTTCTAAAAATTATTTTTATGTACATATTCTCTGATGCTTATGGTAACATGAAACTAAACAAACCAACTTTCGATGGTCTTAATATGAACTTTACCACATAGTGTTTAATTAAAAAAAAAACAATTTAATTCCATTTCACTTTACACATAACTCCAGCCTTAATTATTTTCACATAGGCTGTAATGAATCCTCACCATGATCAAGTGCTTGCCAGGAGACCTTTATGAAGCATCTTTGTGTAGAATCACTTGACCGTGTAACTTTATTGATATTTCATTTTGCTTTAATTAATTTTCATTTATATGCTCATCCATTTCCACCATTGTGCGCTAATCTGTTTGTTACCTTCTCAATGAGCATCTTAGAGGCTTAATCGCCGATGAAGCCATGACTAATGAGGTTCAATATCGTAGCCCGCCGCATGATTTCTAGCACGAATTTCACGTTGCGTTGCTTCATTGAGACTCTTACTCCGTAGGTTGCCGGGGCTAACATAATTTCATTGACGTCACCGCATGTGCATATTCATGTTTGGATTAATTAAGTTAATTCATTAGCAGCGAACCAGGCCGACGGAGATGAACACGGATTCTGACCCTGGCTGTTGTTCTCAATTAGACTATCAATGATTTTAATTGTCATTATTATTTGTTTCGCAATGGAAATGTTAAATGTATATGACTGGTCCAAGATTTTTGCTAATTTCTTAATTAACTTTTCGCAGTATGGTCCAAGTTTGAAATTCAATTCACAGTGATTTTTGGTTTGTAAAACTAAAAATCGCCTAATATACGTGAAACGCAAATTAATACATGCATTACCGTAATTTTACAGGTTTTTTCTCATGGTTTTTAATATTTCTAATCAAAATTTAACAAAAATGATGAAATATCTACCGCGCTAATTGCGCATTTTCACGATTTTATTGCTTGTCAGCGTTGGGAAAGATGTATTTATACTGATTGGCTGATTTTCAAAAGTGAATGAAATTTAGATTTCGTTTGGGTAATTGTCGTGATAAACAGTTTCAAGATTAAAGACACTTCCGCTAAGCCGCCGTCGGTATGATGTTTCATCTACTTGAATGCATGAATAAGTTGTAACTTTGAGATATTAACGTTTAATGCTAGATAATTAGATGTACTATTCATTGAAAATAATGTCACATGTTACGCAATCATTACATAATATTATGGGTTTATAAAATTCAGTCCTTAACAAGTTGGATAGAGTTTAAAATAAGTTTTCTGGTGCCATGAATCAATGGCTTGAACTACTTGAATCTGTAGAGCGTACAAGAAATCATCGAAGATCGAAGTTTTTTTCATAAACACAAAGCAGTCGTTATTATGTTCTACCTTAAAACAGTTTTTGGAATACTCGACCAGTCGTCTATATTCAAATAACTTCTTCTTCTTCTTCGTAGCACTATAATCCCGCTCGGGCCTTCGTTTCCTGCAAATAGCACCTTCAACTACCTCAGTCTACTAACTGCGTCCTCGAATTCCAAGATGCAAGCAGCAATGAACTGCCTCCGTCGACCGAGTCAAACCAGCATTTTCCTCGGTTTCCCTACTGGCCTCCACACTTCAGCTCTCACAACGAATAGTTTTTTGGGTATCCGTTGTTCATATAATCTATACAATTCACATGGCCAGCCCATTACAGCTTCCGCAGTCTTAAAATCGTTGAGACCTCAGGCTCTTCAAAAGTTTTCCATACATTTTGCCATCTCTTGTACGATTTGATGCACAAACTTACTTTTTCGTATAAACTTTAGGAGTTTGCTATGTCGAGTGCCTCTTGTAGTAATCGAGCAGTCCGCATACGCAAATTGTTCGAGGAACTTTCAAAAAATGTCTTGAGTTAGAGGAATAAAAAGACGTCCCTTGAAATGATGCAAGCAGCTACAGCTTTCGCTCTCCAGGAAATAGCTTCCTCATCAATCACATTGACAACCGATTATGTTTCGGGCGTTATGGTAAGCAACAGCGGCACGTTCTCCAATTCTAAAGGAATTAGCATCAAATTATCCCCTTCGAGTGGTACTTCCAGCACAAACAATACTTTGACCATTCAGGCAAACCAATCAAAACAATTGAGTTTACTCAATTACGCTACAACCAAAGTAGAAGATATCGTGATAAAATAAGAAGAAATCTAATAAGAAAATGACGAACCGAAACTAGAAATTGTTTCTTCACTGATGCAACCTCTTTCAAAGTCTGCACATAATCAGTTATCATCTCTAAATGGAACAATTATAATATCTTCCAATACGACGCTTCACAATGATGGAACTGGAGCCGGCAATTCTATCCATGAAAGCAAGGAAGGCACCGGGACCAGATGGCGTTCCTGCTGAGGTTTTGCAGCTTGTCAACAAGCTTTGTCCTGACTTGTTGCATACTATGTTTAACGCTTGCCTTTCCGAAGGTGTATTTCCGGAACGCTGGAAAGTGGCGAGGCTCGTACTGATCAGCAAGGGGAAGGGAAATTCCGAGTTGGCGTCTGCATACCGCCCGTTATGTATGCTAGACACGGCTGGGAAAGTGCTCGAGAAACTCATCAAGGGAAGACTCACTGACGCGGTCCGTTCTGCCGGGGACCTATCTCCACGGCAGTATGGTTTTAGAGCAGGTCGCTCCACTATTGACGCGATAGCGGAAGTAGTGAGCGCGGTCCAAAGAGCGGAGGCTCACTGCCAGTCAAACAAAAGGGTTGTGTTGCTCGTGACGCTTGACGTCAGAAACGCCTTCAATTCCACTAGATGGGCAGATATTCTGGAAGCACTGGAAAACTCTTTTCAAGTTCCAGAATATCTGATGCGGATTTTGAAGAACTACCTGACAGACTGGAGCCTGCTATATGAGACGAAGGAGGGTCGGCGGAGGATGGAAGTTACATCGGGTGTTGCACAAGGCTCCATCCTTGGCCCAGACCTGTGGAACATCATGTACGACGGGCTACTGAGAATCGAGCTGCCGGATGAGTCGCGCTTGATCGGCTATGCAGACGATGTCGCGGCACTAGTTGCGGGACGCACTGTTGAACAAGCGCAACTCAGACTGGGTATGCTAATGTGCCGAGTGAGGGACTGGATGACTGCTCGCGGGCTCAGCCTAGCTTTGGAGAAAACCGAAGTAGTCATCTTGACAAGGAAGAGAATCCCTAGAGTAAGGATGATCAACATTGGGGAAGCACTCGTTGAGACTAAACTAGCAGTAAAGTACCTGGGCATTTTGATCGACTCGAAGATGCGTTCCTCCGAGCAAATCAGGGCAATAGCTGTCAAGGCTGCAGCGAGTGTTTCGGCTCTCAGCCGGCTAATGGCCAACATAGGGGGTCCCACCTCATCAAGAAGGAGACTTCTGATGAGTGCAGTACAATCTGTGCTGTTGTACGCATCGGAGATATGGTGTGAGGCTCTCAACAAGGGGCTGTATCGAAAGCACTTGGCACAGGTGCAGCGACGGGGAGCGCTGCGGATTGCATCTGCATATCGGACTGTCTCGGAGTCGGCAGTGCTGGTCATCGCAGGAGTGATACCCATTGCCCTCCTTGCCAAGGAGCGCCGCAGAATCTACCTGCGGAGGAACGAATGCGACAGAGATGCTGTCGCCCACGAAGAACGAGAACGCTCACTCAGTGATTGGCAACAGTCCTGGGTGAGCGATACAAAAGGTAGGTGGGCCGCACGCCTTATTGGTGACCTGAGGCCGTGGCTCAATCGAAGGCATGGTGAGACTGACTTCTATCTAACTCAGCTACTGAGTGGACATGGATACTTTCGGTCTTACCTGCACAAGATTGGTAAGTCACGGTCTCCTGACTGCATATTCTGTGCTGGAGAGGTCGATGATACCTACCACACATTTTTTGTATGCAAGAGGTGGGAAAGGCAGCGCGGTGACCTCATTGAAGAAATGGAAGATCTCTCTCCGGATGAACTCACTGGAGAGATGCTCACATCCGTTGACAAATGGAACTGTGTGGCACATTACGCTCGGGCAGTCCTTAAGATAAAAAGGAAAATATATGAGCGCCTGGAGGCGTCCAGGGCGGAGGGGTCTCTTTTCTAGAAATCCCTCTCCCTTCCCCTCCTTCCGTTGGAAAAGGGATCCATGTAGCCCGGTGGCGCCTAAACGCGTAGAGAAATGAGGCTTAGCCCGAAGTAATGTGTCAAACGGTTCCAGGCTAGGTTCTCAGATCGACAGGGGAGGTGTTTAGTGGGTATTCCAAGGGTATCCTTCATGGGAGTCCCACACTGCCAGACTCGGCGGGCGTAAATGCCTTCACCTTCCTACCACAAAAAAAAAAAAAACGACGCTAAACTTCAATTCATCGGAACCAACAATTGTATCGTTCCTAAGCCAGCAGAAGCGAATATTTGTATCTAATTTACAACAATCGCAATCAAGTAAACCCCGAAGTCATCCAGTTACATCTGTAGCGAAGTTAAATGGTATTCTGATTATTTTGTTGCAGACTATTATTTAGCCTGCAAAGACAGTAACGAAAGTTGAATCACCTACGCAAACAAAGTATCCTCACCTTCCATATAATTACCAGTTTCTTCAAAGCTATTACAACCACAGCTTCCAACACAAACAACCTTAACGGCCAATGCTTCAGCAATCCTTTGTTTGACGTCTTTTATGCAAACACGCCCAGTTCAGAGGTTATACAAGGCTATGCATCTCAATTTAATCAACAGCAGCCTAAAATAATTTTTAAATCGTCGCAAATCGTCGCAAATCGTTCCTGTAATGATTGGAGGTACGAGTCAAACAACAACCGTACCGAGGCAATCTACACTGTTAGTTGCAATCCAACAACCGCAGTTGTTCAATGTAAATGTAGAAAACAAACCGGCCGGGGAGACGATTGCGATGACAACGCCATTTCATCGCCAGCGCAGGGGGATTTACGATAAAGCGCACATTGCGTACCAATAATCCTCGAATTCGCTACGCAAGAGGATCGAGTGAAAGCCAGTCGAGTGAAAGCCCGTCCGGAAAAATCCGAACAGCAAGCCATAAATCTTCGATAGCAGGTAGGTATCTAAATGCTGACGCGAGGATTGGCGCGAATATGAACATGTGCTTCGATGAGAGATTTCAGGATTACCATATCTCAAAAAATCAATAAATTTGCAGAAAAACAAATTCGTTCCATGCAATCTTTAAGTTTTTTAATAGGATTTGGCAGCACTCCTATGTTCTGAAATGCGTAAACGAACACGTGCGTCGGAAATTTTATTTGCTTTTTGCTTGTTTCTTGAGCGCGCCAGGCCTAGGCTCAGCCGACGTGCCCCGGATCAGCTGACGTGCCCCTGGGAAAATTCAAAAAGTGTTCAACACAGGGTAAATGAAAGGTGTGGGTACTACGTGAATGTACCATGGTCTGGGGTTTGCGGACGGCATTTGGAGTGTAAAATGGTGGATACATTCTTTCGTTTGTGAAATTTCGATTTAATTTGGTCAGCGCAGTGGATTTGTTCGACATATTCTGTTTGCAAGAAATCCTAGCCTCTACAGAAATAAACATTCAAGTGCGTTCGACGCTGCGTACACAGCGTGGTGATATGAATTTCACGTTTAGCTATTTGAACCGTTTATATCGGTGAAAACTTTTCACTCTCAGGATCTGCATAGACCATTATTGTGCAAGATTTGTTTTATTTGTTTAATAGCCAGTTGAATGTGTTTAATTGGCATCGTGCAAGGTGATTATAGATTAACTGAAATCGTTGGAAATAGCCTGGTTGGATTTATCTGCAACTGATCATATTGCAAATAGTTTTCCAACTGTTCGACTTAATTGATTTGTGGCAGAAATTAAAAGACAATAATTTATTTAAAATCAAAAGTGGGAAGTGATAACATAAAAAAGGAAAACAAATAAAAAAACTCTCAAATAACACTTAGTGAAAATATATAAAAAAATTAAACGGTCCTTAAAAGACAAAATAACTTGCGGCTAAAAAAAATGGACCAAGTAAATTGTGGTTCAGCATCTATACACAGAGTTTCACTTATTTTGGACCCTTCATTAGCATCAATAGGGGAGAGTTGGTTAAAGTGGCCCAGTCGGGTAAAGTGGTCACCTTTTATTTAAGAATGAACCAATAAGCGTCATCTGTCAATGGCGAGTGGAACAAAATCATCCATCGACGCTGTATTACTGTAGACGATGGCAACGCGTCAAGTTCGTGTGAAAAGTTTTTATAAAGAAAAAAGTGGTTTTCGCTATCTTTCATCTAAGGTGAGTAGTCTAAATCTTGTAATAAGATTCTATGATAACTCAAAACGAAAAGCAATGTCATATTATATTGATTTGGTACATTAGTGAACTATTCATTTCGCGGCAAATTAAGAAAATTTATTCGCGTTTGACATTTGAGCAAGTGTTGTTTACGTTGCGGTCCGTTTCGGGTAAAGTGACCTGGTATGTGGGTAAGTAAAGTGATCTAGTAGGCCACTTTACCTGCCTTAGTACAGCATTTTCGAGTAAGAATAAATATGATATGTATTCTTTCAGAAATGCCAAGTTCATATAAACGCATATCGCAGCAGCAGACTTGGGACCCGGATGCGATGGAAAAAGCTATTAAAGTTGTCAGGAGTAACGAAATGGGGTTTTAAAAGGCAAGCAAAGAGTTCAACGTTCCTCGTTCGACGCTCAAACGACGCGTTCAAGGAAAAAACAAAGAAGCCGTTGAAAATATAAAAATATTGGGGTCTTATTGTCCAATTTTTAGTCAAGAGCAGGAAGAAGAATTGGTGCAACATATTTTGGATATGGAGAATCGTTTTTATGGACCAACATTGCAGGATGTTAGAAGACTAGCCTATCAACTGGCTGAACGAAATAACATAAACCACAAGTTCAGCAAGGAGACTGAAATGGCTGGAAAAGCATGGATTGCTGCCTTCAGAAAACGTCATCCGGAATTGACATTAAGAAGCCCAGAAGCAACCTCTCTCGCTCGCGCGCAAGGTTTCAATAAAGTGAGTGTCATGGAATTTTTTGACCTCCTAGAAGAGGTGAGGTCTGATATAAACTTTCAATCTCATCGTATTTTTAATGTCGATGAGACAGGCTTTACCACAGTCCAGAGCAAAAGCTCTAAAATACTTGCACAAAAGGGGAAAAAGCATGTGGGTGCTATCACCTCTGCAGAACGGGGTATATTGAGCACCGTCGTGATCTGTATGGCTGCTGGTGGAAACTTTATTCCCCCTCTTATCATATTTCCTCGGAAGAGAATGAAGGTGGAATTACTAGATGGGGCACCACCGGGTACAGAATTTGCTTGTCATCCGTCAGGGTGGATGCAATTGGATATTTTTACAGAATGGTTTAAGCAATTTCTTAAATTTGCCAAGCCAACTGAAGACGATCCGGCGCTTCTTATACTGGATGGGCATAACACGCATACAAAAAATTTGGATTTTATTGAATTGGCAAGAAAAAACTACACTACCGTCTTATGCTTGCCCCCCCGTTGCAGTCATAGGCTTCAACCACTGGATGTGTCTTTCATGGGGCCTTTGAATAAGTATTACATACGTGCAGTTGAGAAGTTTCTTCGCAATAATCCGGGAAGAGCAATATCCGTATACCAATTCAGCAAACTCTTTGGTGAAGCCTACAGCGAGGCAGCACAACAGTCTATTGCAATCAATGGTTTTCGTAAATGCGGGATAGAGCCAATAGATCGCAATGTCTTCAAGGATTATGATTTTTTGGCTGCAGACACCACCGATGTGGCTTTTACTGAGCTGGAATCACAACAAAATGAGAACAACAAAAAGGATGAGACATCTAACACACTCGATACTCCATCCGTTTTGCAAGATAACTTGGGAGGAATGGTAGCAGTGACGCCACAGATATTAGATCCACAAACGAGCACTGGAACGGCAATAACATTGGATCCACAACCAAGCACGTCATTCGCAATTTCACCCAAAAATTTGTTTCCAATTCCCAAAGCATTGCCTAAAACAACAAAAAAAAACAAATAGAAAAAGAGGCCGCACAGCAATTCTCACTAGCAGTCCATATAAAAAGGAGTTGGAAAAAGAAAAAAAAAATCGACAAGAACCAACGAACATATCTAAGCTTGATATTATTTCTATGAAATCTGCAAAAAAATCTAAAACTCAAATTAGTAAACACACCAGCCTTGATGATGATAAGAATGTAGATGGTGACGCTGAATGCTTTTATTGCGGAGAAGTTTGGTCTAACTCGAAACACGAAGACGGTTGGATACAATGCTGCATTTGTAAACGATGGGCCCATGAAGCATGCTCAGGCTGCGATGACCAAGATGTAAATTTTGCATGCGAATTTTGTTCTTAACTTTTAAACCAAAAATTTTGATACGGCTCGAGTTCGAATGGATCTCAATTACTTATCATGAAATATCTTATATTACTTATCATGAAAAATGAAGCATTGTTTAGTTCCTTTGTAGTAATAATAAGGTCCTAATTAAATATGAATAAAATTTTAGTTGATGTATTGACAAGTAAGTATCTTTATTGGGTCTATGCGACTTTACCCATTTCGTGAATTTCCCATTTCAGTTTTAAACTTAAAAATAAGATTATTCATATTGATTAAAGTGAAAATAGCAATGTGATATGAAAACTATTTTAATTTTAGATGATAAAACAATGAAGTGACATTGAAAAAATGATATTATGACAAATGGCATTCATTTAAAGTTAAGGGTGGCCACTTTGCCCGACCTTCCCCTACCCAAAAGTTAAAACTTATGCTGTTTGTGTGATGAATTTTATTTTTGAAGTTTTTTTCCTCAACTAAGCCGCCAATGGCGACGGGCCCTCCGACTGTAATCGGGAAACTTGAGCAGTCGTCGAGTAGCTCCACCACGAGAGAACTTGTTTTCCGTATCCGAAACGTGAAATTATGCAGTGATAAATTGATATTTGAAGTGCAAAATTGAGAAAGTCTACTGGTGAATTTGTGGAAACCGACAACAGTTCATTTGGATATAAGTGAATGGAATCTCTTATGAAAGTAATTTTAGTTGTCTATGATGAGAGTATAAGTCAAATTTCAACTAAGTTAATTGGGTGGATTAAAGGAACTAAAAGTAACGTAATTTGCCTCTTATTGAATTTTTGACACAATGAGAGGATAATGTAACGTTAAAATATATACATATAAAATGAACTTTAGCGAAATCAACAGATGCAGGAGACGCCACATTCCAACAAAGTCAAGCTCAAAGTTAAAGTCAAAACAGTCATCGTTATAAATTTTAAAAGAATATAAAGCAAATTTCAAACAATAACAATACAACAACTTAATGGCTCAAGTGGCTCTCTAAATTTATATGCTATCAGTTAAACACATTTTATCGAAAAACTAAAGGAAATTCAAATTAATTAAGATTTTTACATATGTTATGATTTGATTGGAAAAAAGAGAAAAAACCAACCAACACTATCCCAAAATTATTTTTAATTTTAACATAACAGTGAACTTTGATCCTACACCTAATATGTTATAACTTCATTCTATAAGTAATATAATTCAATCAAAAACTTTATCTTATACTAAAGAATTCTATCACAATATTCCTAACCTAAGCGTTTAACCTTACCTCGCATTCCAACAAAAAGCGCTCGTCGAAGGAATGTGGTGAGTACCTTGTTGTTTTTTATCTATTGACTTGAAGATAATAATCCTTTTCTATAAATGTACTTTGTGACAGTATTAAAATTCGAATGTTGTATTTCTTCTTCTAAGGGGATAAATGTAGGAGACATTTAGACATTAAAAAAAGTAATTTGTACGTTGATACTTTAATTTGGTTAGAGACTCACTTTACTACATTTGTATATTTCAAAATGAATCTATCGGAACAAAAAAAAAGATGTGATGTGATCCTCTCTACCAGGTATGGGACCTGCAACGTTGATGGGCTCGTCCGCAAAATTGAGCTAGCCATCGGACGTACATTCTTCTTAGTTGTTTTAGGGACTCTTTTCAGGGATGATTAGCCTTCATCTTTCTCAACATGGCAAAGTCATCGTTTAGATAAGAAATCCGGTTGGGAAGGGTGCGAGGGGGTAGCACTACCACCCGGGTGCCCCACTCTTTTTGTGGGCTTTGAATATCCGCGAACATGTTGGTTTCGTGTTCAACATCACGCACGGTTAAATTGGAAAGGTCATCACGTCTTTTCGTTCAATGCCTTTCGTTCGATTATCTCGGCCTTCGACATTTTTTGAAGAAGGTCCTTGCACTAGCGAGAATAACTCACCCCATGACACCGCAAAGCTAGCTGCCAGCACGCTTGTGCATCACCTGGCAAGGCCATTTCCAACTGAGCACTAATTTTTCGCCGATTAAGGTAGCAGTCCACTGCTGGAGTCCTAAACGGACTTTTAACATCTTCTTAAATACTAAACTCTTCTGTTCTCCAGTTTTTTAAATAAATTTTTCTTAAAATCTTTTGCCTGAAATTAATTTCAAGATGTCTGAAAAACGTGCAGTATCCTCTGCCACCGGCAGAATATATATGTTCCAAAATAAATACCTTTAAGTATTTGCTTGATCTAAAATACTTTTAGTAGTCTTTCTTTCATTCTTGATTGAAATTTTCTACGTAAAAGTGGTTTTTCAAATAATAAAAGGAATACTTCAACTTCTATGTAATAATATCTATTTTCTTCTTGTTAGCACTACACCCCCTCTTGGGCCTTCGCTTCCTGCAAAAAGTGCCTCGGTCCATTGACCGCGCCCTCCAATTTTGAAATCCGAGCAGCGATGAACTGTCTTCGTCGACCGAGTTAGACCAGCGTTTCCTCGGTTTCTCCACTGTTCTCCGGATTTCAGTTCGCCTAAGAATACCATTTTGGGTATCCGTTGTTCGTCCATACGATTCACATGGCCAGCCCATTGCAGCTTCCGCAGGTTTACAATCGTCGAGACCTATATGTAGTTCGTCAAAAATTTCATACAACTCATGACTGTATTGAATTCGCCATTGGTCCCCGTCTAGCTTCGCTCCGAATAATTGCCTCAGGACCCATCGCTCAAAGGCGTTCAATATATTTGCGGATGCTTGGGCTAGGGTCCTTGTTTTACACCCATAGCAAAACATAGGTCTTATCACAGATTTGTATACTTGGAGCTTTGTTTTTCTGTGTCTGCAGCTGGTCTTCAAGGTCGTCAATACTGAATAAAATATTTTATTTACGAGCTGTATTTTTCTGCTTATTTCGTCTCTTTCAGTACCTGTTTTCGTTATTTTGGCGCGTTACTACTCTAACTCGCTAACATTTTCAATACTGTATTCGCCAAGTGTGATATTTTGTATATTGAAGGTACTTTTCCTCGACTGCGTCATGAGCTTTGTTTTATTTTCATTGATTTATTGTCTTACTACTTTTATTTCGCTGTATCAACATTTTTATGTCATCCGTATTGACTACTACTTGTCTCGACTTGTATAGTAATGTACCTCGCATATCGACAAGTAGCTTCCTTATAACGTATTCCAGACCCAAATTGAATAGCGATGGGGCCAGCCCATCTCCCTGCTTTAGCCCGATATTTGTGTCAAAGGCATCGGCGAGTTGATTATTGATGCGGACTTGAGAGGTCGTCGACGTCATTGTCATTTTGATAAGACGGACTAATTTGGCTGGGATACCAAAGCAAAGCATTATTTGGTACAGTACGTTACGATCAACACTATCGTTTGCTTTCTTAAAGTCAACGAACATTTGGTGTACATCTATCTTGAACTCCCAGCATTTTTCAAGTGCCTGCTTGATTGTGAACAATTGGTCTATCGTCGTTCTGCTTGCTCTAAAACCACTTTTTTTGTGTTAGGGAGATGAATGCTATTTACGCACAGAGTGTGGGACTCCCATGCGCGACTGGACTACTCACTAAACACCTCCCCAGTCAACCTGAGAACCCAGACTGGAACCGTTTGACACATAACTTCGGGCCAGGTCTCGTTTTGTTACGTCGTGGGGTGCCTTCAAGCTGGGGAGTCCCTTTCCTAGCGGGAGGGGAAGAGGAAATGCCAGAAGAGCGATCTTCCAGCCCCAGCACCCCCGGCTGCTGTGAGTCCCTTTTATCTTTTAGGACTGCCCGAGCATAATGTGACACCTGGTTCCATTTGTCAACCGATTCGAGCATCACCGCAACTATATTATCCGGGGTGAGCTCTCCCGTCTCCCTGTAGAGTTCCCTTCGCAGCCTGGCCCATTTCGTACACGCAAAAAATGTGTGACAGGTATTGTCCTCCTCTCCTGGGCAAAACCGACAATCGGGAGACCATGACTTACCGATCTTGTGCAGGTAAGACTGAAAACACCCATGCCCGCTCAAAAGCTGGGTCGGATAGAAGTCAATCTCACCACGCCTTCGATTTAGCCACGGTCTCACGTTCGGGATGAGGCGCGCAGTCCACCTTCTCTTCGTGCAATTGACCCAAGACTGCTGCCAATCGTTGACCCAGCGCTGTCTCTCCTCGCGGACAACCATCTCCCTCGCATCCTCGTTTCGGATCAGGTAAATAGTGCGGTGCTCTCTAGCCTTGACACTCCCCAATAATACTGTTGGCGTATGATCCAATTATATTCTCAAAGATCTTTGAAAATATTTCGTACGCCGTAGGAAGTAGTGATAGCTCTATAATTTTCGCACTGTAACTTGTCACCTTTTATGTGGATAGGGAATATAATTAATTGGCTCTACTCTTTCGGCAAATGTTATTGTTGCCAAATGTGCTGGATGACTTTGTGAATAGCTTTATGAACACTACTGCCACCATATTTGATGAGCTCCACTAAAATCTCGTCGATACTCGGCGCTTTATTATTCTTTTGGGCTTTGATGGTGGGACGAACTCCATCCAAAGTTGGTGGGGCCAATTGAAGCTCTCCACACACATCTACAGGCTTCAACGTTCTGGAGCTGTGCGAAGGGTAAAGGAGGTTCTTGAAATATGATGGCAATCTTTCCTTAATTTTGGGTTCATCAGCAATGATATTTCCGATGTCATCACGACAGAGCATGGTTTTGGGCGTGTAACCACGTTTCTGGCTTTTCACTACTTTGTATGCTTGTCTTGTGTTATTGCTCGCTAAACTTACATTTATCCTTCGCAATTGGTCGTTATAGTATTTCTCTTCTGAATCCTAATTATCTTATTCGCTACTCTTCTGAGATTCTCATAGTGTTCTCTCTTCGTTCTGTTCTTCCTACCTATGTAGGCTTTCTATATCTGATTCTTTTTGGCTAACGCATTCTGGGACTCATCACCGAACTAATCATTTCTCTTGCGCCAGGCATGATGTACGCTCATTTGTTCTGTCATAGTCTTAATGGCTGCTTTCACTTCCATCCAGAGCTCTTTGCTTGTTTTCAATGGTGGGTCTGATGAGATGGGTGCCAGCTACTGGTCGAGGATCTACGTGTGATTTTTCAAAACAGACACCGTTTGGAGCGTACCGATGTCAAATCTTTGTAGCGGACTGGTCTTTGCCGAATACAGCTTTAACATTCGACATCGATAGGTTACTTTGATCAAGTAATGATCTGAGTTACACTTGGCTCCTCGGTATGTAGAGATGTCAAGTGTGCTCGAGGCCCAACGTTGTTAGATCAGAACATGGTGGATCTGGTTTGGTGTGTTGCTGTCCGGTGATACCCCGTTCATTTTATTTATGTGTCGATAAGGGAAGCAAGCCGAACGTACAACTAGATTTCTGCTATATGCAAAGTCAATCAGGTGCTGGCCGTTATCATTTTTTCTATCGTGGAGGCTATATCTTCCAGTTGTTCCGGATGAAGTGGCTTGTTCCCAACCTTAGCGTTATAATCAGCCAAAATTATTTTTGTTTCGTTTGTAGGCAATAAGTTGACTATCCTCTATAGGTGATGTTAGTATGTTTCTTTCATTTCTTCGTCCTTTCCTTTGGTGGTGGATCTATGTTAATCGGCCAGATTTTGTAAAGTTTCGCTTTTATACGGATTGCACACAATCATTCATTGACTGCCTTAAAATCAATAGCGTGTGATTTGAACTCCCGATCCAAAATAAAAGCCACTCTGAATTCTCGCTTTCTAGCAGGCTTCCCACTTTTGAATATTGTGTGCGATCTCGTGTCTTTTATATCATTTCCAGTTCAGTTTGTTTCCTGGATTGCTATTATTTCTAATTGTTATTGACTGGCCCGTTGTAAAAGGTCCTTAACAGCATTGAATTGAGTGATCTGACATTGCAGGATCCAATGCCATAGTCCTTTTTTCGTTTGCGAGGTCATTGGTGTAGGTCTAATACATTCTAAGTCATTTCTGCAGGTTTCGAAACAATGTAGGGATTTCCAGGGACGGAGAGTTAGTCCGTTGCCCGATTTGCATGGAACCAATATAATGCTTAGCTTTATGCAAATTATCATGTAAATATTTACATTTGAAGAAACTAAAAAGATTTGTTTGCGTCTGGGGGAATGCGAGCCTACGGTCCCAGGAGAACCCCAAGTTGAGAGTACAGCGTGCTACTACCCACAGTACTTAGCTCCGTTGATGATGAGAATATTCACACCATTTACTGACATCAGTCCATAATATGTCCTATGCACAGGTAGGGAGACAAATTAAGGTGTGAAAATTATAGAGGCATTGCTCTACTGTGTACGTCGTATAAAGTGCTCTCCAAAATCACAGAATTAAGATTGAAGCCTTACTATGAAAGTATTACAGGAAAGTATTAGGGAGCCTTTCGAAGTGGGTGGTCTACAAAAGACTAAATATTCTCAGTAAAGCAGGTGCTTGAAAAGTGTTTGGAATATAACATTGACTTGCACCAACTCTTTGTAGTATTTAAATAAGCATACAATAGTCTCGACAGAAATGCGCTGTGCAAAATAATGCTTGACTTTGGTTTCCCAACAAATTCAGTTCGCATGATCAAGGTCACGATGCTAAACACAGAGTCCAAGGTCAAAGTAAACGAACGGACAGTTTATAATGGAATCAAGCTTAAAACAAAGAGATGGACTTGCCCTAGTGCTCTTGAATATTGCGCTGGAACACGCCATTAGGAAGACATCAGCTGAAAAGTTTGACTACACTGATGTTCAACTCCGCATAATTGGTAGCATATGCTGATGACGTCAATATTATAGCACGTTCAATATTAAATTCCAAAGGAGCATTTCTGAGTCTAGAATGAACCAAACCAAATTTGCCTACGAGTTGATGAAACTTAAATTAAATTTAGAACTCATAGGAGGAAGAAGACTCCAGTTAGACCAAACCTGAATATAGGCGACTACAATCTTGAGAGTGTCGATGATTATGTATATCTTGAAGCTAATCTGAATAGAAGAGGCGCTGAAAAGGACGAGGTTGGATTTCGCATAAACACCGCAAATAAAGCCTTTTACTGCGTACTTCCCATTCTAAGGTTCAGAGTTTTGCACAGGCAAAACAAACTCCGCATTATAACACACTAGCCAAACCTGTGCTATTAAATGGAAGCGAAATATGGACCCTGACGAGTGAATTCGAAAAGGCAGAAAACTTATTGGAAGGCAAAGTACTCCGAAAAATCGACGGCCTAATGAAACAAGGAAAAGAGTGGGGACTAGTTATAATGATGAGTTGTACGAGCTTTTTGATGATCCACTTGTTCCCTCTTGCGTAAAGTAACGTAAATTGCAATGGGCGGGCCATGTAGAAAGAATGGAAGGAAATTGGCCATCCAAAAGAATATTGACGGATAAAGCACAAAGCAGACGTCGAGCGGGAAAATTGAGGACTCGATGGGAAGACACAATAGAAGCTAACAGCAGATACTTTTTGGGAGTAAACAACTGGAGGGCAAGGTTGTGGAACCGTGATGATTGGAGGAGCTTAATCCTGGAGGCCTTTTGGGTGCTCGCGCCATCGATGATGATGATCCTTAAATGAGGAGACCACTCTCTTAAAATCCTTTGAAATGTTTTCGGCTTTAAAACTTTGATTAACCAGAAACTTCGAGCTGTTCACAAAATTTGAGGACGCTGGCTATTTAGTCCCTGAGAAAGACAGGTACCGATTTTAACAGAGTGTTGCGATATTTTTTTTTAACAACCTCAAACATTAGCTCTCGATTGCTTGGGTGGAATACTGATCGCAGGGCTGATTTGGGAAAAATTCATGGAATACATGAACAATTAGGTAAGGAGTAATCAGATCGTTGAAGATGTTAACTTTGCGAGCCTACCTGCAACAACTATTCCTGGTAGGTAGCCCTAATACTATTAACCCTAAAGTGAGTACTAAATATTTTATAGTCTGGCTGCAGTCTCCTGTTGCTGTGGAAAATTTTTATTTATAAGAAAATTTTTTTACAATCTTTGAAAAAATTGCGTCAGGAGTACGAATTCCTATATTTTTCTGAAAATTATTTTTTTTTTCGTTAAAATATTTTACATTTTGACTTTTTAGCGGTGTGTTGGTAAAATAAATTGTGTTTGGTGGATCTGAAGAAGTATTTGAAATCTACGTTTTTTTTATGTTTTCGGGTAGTGTTCTGTTTGAACCGTGTCTAAGGCGACGTGCTTGAGTAGTTATTGTCTTTATTACGTGTTTTACTTGATGCCTCGAACGAAGTTTCAGAGATGATTTCTGGGGAATAAAAATCTCGCTCGATGACTTATTCAGGAAAGTAACAGTCAATGAAAATTCATTTAAACTTTTTGTTTAGAGTTATTGTTACATTTTGGCATCTATCTTAAAATCAGTGATTTTAAAACAGACATAATACCTTAACTGACCATGACCAGTATAGAAATAACATCCCTGCGAAAAGAAATTGCGAATTTATAAATTTGCTGATATCACTGAGTGTTTCAGGTTTATTGCCTCTTTCATATTTTCAAAATAAAAATTGACTATATCAACCCTAGACCGTAGTTTCAACTTGACTATTGAAAAAGTGATACGCTTGGTAAGCATTTTTGAGTCTAGAACAAACGAAGTGAACAATAACACCAAAAATTCTAATTTTTATAGCTTGAATGATAGATAACTCCATCGTAGACTAAAACCACAAAATGTTTAGTTAACATAAACTCTTCTGCTCGTAAAATCATAAACCATGCCTACCATAAATTAGTTCACCTGTCATCATTATCACACATTTTAATAGGGTTATTAACTCATTTTACATTCCACTGCCTTACTCATTATCACAAATCTCTTTCCTCATTAAGAATAGTGCCCCTTTTCAACACGTTTGTAAATTTTCAAAAAATTGAAATACAATTGAAGTTTGTTCCACAGTTGCAAGCTTACATCCTCTAGTTATAACCAAGCCGATATTGAATTTAATTCTCGAATGGAACTTAATAAAAATTCTAATTTTTTGGTTATAATTGGAATAATTCCTGTGAAAATTGCTTACTATGCGCATAAAAATTAGATAATACCAGCTGCTACTGAAAATACATTAAACCGAGTCAAGACAACACATTCGTCTTGTTGTATTCGCTTGAGGGTTTTATTAATTTTTTAATGACATCTCGTAAAATTACCGAGTATGAGAAACTACGATTGAAGATTTCCAAGAAATAATTAAGATACAGTGAAAAAAGTAGACCCACTCGATTACTGCGTTTGCATCCGAACGATAAAACTTTTGATTGACAAAAGAACAAAGCTATTGTGGACTCCACATGTGCGTAAGTTGAAGAAATTGGGGAAATTATTTTTGAATCAAACTGCTTATATTACAATTCCTCGATTAAAGTAACAAAAAAAAAACCGAACAACGAGGTGCTCTAAATTCTACCTAATTATGGTTGCTATTAAAGAGGAAGCTCTATTCTGGTTTGATAATTTTATCTTAATTGAAATGTACTTTGTCATTTTCTCGAAAGTTTGCTGGCTCTTACACTTTCTTTGCCCGAACAGGAAATCAGTTTTTTCCTAATTCCGTTTCCGAAATACTCTTATTGCCCTCCTCATTACTGTGTTTCTTTATGAGTTCTTACCAGTAGCTACATCTAAGTGATTCGAGATCGCTTTATAGCATTCTGATTGCATGTGGTATCTTATCTATGATTAAGATTTCCTGCTGTTCGTGATTGCTCATTAAAACTGTTAGTCAGCGTTATAAAACATTAAGTACTTTAACGCTAATGTAAAAAGATTAATTGCTTGATGGGCGATAATGATCCATTAACACTTTTTGAGCGTATTTTTTACACAGAAACCTATTAGCCATTGTACTGGATGTAATTTAAACAATATCAAATAACATTTTAATGAATGTTTGCTTCCATTTCAGCTTAATTTAACGTAAGCTTTGATCTGCATCCACTTGCTCCTCCAATTTTTCATACAATCAAGATTGCGAAAAGAAATCCACCGGAAATTTGTTTATGGCAGACCAATTAAATTTGGATGATCCAGTAAAGGAGAAAAATACTGAATATAATTAGTCTTGCTATCAAAATTGGCTGAAATCTAAGAAGATACTGTCGAATAGCGTTTTTTCGTTGCTTGAATCAATTAGCAAACATTTTTACTATGTATTTTTCTAGCTCGAAACGGAAACAATGGCCAACGTTTAAAAACTTAAATAACTGTTGAAGGGTTACAAAATACTGATAAAAAGGATTCTTTGCTGAAGAGGATGTTACTAATCTTTTAGGGGGTATGAAAAAACATCATATGAATATGAGACTATTGACTGAGTGATTAATAGGTAACCTCCGCAGTAAAAAAAGGAATCAATAGAAATCGATTGAAATACTTAAGAGAATAGCAAAAGGTTGTAGGATGGTAACCAAAATTTGTGTTATTTCATACCACCCGGTAGCTCACCTGCGACGGCATGGGGTACAATTAGAAGGCCTGAAGTCAGAAAGAAAAGAAAGGTTTATTAAGAGAACATGCGTCAATTCCGAACCCCTCTAAGACATCAATGCTCACACACTCACCTCCTGAAATTGTCTTCAATACATAATATTTTTCTTTCAAATTTTCAATAAAAAAATTATTTTTAAGTTAATTACAAAATTATTGACATTCTTTATTAATCCATTAAGTTTATTTGTATATTGTATTCAGTTCTTTTATTCTTTAGAAACAGAAAAAAGATAATTTTAAATGCCACGCCAAAACTTGATGTGTTTTGCTTTAACTGAAATTTAAAATGATTGGTTTTTACACATTTGTCGATCATTATTCATTTTTGAGTGAATCTTTATGCTTAATGTCATGTTTATGTTTTGGCAGTTTAATTGCTCGACTTAGCTTTTACACAATATGTCATTTTCCAGCCAATGGCATAACGATGCAACAATAAATATGTGTATGACATAGTTCTTAATTTCTTAATGCTCTTATGCATACTCAAGCCACATCACATAGATTTTAATATTAATAATCAGTGACGCACAGTGTTAAAAAAAGATAATGTCCTTTATATGCACGCTCACATACATGTGCAATGAATGTTCCTATTAACAAAATAATTTTGTTCAATATTTGCCAATAATTACATATGTGCGCATGTGAATTGTTAACTAAAAGGAAGTCTTTGTTTATGGTTTAACCCATGTGTTTACGTAAATATAAAAGCGCATAATTACCGTCAAAAGTGACAATTTTAATGGATTTAAATTCACTTATCAATTCTCAACTTCACTTAATGTTGCAACTCCCTAAAGCTTTCCAATCACACTATATATCAAAACTTATTGTGTGATACACACCTACGAAGTCATAACTTCCTTATCAATTATTTGAAAATGTTTGGGGGATTCCCCGTATTTTGGACAGGCTTTTCCGTGAATTGCCAAAATATAAGTTGGAGCCTAGTGTACTATGGCTAAGCAAACGTAGACTTCTAGATAGGAAAGAATCCAGTTGGTGCAAACGCGCGTCTTGCACATCGTACAGAATTCTGAAATTTTAATTTAAAATAAAAACGCCAAAATTACTTGCCTTGACGAATGGCGTATACCGTCGGTAACTTCTGTGACACGGTGGAGATTAAAAGGCCGTCGCAAATATTCCATTTGGTTGGCAGACATCACGGATGCTTGAGCGGGCTCTCGATGCTTAGCTCGGCCAATAATCATGCGTACCATTTATCTTTTGAAATGTCTAAGTGAATCGACCCATTCTGATCCAGATTCGGAGGAAAGCGCAGCGTGAGGAATTTCGTTAGAAGCGCTGAATAAGGATACGAATTGGGGACTCGAGCACATGATTATCATTAATAGTCACGGTTTCTTTACTATGTTTTATTGGGTTCAATAATTGATAGTTTGGGCCACTTAGATTATAGGAAAGGAAATTATAACACTAAATATATTTTTTTTTTTCGATTTCGCAATAGTAACTTTATCAAATTTTACTTACTTTTCACGGTCTTTTCACACTATTGAAAGTTTAACTTAGTCGGGGATTTCGTAATAGTACAAGGAAACTTTCGCCACAATAATGTCTTAGGATTTCACAACTAACTATTTTGAGGCAGAGACAACGCAATTAAGTACATTCTTATTTTCTCGAGCACATTTGACCCGCGTTGGTTGTTGTTCAATCACGAACTGATTCGCCACCGCCGCTTTCCTTCCTTTTCTCGCCCGGATATTCGCTTGAAATTTTTCAATTCAGCGCTACATTGCATCATCCCTTGCGTCGTCGGCGAAGCTTCACCAATCCACAGAGGCGCATCCCCCGCATGTTGTGGAGTCCATATAAGAGAGGTGTTCTCTATTTTGAATGTAGGCGGGAACGGGAATTGAAGCTGGCAGTTATAAGCACAATGACTTATTGAAGACAAAGGTATGCTGATGTAATGATTAATTACAAATGTAACAAAACAAAGGGAATCAGCAGAAAAATCTTAAAGGCTACTATTAATGCAATGTGATGCACGGATTATAACGATAACGAAACGATAATTCGATACGATATTACATACGATAATGCAATTATTTACGATAATGCGATACTTTAAGACGGTAAGGCTGTTATAGGTTAAGTGAAAAAGATAATATAACGTGGTCAGAAAAAACAAACAATAGATGGTCACCTAGGCTTAATAGTTACTTGGTCAATACACCGAATACTACTAAAACTATAGGTAGTATTAAATAACACAGCTTTTTGGTGGTCACGATGCAACCTTTTGCTATTCTCTTGTGGATTTGAATCGATTTCCGTTGATCCCTTTTTCTTTTTGCTGTGAGGGTGACCTATCAGTCGCTGATATTTACATATGCTTTTTTATATATCCCCAAAGTTTGGTAACATGGCAGATCTTTTGATAACCAATATTTTTACCGGTGATTTATCGCAGTGAGGTTACATTTTTTTTTCATCAGCAACAGCAGTTGAAGTAAATGTACTTTAAGAAAAACAAAATTGAAAAGATATGAAAACCGAAATCAAATTGCCTGTAAAAAATAATAAATTTAATGGAAGCGGTGCCATATCAGTTTTTCTCCGCTTGATTCACGGTTGTTATCGTGAATTAAACTAAATTATTTTGAAACGGGGAAACTGATATGGCACCGCTCCCATGAAATTTATTTCACCTTTTTAGGGTGCATTAAATGGATTTCCTTTTATTCTTCTTAAAAAAAATTTACCTGTTTTAGAGGCCGATATTTTAATGCAAATTTTTTTAAAATTCAGCCTTTGATTTTGTTTTGCGTTAGCACTATAGCCCTTTTTGGCCTTTTCTAAGAGATGAGTCGGAGTATCTAATTATCATGTTTGAATGTATTGGCACTCGGGTTAGTGATATGGTCAGTATCATGCTTTGCCTCATGATCCGTCCACCCAGCTGCGATATGTTCTGATTTTAAACGAGTACGTATCATAACTGAACGGACTTAAAGTCCGTCTGAAGAATCACTCGAAACAAATCTCGTTGTCCCCAAAGGGACTCGAACCAGGGACCTTCGGCTTATGCATTAAGAACTTTAACCACAACACCAAAAAAATGACTAGTTTTTTTTATTAGATTGTACCAAAATCCTCATCACCATCTATTGAAAAGTATGCCATCAAATCACTACAGTATAGAAAAGTTGTGCGTGCATTTCTCATTGACTTATATTAAAATAAAATTTTTCGACATCCGAATCCAAGATGCTGTCTACAATTGTTCCGAAAAATCACCATGAAAAACGGCAACTTTTTCTTTTGCCAGCAATATCCTTTAAGTTTATTCGATTTCCATTTCCTTCAAGTGGGACCTGATAGAGATTATCTACATATACTCAATTCTTTAGCAAAAACAAAAGTCCTCTATTTATCTCCGTTCAATATGAATGCCCGAACATACATAGGAAATACAAAACAAATCTTTGAATTAAACTGGTAATAACTAACCCTCCTATTGAAATTGGTTAAAAATTAATCATATTATACATGAAAGCAAGCTAAAATTTAGTTTTTTTATTTAAGAAAACATAATTTTACTATTAATATCTCCAGAGTCTGTCAATGGTTTGTAATTTCGCTTCAAATTCATTTATTTATTCACCAAAACAAGGCAGATTCATTGTAATACAAAAATATTTACATAATTATTTATTCGCTGAAAAAGCTCAGATTAACTATAATAAAAATTTACGAATATTTAAATTAATCTAAAGAGTTGAGGGAGAAAGGGATTTTATTACTTTGGATTTAAACAAGACCTCGTTGAAATTTCTACAACATCCATTAATTGGCCCATTGTCTGCAGAAATATTTTAGTGTCTATTAATGACAAGCACGGGAGTGTATCTTGTGCTTCTAACAGGTTCGTTCATACGGATCTTATCCAATATGATTTTTACCTCAATATTGCCCCTCAAGACATCGAAAACCTTTCATGAGGACAACGTGGTTCTCCTAGAAGGGAGTGAGGAGAAATTTTACAATCGGAGTCGATTTGTTGTAGTGGTAGATTATGGAAAAACGTGGGGTGGTAGATTATGGAAAAACCTGGGGTCATACAGGGACCTTAGAGCAAGGAGTAAAAACTGTTTCTGTACTGACTGCAACCTATTGCTATGAGCATCAAAAACAGGGTTCCAAATTCAGCAGGCATATTCCAGAATAGGATGTACCAGCGATGTATACAATGATTTTGTTGCCCAAATATTCTTAAATTCTTTGGCTCTCCTTTTGATAAAGCCTAACGTTTTATATGCTCTGGACAGGGCTTCATCATAATGAAGGCTGAATCGGAGCTTTTTTTTTGTGGTAGGGGAGGTGAAGGCATTTACGCCCGCCGAGTCTGGCAGTGTGGGACTCCCATGGAGGATACCCTTGGACTACCCACTGTCAATCTGAGAACCTAGCCTGAAAACGTTTGACACATTACTTCGGGCCAGGTCTCGTTTTGTTACGCCGTGGGGCGCCTTCAAGCTGGGGAGTCCCTTTCCTAGCGGGAGGGGAGAGGGGAAGAGGAAATGCCAGAAGAGCGATCCCCCAGGCCCAGCACCTCCGGCTGCTGCGAGTCCCTTTTATCTTTTAGGACTGCCCGAGCATAATGTGCTACCTGGTTCCATTTGTCAACCGATTCGAGCATCATCGCAACTATATTATCCGGGGTGAGCTCTCCCGTCTCCCTGTAGAGTTCCCTTCGCAGCCAGGCCCATTTGGTACACGCAAAAAATGTGTGACAGGCATTGTCCTCCTCTCCTGGGCAAAACCGACAATCGGGAGACCGTGACTTACCGATATTGTGCAGGTTAGACTGAAAACACCCGTGCCCGCTCAAAAGCTGGGTCAGATAGAAGTCAGTCTCACCATGCCTTCGATTTAGCCACGGTCTCACATCCGGGATGAGGCGCGCAGTCCACCTTCCCTTCGTGCAATTCCTCCAAGTCTGCTGCCAATCGTTGAGCGAGCGTTGTCTCTCCTCGCGGACAACTATCTCCCTCGCATCCTCGTTTCGGCGCAGGTAAATAGCGCGGCGCTCTCTAGCAAGGAGGGCGACAGGTATCACGCCTGCAATCACTCTCACCGCTGAGTCGGAGACTGTTGGATACGAAGATGCAATTCTCAGGGCTCCTCTTCTCTGTACCTGTGCCAATCGTTTTCTTTATACCTCCTTGCTGAGAGTGTCGCCCCATACCTCTGCTCCGTACAGTAGCACTGACCCTACAGCACCCGTCAAGAGGCGTCTTCTTGATGGGCTGGGTCCCCCTACGTTGGCCATAAGTCGACTCAGGGCCGATATTCCCGAAGCAGCCTTCTCAGCCGTTGCCCTGATTTGCTCAGAGAAACTCATCTTCGAGTCGATCAGTAGCCCCAGGTACTTCACCGCTGGCTTCGATTCGATTTGTATATCTCCAATACTGATCATCCTTACTCTAGGGATTCGGAGCTTAGTATCTAGGACTACGCCAAGGTCCGCAACACTCTCGATTCTACTCAGAAGTGTATTACTAATATGGCAATTGTAGAATATATATATATTTTTTTTGAATAAACTTATTCCCTGGCATTCGTCCAAGTTCAATGAAAGTTGGTTGTCACTGCACCATTGAAGGAAAATATTTTATTTGAACTGGCGAAACAAAGCATTGGTTAGAGATGGTATGATGTGATATGCCTTGAGATCGTTGGCCTAAAAAATGTGTGATATATCGAATAATGTCACTGAAAACTCAGATATGAAAATATTGAAAAGAAGTGTGGGCCGATCGGGCAACCCTGTGGAACCCCAGACAGGACATGCATTTTTCTAGATAAACGTCCCTGAAGCTTTATAAGTTGCATTTGGTTCTTTATGTAGAAAGGAATCCAACTTAGCAGTGAACCGGTAATTCCACAGCTGCGGAGTTTCTTTATCAATATTCGATGATTCACACGATCAAATGCTTTGCTAAAGAGTGTGTGCTCGTATATAGCATCAATCTGGTTAATTTTCTCTATATCACAGGGAATGTTTGAGGTCATAACAATGAGATTGGTAGTAGTAGATCTGTTTTTTGGAAAACCGTATTGCTCTTCATTTAGATATGGTTCGACGATGGGGAACATTTTATTGCATATAATTTGTTCAAAAAGTTAATTTAAGTAATTTTCTACAGATCGTTTGTCACCTTTTTTATGAATTGGTATTACATAAGATGTTTTCCAGTACGCAGGGAAGATACCATTTGATAGAGATGCATTGAAAATGATATAGAGGAGATTAGTCAGTTGATGTTTACACTGAGCCAGAAACCAGGGTGGAATGAGATCAGAGCCAGGTCCTGTACTCAAATAAAGCCCCTCCATTGCCTGACAAATATCTTCTTCAGAGATTGAGATGCTTTCAATTCGGTTCCTTGGAGTTGAATCGGTGGGCACTAAATTTGGTGAGGTTTCCGGATCGCGATAAGCTTCTTGAAAATGGTGAGCAAAAAGTTGACAAATCTGCTCTGAAGAAGTTGAAACAGAGCCCTTGTATGTCATTGACAAAGGATAACTATGGGTTTTAAGTTTATGTTTACGAAAATCAAAGAACTTTTTTAGATCGTGGATTATCTTTTGACCAATAATTTTGATGTTGGGCTCATGGGCTTCTCGTCATTTTAACTTAAATTCTTTGGCAACCTCATTATACGAGTATTTTTTTTAAATTAATCGCCAGCATTGCTTTTTCTTTTAATAATTCTATATAACTTACTCCTTTGTTTTTGTAAGCATTTAAGGCCACTATCCAGCCAGGGTTTGGAAAGCTTATCTCCTTTTTTGATTTTAGGTAGAAATCTTTCAATGGCGTCAAGTATTATCTGATAAAAACTAGTTAGAGCCTCGTTTCAATCTAACGTTGAAAGAGTACTAGTCCAATTGAAAGTGGATAATAGTCCATTAATGTTATCGTAATCAGCATTGCGAAAGTCAAATACAATTGTATTATTGTATGAAATGGAGTTGAATGTATCAGGAGCGGAAAATTCAGTGGAAAAAGCGTAGTGACGAAGCGTGTTCAAAAAAGGTGCTCGTTGTTATCAGTTGGATTCATCACTACTTTATCATAGGCATTTGTAAATATGAGGTCTAACCAATTTCTATTTTGGTTACGTACAGGAGCAATTCGCTGCAAACCATTGCCATAAAACGTGCTCATCAAATTGAAATATTTGTAGTCCAGAAGATTAACAGGTAGAAGAAAATTATCCTGATAATCGACTACAAAGCTTACATTTAGTTGATTGAAATATCCGATGATATAAATTCTGTCTCCTTCTTTAGCAATTGCGGTAACAACATCGCAAACATCGTTATACTATAGGCAGCATCAATAGATTTTGGAGGGAAACAGATAACGCCAATATAACGGTTAAATTTCTCCAGCCTTATTTGCACAATCCTATGCTGAAATAATTTAGTCAACGCTCTGCTTACAGCCTCACTCAAAAGAAAATTGTATACCATGATCAATACATCACCTCTTCGTTTCTGTCCAGTGCTGCGAACATCACTATTGTCCCAGAAAATATTCCAATTACAGTCTAAAATTTCCACATAATAATTTTATTATTGTCCTTGAAATCGAATGTGCCATTTTTTTCCTTCAACTGATTAAACACCATACCGTTTCAAGCATAACTACCATTCATTTCCTTGTAATTCAAAAAAGCCAGGCCTAGTGTGATGAAACATGAACTTTGAAACTTCGCTTTCGCATTTCGGTAATCAAATTCTTCGTTAAAGTGTTACTGTATTCAAATTCTTTAGAGTCACTTAAAACTACAACTGAAGCCTGCATCACTGGTGAACAAAATTTAAGCCTTACCGTGTATACCAAAAATCGTTAAGGGGGTCCCCTCTATAACGAAGTACCCCTTGAACAATTTCTTTTATGAAACGTAGTCAAATGGGGTACCAAATGAAAGGTCTTGGTTAGAACTTTTAGAATCTGAATTAAAAAAGTCAGGAGATCCAGAGCAAGGCAAAATTTTAGCCCTCTCTCCTCGCGATTGGACACCTTTGAGCCAAAAAATCAGAAAATTCACAAAACCGTTAATAATAGTATGATTTGCAGATTTTGCAATTTTGCCCATAGAATCAAATTGGTACATTTAAGCTTCTTGAAATTTTGCAATTATATAGATTAATATAAGATCTTCATATTCACAAAACTTTATGGAAATCGAATTATAAGCAACTGAGTTATGGTCATGCTCATGGATGCTACATATTTCAAGTTGAGCTAGGCACTCTTATTTTTATCGGATTTTCATCAAAATTTAAGGAATAGTGGTTAATTAATTAATTAATTTATTTATTTATTAGCCAAGCAAGGCACTGGTACAAGAAATAAAAATATACAAATTTTGTACGCTAACTCACAATAATTACTTAAAAAATACAAATTAAAAGTAATTAGATTGATACAATAAAAATATGGTGTCAGGGTTGGATACATGATGGGATTAAGATGCTAGGGCATTTGATAGCATAGCTTTGAAATGGGTTCTGGACATGTCTGGGGAGTAATGCGCACCGTGTGAATTAAACGTTTTGCAACATCTATTGATAGGCTCATTATCGGCATAGATTGTTTGGTGCCGCTCTTCCACCAACAGACGAGAGTGCCTAGTCACTCGCAAGGGCTCATGTACTTTTATCTTATTAGTTAAAAATGGAGCATTTATCGAGCCTCTGAGGACATCAAACGCGAAACAGCAGGTTATCGTAGTTCTCCGGGAAGCAAGTGATGGCATATTCAAAATTTGCAGCCTGTGCTCGTAGGTGGGTAAATCCTGAAAATTTTTAGGATCATATAGCGACCTCAATGCAAACAATACAAACTGTTTTTGAACCGATTCAAGTCTGTCAATGTGGACATGAAAAACAGGATCCCAAATAAGACAAGCATATTCAAGCATTGGGCGAACTAACGCGACGTACAACGTCTTAGATACCCAAATATTTTGAAACTCTTTGGATCGACGTTTGATGAAGCCGAGTAGCTTATTGGCCCTAGAAATAACTTCATCGTAATGCAAGTTGAATCGAAGTTTATTGTCCAACATAACACCGAGGTCTACGACGCTGTTCACTCTATTAATTTTGTGGTAGTTGAGATGATAATCGCAAGCAAGAACGGAGTTTTTACGGGAAAAACTTATTACCACACATTTTTCGAAATTCAGAGAAAGTTGGTTTTTTTCTGACCATTCTAAAAGAGAGTTTACCTTGTTTTGAAGGAATGCCGTGTCCTAAGGAGACGTTACTACATTGAATAGCTTAAGATCGTGGGCATAAAATAGATGGGGAATATCAAACAGCATAACAGAGAGATCAGAAATAAAGATGTTAAAAAGTAGGGGACCAAGATGGCTGCCTTGAGGTACACCAGAGCAAACATTTATTTCTTTGGACACAAACCCTTGAAATTTGACGAATTGGGTCCTATTTTTGAGATATGAGTCGAACCAGTCTAGCAAAGGACCACGGATTCCGAAGATTTTTAATTTGTTTGCTAAAATTTCGTGGTTAACACGATCAAACGCTTTGCTGAAGTCAGTGTAAATCGCATCAATTTGGTTACCTTTTTCCATTTCACTGAGGATACTAGAAACCATTAATGTAAGATTTGTAACTGTTGAGCGATTTTTTCGGAAACCATGCTGTTGATCGTTTAGCAGAGGCTCAATGATGGGCGATATTTTTGAACAGACTATATTCAAAAAGTTTAGGAATTGCTGATAGTATTGCAATGCCTCTGTAGTTTTCAACTGATGCCTTATCTTTACTTTTATAAATTTGAATCAAATGGGATGTCTTCCATATCGTTGGGAAAATTCCAGAAGAGAGCGATTTATTGAAAATAATATGCAGAGGAAGAATCAATTGCTCTTTACAGTGAAACAAGAAGCGAGGAGGGAGTAAATCAGGACCAGGCCCTTTATTGATGCCAAGTGCCTCTATTGCGTTGGATATATCATTTTCAGAAATGCAGAGTTCCTCGATGGGAGACGCTGAGTTTTCGACTGAAGAAGGTATGTAGGATGAGGAGTTGGTTGGACAGTACACGGATTGAAAATGACTTGCGAAAAATTCGCAGATGTCTACGGGATTGCACGAGCTCAAGTCTTGATACACCATAGAATTGGGAAAACCTTGGGACTTACGTTTAATTTTTACAAAATCAAAAAACTTTTTTGGGTTATGGATAATGTTTTCATCAATTATGTTAACGTAAGAATCATATGCTTCCCGAGATTTGAGTTGCAATTCTTTAACCAGCGCATCATATTTATTTTTCATTTCTTGGCTAACGTTGGATCTTTTTTGAATTAATTTGTGGAGCTTATTCCTTTGGTTTCTTAAATACCTAAGGTCGCCATCAAGCCAAGGCTCAGAGAGCTTATTTTTCTTTTTAATTTTGGGCACGTACCTCTCAACGGCGTACATGAATATATTGTAGAAACAATCTACTGCGTCGTTTGTACCTAACGTTGAAAGCGTACCAGTCCAATCAATAGTATGAAGATGGTTGTTAATGCTATCATAGTCAGCATTATGGAAGTCAGAAACGATAGAATTATTGTAAGAAAGATGGTATTCTCTATCCGTAGTGGCTAATTCAAGATAAATTGCGGAATGGTGGCGGGTGTTAGAAAACAAATGCTCCGCATCGCTAGTTGGAATCACCACAACTTCGTCATACGCATTTGTAAAAATGAGATCTAACCAATTACCATGAAGGTTGGGGGTCGAAGCAACTTGCTGCAAATCATTGCCATACATGGTGCTAATAATGTTGAAGTCTATACTGTCTAGAAAATTGACTGGGAGGAGTCCATTATCAGATTCATCGACAGTGAATGTCAAAAAATCCCCAGTAATGATTATTATGTCTTCTTCATTGACGGAGGCAGCTAGTGACGATATTATGTCACACGCATTATTGTAAACTTCTTCATTGGATCTTGGAGGGATATAAAAAGCCCCTATATACAAGTTTACATTCGCAATTTTGATACAAACAATTTTATGCTGGTAGGAATTGTTAGAGACAGTACTGACAGGCTCACTGAAAAACGAATTTTGCACTGCAATCAAGACTCCTCCTCCGCGCGATTGCCCAGTGCTGTGAGAATCCCTGTCGTCTCTAAAAATTGACCAGTTTCCATCCAGAATCTCTTCATTGACAAAAGACTCATACAACCACGTTTCAGTTAAGGTAAGAACGTTGAAATGGCATGATTTGGCGTCCAGATAAAGTTTGTTAATTTTCCCTCTCATACCACCGCAATTATGGTAAAAGAGGTTGAGGCGTTTAGAAGTGAGTGCGTTATTGGGGACGAAAAAATTTACGATGTTGCTCTCTAGATCGTTGAAGTGCTGATATATAATTGGAGCTCACATGCGACGCGTAAGTTTCCAGATCTTTATTAGTTTGTGCTGATGTTATTCCTAACTCTTCGTGGTATTTGATATAAATCCTACGGAGGGCCCCAATATCTATAGGAAGGCCTTCCCGCTAGATCATAACCATAATGTTTGTCTTTGTTTTGCCATCAATGCACGTTGTGTCCGGAGCCTTGTACATGTATGCCAGATAAAGCCTAACATTTTCAAAAATTTTATGATCTCTAAGTCGGGATAAGAGATATTTGCCTTCGATATCATTGCTGGCATTGATTGTGGCTTTCACCACTGGAGGTATGAGCGGGTTCAAAAATGAATTCGTCTCAGGAGATGGTAAGGTGGAGACTTGTACACCACCATGTACAAAATTAGAGTATTTATCCACGGATCCCCTGTTTTCAGCGGCTGAAGTTGAGGTTAAAGAATTTTCGCACTGAACAATGGAGCTGTTTTATTGCAAATTTCTAATAGTGCTATCACTTGGTGTTTCGGGAGTTGAGTGATGCTCTAAGAGATCATCCGTTGGGAGATTAGGAGGGGAGCCATGACTTATTTGATTGGAATCTGGATTAGGATTAACATTAACATTGTTTTGATTTAATGTATTATTAATATTAATATTTTTGGTATTTAGTCTACGTGTTATTTCTTTTACCGAAAATTTATTACTTAAATAAATACTTGGGTGCTCTGAATTTGTTGATCTTTTTGCCGCTTGCCATTTGCTAAACACCATACCATTCCAGACATACTTTCCATTCTTGGCTCTTAGGTTTGTAAAAAGCCATGCATACCTGCTTGGTATAAAAACTTTGCAAGCGCGTCGATGTTTATTCCGATGCGGTAACTCCTCCACTTTGAGCAGGTTTTTATTTTATTTTAGCTAAAATAAGATGGCGGCTATAATGTGCCAAATAATATGGAGGCTATGATGTACTTATAAAATAAGCTCTACGAGTACATCTTTTGCATAAATTTGAATGATTTCTTATCAAAGTATTGTATGAGTGATTCAAGTCATCTCGCACTTTTAGAAAACTTGCTTTGAGTTATAGGAGGGTTACAAAGACCTTCTGGTAGGAGCATTCTCCTGCTTACTCAACTTGTTTATTGTGAACGTCATAAGGCAGCTCAATGTACCTCTGCTTCAAATTTCGTCCAAATCGGAGCTATACTGTGTTCAGAACAGAAATCACGGATTATCGTCTATACCGCCGCTATTTTGTTTTCTCTCGGCAGATTTTGACGGTTAACAAATTTAGCCGAGATATTTGCTCAATACACCTTTCCTCGAGGTTTGGTGAAAATTGAAGCAAAATTTTGATTTTCAGCGTGGTCACAAATCGCAATACGTGAATTTCTCTTGAGAAACTTATGCATAAAAAAATTTTTTTGCAATTGATAGCTTACCTTCCTAGTAAAGTCGATTAAAAATATGTTACTATGTGACCAAAGGTTTTTAAGAACATGCAAAGATCAAAATAATACACGAAAATGATGGTGATAAACATTTACTGAAGTTATTTTCTTTGTTACTGAAGTTGTTATCTATCTTTTAGGGGATCAAATAATATACAACATAAAGATTTTTCCTGAACTTTTAACAAAAGTTGTGCTCATTTTTGGCCTAAGTCAGTAAATGCTCATTTTTATTATGTTATGAAAAACGTTGATCACGGAGCAACGCAATTTTGATCGACTTGTGGGAGAGTAGGTTATCTGTTTCATCCGTGCTGTAAATATATTCCTTTATTTGTTGTTTTTATGGCTTTGTAAAAAATGTTTACAAGGACCGAGTAGTTTTGCGTACCGTCTGACCGTGCGTTAGAGTATGTTTCCTCAGAAACAATAGCAGCTAGAAAGCTTGAACTTTGTAAAAAGGTCAGAAGAAGAAGTCTCTCAAAAATGTTAGTCTTATCAAATATGTCAAAATTTTTTAAAGAGGTCACCCCTAGTAGCGAAGTAGCCCGTAAATTTTTTCATCAAAGGTAGACGAGTGGTGTATCAAATGAAAGGTCTTAATTAGTACTTTCAAAGTCAGAAATAAAAAGTTCATTTTATGCACCAGGGGGAGGTAAAATGTACGAACATTTTGCGTCTCCTCTCCTCCTCGCGATCTCATACCTTTGACCTGAAAATTTTTTAAAATCACGGAGTTAGGACTTCGTAAGTATGAGGGCAACATATACCTCAGAAATCAAAATTCATACACAAAATCCTCCCATAAAACCAAAAGGGTACCTTTAAGGTTCATGAGATTGTACAGTTATATATATTAATATAAGATCTTTATGTAGTCCGCGTAGTATAATGGCCAAAGTGCTTGCTGTATTAGCTGAAGCACCCTGGTTCACTAATCGTTGGTGACAACGAGATTTGTTTCCAGTGATTTTTTGGCCTGACTTTAAGCCCCTTCAATCATGATGCGTCCTTGTTTATAATCAACATGTATCGCAGCTAGCTGGACGGACGTACGGCAGAAGTGTGGTACTGACCATATCACCTTCTCGAGTCTCGATACATTCGATCAAGATAATGAGATGCGTCTACCATCTTTAAGCAAAGGCTTGAAAGGGGCTATGGTGCTTAAGCATAACATAAGATCATTATAAGCTATGGCCATTTTGATTGTATGCATTACAACAACTATACCTTGTGCTGATGGTTGATATATATTTCAGATTGAGCTAGGTAGTCTTATTTTCTTCCAATTTGCATGAAAATTTTAGGTATAGTGTTTCATTTGAATGTATTCAATTGGCTGAGTATTCAGAAAAATTATTTAAACTGGAAAAAGATGCTAGCTATTATACGCGTATGAAAGAAACTCAGCATCTTCTGCATATATTTGAACGATTTCCTATACGAATGATTAAAGTCATCGATTACCAGGCCTGTCTAGTAGGAGCATTCTCTTGCTTACTCAAATTTTTTTTATGTATATCAGGATATAACTTTTGAACGGGAATGAACAGAAGAAATCAGTTTTCGGCAAGTATTAAGTCTACTTTCTTTTCGGTTTCATTTGAAGGAATTTTTTGGTAAAATGAAAAAATTGCATATTTTTAAACTGAAATTTATATATTTTTTTCAGTGTCAGACACGGACGATGACTCAAAGGAGTCGAAACGCGTCTGCTCACACAACCAAGCAAGGCCCGATGGCCTTTCAAGGAAAAAGAGAATTGGCCTGTGGATATCAAATAAACAAGATAATAGCATATTTAATGTATTGATTTTAGTGGTTGCATTCAAAATATAGCTTCTTCGTCTAAAACCCATTCTAACAGAATCTTGTCCTAACATATGAAGGACTATGCATATATTAACAGTTTTATGTTGTGTATTGCAATCGAGACGTGAATTATTAATATTCATTTTTAACACACGTGCTAGTTGATTATACTGTAAGGGATCGATGACATAATTTTCAGAGATGATGAAGGAGGACATAATGCAATCAATTATAAAAGCTGAATTTCAAAAGACATTTGAGGACTAATTTTCCCGGAAAAGTGAAAAACAAAATAACTTTTGATACAGAAAGCACGCAACTGACTTAAAATTGCCAGAAAAGGAATGAAATAAATTTCATGGAATTTGTGCCATATTAGTTTCTTCTCGTTTCATCAATGGTCGTGAATTTGTTTTTATGTGAAAAAGGATAAATTGATTTGCCAACGATTTCACGAAATTGATTTCATCTTTAGGGCACATTGCAGTCGGCTACCATTTTTCAAAAATGTTTTATTCACGGCAAATATTTACTCATGCAGACCACTTACTCAAGACGAATTAATTCATTAAATTCATGCCTACCAAAACTGTCAGCAATTAAAAATTCAATTTGAGTATCTCTCCTAGCGGCAATTGAATCAATTTAAATTTAATAATTACGAACTTATAACATGTCATGGAACAATATCAGCAGGAATGTTAATTTAATTTCATCTCTCAGTTCAGCAAATTCGAATGTAATTTCATTATCATTATGCGAAATCTGGTCAAAAACTTCATTATGCCCCTAATCGGCAATCAAATCTGGTGGCAACATATACGAGAGTAATTTACAAATTACATTCGCAATTATTTTATGTTTCGGCCAATTTCCCTCGACTAATTTATCAGTGTTATGTCATCTGTTTGAAAATTGATGACTGCAAGCATCCAATGGTTGATGCTACTCGTATATTCCGTAATGAGAGGAGTCTGCATGCCACGCAGCAGTGGTGGCTGGTGGCCTTTCCGTGGATCCAAATGGATGCTAGTGGGGTGCTGGATTTTTGCTGAAATAAGCCCATAAACTTGATATAATGGATTTTTGAGAAATGTGCTACGACTTTGCATAGAATGAATACTGTTCCTTATGGAGGCATGTGTGCATACTTCCTTGCTAGATACTAAGTTTAAAATCACTAATAGAAGAAATGTAGGTTGTCTGAGTAATTATATATAAGATCATTGCTTCCCAAGTTCTGAGAAATAGAAACTATGTAGATTAATGTTTTGCAGACATTGATTCAAGGATGAATATTTCTTTATCATTGTTTTGAAACATTTCAAAGCGGTTGAGGTAATGCCTCCTCTAATGACATTTAAGATGACAATATATACAGAATTAGCGATTTATCATATATCTTCCTATGTTAGAAGATGTTATTACCTTTATTTTTATGAAAAGAAGTTCCTCTAAGAAATTTCGTAAACTCGTTAGCTTGCATTCTTATGTCGAAGTAATAGGGAGTTTAGCTTTGCACACAGAGAAAAATACGGTTAATTTACTAGATTGTAAACACATTCAACAATTTAAAGCATTGATTTTCAGCCAACAACATAATTGTAAAAAATGCTATTTTATCACATTGCTAAATATACCATATGGCAGTCAAATTTACAATTCTGATTTACTATTTATAAGCAGATTCAACCTTCTGAACAGTAGGTTTAGCAAATTCAATATTGTAGATTTTACCGCTTTAATAGTCAAATTTACAAATTTTATTATGATTTTTTTTGTAGTATATCTTACTATACAAATAGTAACTTTAACAGAATCATTATTGTAGATTTCACCCCTCTACTCAAGTTTACAAAGTCTGTTTTAACTATTTCAAAGTATACTACCATGTTCAAAAAGTTTCAAGAATTTTTCATTTAAATTTCGCGCGTATATGATATCGTGAAATTTTTTTTCTTTATTAAGCTCCCTCCAATTTTCAGCCTGACATCTTCTCATTTGTCATAATTACAGCGTTTAGTTCATGTGAAGTTTATGTGACTGGGCGATTTTTATCATGGATAATAAAACAGAGCAACGCGCTTGCATAAAATTTTGTGGTAAAAATGAAATTCAATGTGCGGATACGGTAACTATGCTACAAAAGTGTTACGGTGATCTTGCTTTATCAAAAACAAATGTTTATGTGTGGTATGAACGGTTTAAAAATGGTCCTGAGTCTACTGAAGATGATCCTAGTTCTGGAAGGCCATCAACATCGAAAACAGATGAGAACATTGAAAAAGTCAGGTCAAAGTTGGTGGAAAACAGAAAGTTAACTCTTAGAGAGATTGCTGATGAGTCCAACATATCGTTAGGATCAGTCCAAAGCATTGTTCATTATGATTTGGGTCTGAAACGTGTTGCTGCCAGATTGGTCCCAAAAGAATTGAATTTTTTGCAAAAACTGAGCCGTGTTGAAATCGCAAAAGAAATGCTTTCCAACTTCGATTCCGATCCAACATTTATTAAACGCATAATTTCTGGTGATGAAACGTGGGTGTACGAATACGACACTCAAACCAAACATCATTAGAGTGAATGGCGTTCTTCAGATGAGCCAAAGCCAAAAAAGCCACGTCGAGTTCAGTCAAAAAGAAGGTCATGCTTACGGTTTTCATTGACTACAATGGTGTTGTGCATCATGAATTCCTACTTAAGGGTCAAACTGTTAATAAAGAATACTACCTAGGCGTAATGAGACGTTTGCGTGAATCTATTCGCAAAAAAGACCAGATCTGTGGAGAAACAACTCTTGGATTCTGCATCACGATAACGCGGCATCTCATAATGCATTAATTATTCGTGAATTTTTGGTCAAGAACAATACAAATACCATCCAACAACCTCCGAATTATCCATATCTGGCTCCGTGCGACTTTTTTTGTCAGGCAGAGCTGATGCATGTACCTAAAACCGAGTTCCAGAAGTGCTTTGAAAGCTGGGTCAAGCACTCCCATAGGTGCATTACTGCTAATGGGGACTACTTTGAAGGCGACAATGAGATTTATGATATATAGTATTGTATTTTTGATTTTATAAATAAATTCCTGAAACTTTTTGAACATGGTAGTATTATACTACTTAAACAGTAGATTTAACGAATCAAACATTGTTCTTTTAAGCTTTCTAAAGTTAAATGTACGATAGTTGCATTGAATACATAATAGAGTATTCTACTAAAATATTGATAACTCAAAAGTGCAAATTCAACTTTAATAAATACCTTTTTAGATTTTATTCCTTTTACTTGTAAATTTTGCTTATTATTCAACCCAAATCTCACCTAGTGTTTGAATTGGTTCATCTCATCCGTAATATTACTAACACGTGAAACATATATTAAAAAAACAACTAACGTGCTTAGTTTTGATAGTTATCTTTTATATTTATATTTAAAAAACAAATGACAATTAGAATATTTTCAATCTAAAACATTTCTTTTTATCAGATAAAGTTTTTATATTAATGGGTGGAAAATTAAAGTCTTCTAATTTTATAACCAAATAAGTAATTTCAATCTCTTTTCTAATAAAGTATCTATTAAAGTGGCTTGAAGAAAAATCGGTTTCATGCTGCGAACAAATAACATAAAAATTTGCTTCATGTTGAAACATTGCATTTATTTCATAAATGTGTTTCATTTCAGAATTTTTTAAAACATAATAATTTTGTGAATATTTTATTTGCTTGTAAAGTATTGTGGAAATTATTGGTACACAAATTTGATTTTTGATTTGCTCATACATCGATGTATCAAATAGACTATAATTTGCTTGTTTTACTACTTCAAGTATTGAAGGTACGTTATTTACTGATCAAATCTGATTGGAAAAGTTTAGACCAAATTTAATAGCTAGAAACTGTGATATGTTAATTCGGTTCTTAGAGTTGTCAGCATAGGCTTTCAATTCTTGATTTTTATTTTCAAATCGGAAGCACTGTAATAAACATAAGCAGTCGAGCAGCCCCGTGGTGATCAGGAGTGGCTGCTCCTGAAGAGATAAGGTGGTCACCCCGTCGAAATTGCTTAGTTTGTTGTTTTACTAGTGTAAAGTAAACTGCATCCGTCAAGTTTCCATCCTTTAGGCAGAGATGAGTGGTTCACTTCAGCCACTTTAACATCTTTAGGTTTGACATTCCCCTTGTAATGCAACGATCTTCTTCCGTGAATGTAACGGTTGCTGTTTGTGTAATGTTTGCGTTTGTCTCAAGCCTCTGTGTCCGCTAACTTTAACGAGGCAAAACAATATTGAATTTCTGTAGAGTAGATTAATTGACACCTAATAGAACTTTTCTAAAGACAATAAAAATTGATCGGTGCGTCTTGTAGAGTAGAGTACGCGTGATAAGTATTTTGTAGTGTAGCTTCGTGGCTCGACAAGAACCCGCCTCATATGATCCCGCAAATGCTAGTCGTCAAGCACGCGTACGCGGTCGTTAAGCGAAGCTAGTTAGCTGAGCTCGGTGTTGTTTTAGCTCGCTGACACTTGTGCCAGACCATCAGCACCCGTGTCCTACACGGACATTTAGAAATTCATTACAGCACCACAAATATTTAGGAGGCCCTGACTTTCTTATAATATGTGGATAATGCAATAAAATATGGTGTTTCGGCTTTAAGTTATCTTTAAATAAGCTAACGAATAAGGTAAAATCATCGCATTCGAATAAGTTGGAGAAAGTGGGAGATCAATAAGCTTAGAAAGAACTAAGACATATTCCCATACTGTGTTGTTTCCTGGAATGAATTCTCCAATAATCAGCGGAAAAATGTGAAAAAACCCCAAATTTCCCGCGCTAACATGTGAATACTATCTTTTTAGGGTTTTGTACTAAAATACAAAACCCTATTGTAATCACGACCTGTGCCCGTCTGTCCGTCCGTCCGTCCGTCCGTCTGTATGTCACAGCACTGTTTCTCCGAAACTATAGAGGCTACAGCCATGAAACTTTGTGGAAAGGTCAGAAGTGGTGACCCCTTGAAAGTTCAAGGGTGAAAAAATTTTTCGAAGGGGTTTAAGGGGGTCTCCCCATATAGGGAGTTGACCCCTCAAAAAAAAATGTCACCATTGGTAGTCGAGGGTGTCATTAGAAAGGTCTCAATGAGATCTTTTGAAAACAGGGCTTAAAATTGCCTTATGAGTACCGAGGGGGGCAGGGGAAGGGAAAATGTACGAACTTTTCGCGTACCCCCCCTCGCGATTGGACACCTTCCATCCGAAAAACCTGAAAAAAATCATGAATGTAGGCCTTAATGAGTACAACAACAACAAATACATGAGAAGTCGAAATTCACTCAACTTTGTTAGTAATAGTATGATTTATCGGTTTTATGTTTTCTTGAATAAAATCTAAATGGTACCCTTAAATTCGATAAAATTTAGCAAACAGATGACTATTTATAAGATTGATCTTTTCTTAAAGTTTCATAAAGATCGATCAGTATTTAACGAAGTTATAGCGATTTCAATTTTCCTGTATTACTATGGAACAGTATGCCCTGTATTACTATGGAAACATATGGCTATGGAGCCATATGCGCTTTTTACCGACTTAGACACTACAGCTTTGCTAGGATTTGCATGAAAGTTTCAGGAATGATAGATATCATGAGGATGACTACATACAATTGAAGCAAGTCGAAGAGGCAGGAGAGAGCTCCTAGCAAAAGGGCTTTGTAGCCATTCTAGGATTCGAAAAAATAGGCCATGAATCGATGCTTACAGTACAGCGGAGTGGCCCCTGAAAATGTTTCATGAAAGATAGCCGATATGAGTATCAAATGAAAGTTCTCTATGAGAGCTTTTCAAAACAGTTCTTAAACTGTCAGTTTTTGCTTCAGTGGAGGGCACAGAGGGGGGGAAATACATGAAAAATGTGTTTTCTCCCTCGCGAATGGACACCCGTGATCTAAAAAAATCTGAAAAAATTATCAAGCGAGATATTTATGGGTATAATTTTAACAAATACCTCAGAAGTCAAAATTCGTTCAACTTAGTTAATAATAGTATGATCCTCGAACATGACGTGTTTCTTAATTTTATTCGTTGCTGGTTACGGCATTTTGTAAGTTGAGTACAAAACCCTTCTGACATGAGCATAGGGCTGTCTACCCAACTTGTTTAATATGCTCTATTTTGATCGGTTGAGAAATATTACGTGCCTCTATCTCTCCGTAGTCAAATGATTGCTTTCTTTGGTTGAAATCATTAAGTGTAAATAGTTTTACATCATTAATATAAAAGTTTAAGACTCTAGCAAACCCTTATTCACAAATCCCCAAAAAAAGTCGTGCATAATATCTACAGGGTAGTTTTCTGTTACATGGAAGTCTTCCAAATTATTTAAAAGAGAATTTTCAGAGACCCCTGTTACAGCTAAGCAATTTGTGTGAAGATCAATGCTATGGTTTGATTTGTTGCGAAGAAGGGATGTATCTTGAAGGCATGCCGTGAAAGTAGCCATTTTGCAAAAATAGTTTGAGTCGAAAGATTTTGTGAAACCTAGTATTGAACTCATGCCCAAATTATCACCGAATACAAGTTCTAGAATAAGATATACTCTGTGTGTTCTTCCATTTATTATTACATCTATTCCATCGCTCTCTAGTTTACTTAAAATATTAATCAAAAAGTATAAGCAGCTGTCTGATCCAAAATTTTTAATATATTGTGTTTTCACTAACATTCCGACAAATAAATTTTGCAGACTTGAAAGTCTATGCTTGGGAAGGGTTGAAAAAGAATAATAGAACGCACATATTGAATTTTTTCCAGAATTTGAACCTAGAGGGTCATCTATTGAAGAATCATCAGTATATAAAAAATAGGAAATGATTATTTTGCTTCGAAATCGACTTTGTATGCTTTTCGATCGTTCCCCATTGACAAATGAAGATAAGTTATTGTCAAAGCTTTCCATTTCAGCGATTATTTCCGAAAATATGTTAGAACTTTCAAGAAATTTTTTCATTTGAAACTCTATGGGCATCAAATTGCCTTTTGAAATATTTTCTCCAAGAACATATGTACCCTTTTTCAATACAAAAGATACTTCATTTTAAATACAAAAGTGTTATGATCCTCAAAAAAATTGCGAGAAGCCAGAAATGATATAAGTTTATGTTCAGTGTCAATATCTTTAAGGAAATGTAAAGGCACAAACATGCTGGTTATTTTATTTTCAACAACTTCTGGAAAGTCTTTGATCTGATCCTTAGTAAAATTCTCTATGAAGGCTAATAAATTTTGAATTACAGTCTGAAACTCATTTACCTGTTTTCTAGCTAAGTTAAGTTTTCCATAAAATGAGCAAATAGTTTTCAGTAAATAAATTATTAAAGAAGTTTCTGAACTTAAATCGCCGCTTGTTAAGTGGAAACCAATTTCAGCTCCCCCGTAAGAAAATGTGTTCGAATGAATTTCTAAATGATCCAGATTACTTCGGAGGAATGAATAAGTTGTCTTTCAGTTTCCAATGACATTTCTAAACTGTCTAAATGTTTCCGTATAGAGTGGTATTTGAATTAATGAACTGATGCAAATAATTGTGAGCAATTAGGCACAGCGCATTTGTAAATTTTATCATTTTTTTTTTTGGGGACGTGAAATGTCTCCAAACGGAGGCAGAGAGCATTAATGTCGGTGAATTTATTTTACAAACATAGCAAACGAACAATATATGGAACGATTTGAAGCAACTGTCAAGAGCATTTAGCACAGAATGGTGTTGTTATAAAATGCTGTCGAATGCCACAAAGCTACTTTTGATACTCTCATTTTCTTGAACCACGTCAATAAGTGGCTGTAAACATTTACGTTTTTGTTCCTCTCATACCTCATTAAGTCTCTCGTTCATCTCTTTTTCAGACGAGACAATCTGTATCATACATCTGATGGAGTCCTGTATTGACGGCTTAAAATGTTGAGTTCCAGTCGGTGTTTTCAATTGGAATCTGGCTCCAGGCGGGAGAAGATGGTGCAGCGCATATATTGCGTTTGATGTTGCATAATCTACAAAGAATTCATTAGTATTTTGCATTTAAGCTATTAAATGCTAAGATTATCACCACTGCCTTTTTCTTTATCAAACAGAACACCAAAATTTTTCTTCTCTTCTGCGAACTGTATTACCTTTTCCTGCAGTTGTTACCATTTTGACAAAAGGTGGGTACCTTTTCCATCATGCAATAAGCCAAAGTCTAAGTCTATATCGATCTGAAATCAAATTATTTGAAACAATATCATTCAAGAAGAAAATCATGATCTTACCAGTCTGTGGCCACTGTCTTAACGTCGCTGCTATTGTTTTTTCTTTGCAGTAACTTATCTTAGTACTGCGTTGTAAATAAGTTTTTTGCCATTTGTTTTCAACTGTTGGCCAGGGATGCTTGTTGTAGAGTAACCAAAGCTTGTCATCATTGCTTAAATGAGTATCTGCTAATATTACAAATGAATAATTGTCTGCCTACTTCTTATTGGAACTGGCGCATCGATTTTCCGTTTAAGAGAAGAAATTGTTCTTTTTAATAGCCCTTTACTCCTTAACTTTTTAATTGAGTTGTGGTATTTATGATAACGCGCTCCTAGGGGATGAGTATGCTCCGTCCTTTCGATGTAATAAGATGCCTATGTTATGGAAAAGTGTTAGTTTTATTTTGAAAATGGATACTTTTGCCTTGAAAAGCGTGATTTATGATTTCAAAAAATGTGTGACTGTTGTTCTGAAAAATGTGAATCTTGAATTGAAAAAGTTTGTAAAATTGAAAATCTTGAAATGAAAACATTGCTTTGTATTTGGAATATGGAAAATTTAGAAATGAAAGTTGAACAAATTTAGAAATGAAAGTTGAACAAATGAACTGGTGTATGTTATGTAATCAGAATTGATACTAGTAAGCTCACCTCGTCTTCTTCTGGAAATAGTCCTCGAATTTTTCCCACAACCTTTGCAAGATCATCTGCAGTTAATTTGATCTCTTTTTCGATGCAATGGTTGACTATTGCAGAAATTATACTTTTCCGGTGGTATTCATCGATGATTTGATGCGTTTCATAAAAGAAGAAAGCTTCTTTTGCAAGAAAATGATCTTTTAATATTGCCTCTACATCCTTTGTATGAAAGAAATATATATGAAATATCGGATTATTCTTTATTGAAATTAAATTACAAGGTGATGTTCTGCATCTCGTATGGCAATTGGCGTGACTGATCTTGATGTTGAAGGTGTATTCCCATTGTTCATCAGCGAGGCAATTGATTGACATTGCGAGCTTGAAATGTTACTCAGAGTTGACAGCGTCTCTGCGACAGAAGTTGTACAATGTCCCTAAATAAAAGATTACGTGTTTATTAGCAGTGTACAAGATTGGTACAAACATTGGATGCTCTCCACTCAATCAATTTCCTTTTGAATTTTGCTCTGATTCCTATGATCGGTATAAGCTGATCTATATCGCTGCAGGAAATATGAATCAGAGCTTCAACGTCAATTTTCTGTTCTGGAATAATGCATATAAAAATTTACTTCAAATGAAAACCACGCCATCAGCAGGATTATACAGATTCATTGTTTAATTTCCCTTGCAGGAACAAAATTATCATGTACTCATTTCAATCGGAAATAGCATATTTTCCAAAAAAATTTTTAGGAACGTTGGAACTAGAATCAACCAAAGTAATTTAAATTTTGCATGTAATTTTATATTAAATAATACGTGTAAAGAGTTAAATTTCTTTTTATTGCTACCAAAAATGAATCAGTGTAAAAATTACCTTCATGAACCAGAAATAATTTATCAAAGATTTGAAGGTTAATTTTGTAAGCTCAGCTTTAACCATTTAAGAAGGAAACCATTCAGGTAGTTTGACTAAAATACGCAATAAAAAGATTCCGTTAGAGTTCTATTTGTGCGAAACTGTTATTCCCGATCGACTCACTGCTTTTATGAAAACATTCCGTCACAAAAAACCGACTTCTGAAAAGGCATGGCGACCAGCAACAATGAATAATTTTTTCGCTTTTTCAAAAGAAGTATTCAAATGAGTGGACTTTATGTTTTGTTTCAAATTATTATTTTTCGACAAAAAATTTAATTGGTCCACTACCTTGAAAATCTTTTGCTAAATCGTCGAATAAATCCCATTTTCTAAGTAGGCTGTCAACCTCTGATTCATTCGAATTGCTTTCCTCTAAATGCAAAATATTTTCATAACACAGTTCATTTTCCGAGCCAGCCGCTCTGTGCGGTGAAGAATAAGTCAAATCTGTATATATTGGCTGCTCATCATTGTGAGCTGTGTTGAATGTACCACCCTCTTCTGGTACTTCAAAGGTCAAATATATGTATCCACTAGTTATTATTTAATTTCATTTTTTTATATTATCTACTCTTAATGTGTACTTACAAAGTATTTCACGACTGTCAATCGCATCCATTGATAAAACATATATATACACACATGACACTTTTATTGTAAGTCACTTTTGTTGCACGAAATCAAGCATTGTTCACTTCCAACTGATGAGTTCGAACTGTTCTGATATGCTCTCGTGAATAATTCTTTTCTGGTAAAAACTACTTCCTGATTGTACTTTTTACGATGAATTAGTAAAACATCTCCCCCCACTAGCAATTGGACACATTTCATCCAAAAAATCATGAATGTAGGCTTCAATAAGTTCAACAACAACATTATTAGTAACAGTATGATTTATCAGTACCCTTAAATACAACACATACAAGGTTAACCTTCCTTGAAAGTTTCAAAAATATCAAATGGCATTTAACGAAGTTATAGTAGTTTAAATTTTCTTGTATTACTATGGAACAATACGCACTATATTACTAGAACCAGGGAAAAATAAGAACTTTTACCGACCCAGACAATACGGGCTTGCTAAGTCAAAGTCAAAAGCGCTTTATTCAATATTAATCATTATAAATTTTAAAAGAATATAAACCTGATTCCAAACAATATAAATATTAAAACATAAGGCCCCAAATGGCTCTCTAAATTTATATATTATCAATTAAAAACAGTAAATTAAAAAAACAATATATATTTCAAATTAATTAAATTATCACATATTTTATGATTCAATTAGAAACAAGTTGGGTAAACAGACCTACGGTCATGTCAGAAGGGTTTTGTATTCAATTTAGAAAATGCAGTCACCAGATCGAATAAAATCAAGAAACGATTTTATTGGAGAAAATATGAAATATGAAGATCATACTATTATTAACAAAGTTGAACGAATTTCGACTTCTGAGGTTTTTGGTATTGTTATACTCATAAGTATCTCCCTTGATAATTATTTCAGATGTCTATCCGCGACGGAGGAAACACATTTTTCATGTATCTCCCCCCTGTGCCCCCGCTGAAGCAAAAACTGACAGTTTAACAACTGTTTTGAAAAGCTCCCATGAAAACTTTCATTTCGTACTCATACCGGCTACGTTTGATGAATTTTTATTTTCAGGAGCCACTCTCCTGTACTGTTATCATCGATTAATGGCCAATTTTTTCGAATCCTAGAATGGTTACAAAGCCCTTTTGCTAGGAGCTCTCTCCCGCCTCCTTGACTTGCTTTGCTTATGGGTATTAATTGTAGGTACTCATCTTCAGTCATTCATTAAATTGAATCAAGTGTTCAAAGCATGCACCTTAAACGTTGAAGTTGGGAAAAAATAACTCAAAATTATTCAATCTTCGCATTTAAAACAGCCACCATTTTGTTTTACGATTACTGATACCACTAGCTGAACCGATTCTCAAAGATATTCATGACACCTATCATTCCTGAAATTTTCATGCAAATCCTAGCAAAACTGTAGTGTCTGAGTCGGTAAAAAGCGCATGTTGTTCCATAGCCATATGTTGCCATAATAATAAATGCAGCACATATTGTTCCATAGTAATACAGGAAAATTCAAACCGCTATAACTTCGCTAAATATGATTCAATCTTTATGAAACTTTCAGGATAGATCAATCTTATGAATAGTCATCTATGTGCTGAATTTCATTGAATTTAAGGGTACCGTTAAGATTTTATTCAAGAAAACATAAAATTGATAAATCATACTATTACTAACAAAGTTGAGTGAATGCAATGCGACTTCTAACGTATTTGTTGTTGTACTCACCAACGCCTACATTCCTGATTTTTTTCAGATTTTTCGGATCACAGGTGTCTAATCGCGAGGGGGGGGACACAAATTTTTCGTGTATTTCCCCTCCCTGTGCGCCCCTTGAAGCAAACTTTGCCAAACAAAGACCTGTTTTGAAAAGTTCTCATCAAGATCTTTCATTTGATACCCATATCGGCCACCTTCAATGAAATTTTTTTTTCGGGGGGTCACTCTCCTATATGGGGAGACCCCCCTTAAATACCTTATAAAATTTTTTTTGTATTCGAATTTTGAAGAGAACACCACTTTACACCTACATACAAAATTTGATGTTTCTAGCTTAAGTAGTTTCCGAGAAAAACTGCTGTGACACACGGACGGACGGACGGACGGACGGACGGACAGACAGACGGACAGACGGACAGACAGGACGCGATTTTAGAAGGGTTTTGTAAAATTATTTTACAAAACCCTAAAAACTGAGTTCATACTTGGCCAAATTGTTGCAAGCCACTCGCCGGTCGTCTCTAAGGATACGCATCCACTTTCTCCATGACATTTTCCGCTTTGAATGGAATGTCGTTTTTTAAAGCGATCAATCCAGCCTCTTGAACAGTTAAAAGCCCCCACATTTACTGCTAAATCTTCACATAAGGCGTTTAAAGATGGAAATTTATCCGCTTTTTTTGTAAAATAAACCCAGAAATTGGAACATTCTGATTGCGTTTCGACACAAACCACTTTAATAAGACGGCATCAATATCGGGTCTTTCTGGCTGCCGTAACATTTTTGCAACTGGTCTAAAATTTAGTCTTTCGGCTAGGTACTTTTCCTTTTGTGCCCAGATTGTAGACACTGTCGACTTTGATAGTTTATATTCCCGACAGATTCGTGCATTTGCATAGCCACTCTGTGATTGATCAGATCAATTGACTTCCTTTTACTTGTCTTTACGGGAAATTCAAATAGCACTATCGAGCATAAACAAATAACTAATATTATTTAAATATAAATTTGTCACCGCTCTATACAACACAAACACAATTGGATTCGAGACGAATGCAAGCACTTCTTGGAAAACTATAAATGCCGCATAATCGATTGTAAACAACAAACTGATGTTTTTCAAATTGAATTTCTGTTAATATGTATGTACATATGGAATGGATTTGCTCCAAACAAAAGAAGATATGTATCAGTTTCCAGTCACTTTATCACCAATGGTTCGTTATATCCGAGTAAATTCTTTCCATTAGGCAAAACCCTACGTTCGCAATAGCCGAGAGTTCTTTATATCCGAGTTCGTAATAACCGAACAAAAATACATGTATTTTTTAATAATTTGGAAGGGACTTTGGTTTTCGTTCGCTATAGCCAAGTGTTCGTCATATCCCGTGGCCGCTATAAGCGAGTTCGACTGTATATGATTGGGACGCCGTCAGAATCAAAATCATATCGATTCACGTCCAAATACACGAATGCTTCTGGAGGAATGAGGCCAGAGACAAGTCTCAATATACGCGTCTGCAAGGTGGGATGGCTATGAAATCCAGAGGTTTCCACTCACAGTTACAGATCTTGCGATATGATTCCGAAGCAGTCTCAGTATGAAGATATCATTTCTTATATACCATAGCAGTTTGATGAATTCTATTTCGTATATAGAGCTTCCAATCCGTCTCAGGTTTTCTGTACAATCCAGTAAATGCACGAAGACATTTTCTTTCAAAAACTCTTAATCTTTCCATAGTGCCAACACTCTGGTTGTATCAGATCTGACATCTATATGTCAAAACTGGTCTAACCATGGTCTTGTAACAGATAACTTTGACCTTTTGATCGATGTATCTGGAATGAAAGAATCGCCGAAAGGCTATGACTACTTTTTGTGCTTTACTGATTATGATTTGGCATGTTCAGTATAGTACAGATACTGATCGAGATGAACACCTAGGTATCGAGCACAAGACTTATGTGAAACGTGTTCTGAACCACACTCACAAGCCATAATGTGGAATTCCTTCCAATTACGTTTCAGGTCTTGATTGGCCCTCTGCAACGTTGTCCGGAACAAAATATTTTCGTACTTCTGCGCATTGATTTTCATTCGCCGATTGTCTGTATACATCTGCACATCATTGAACATTTTTTGAAGATTGCTCTGACCTATTGTAGCTTTTCGATCTGCCATATAGATGATCAGATCATCAGCAGACGCTACCAATGGTCGCGTTGGCGAGACGTTAAAATCAAAGCCATACTCATACAAAAGCTTGCGAATGAATATTGAGAAAAGCAGAGGCGCAGTAACTGTTCCCTGCTGTTGACCATTCAAGACCTTGAATTCGCACATTGTTGTCAGATTTCCATCAGTTATACCAAATGATTTCCCGTTGAGCATACTGCACATCATGGTGACAAGGTGTTTGGGGAACCTGTCCTGAAGTCGTTTAAATATTAGTCCATCTAACCACACCGTATCGAAAACTTTCTCCATATCAATAAGACACATTCCAACACATTCTCTGTTGTTTGGTTTCCAACAGATGTCTGTGGTTACTTTCGTTAATGCATGTATTGTCAAATGCCTGGCACGAAAACCAAATTGGGCGATTCGGCATCAACGCATATTTCACAATGTGGGTGTTTAATACTTTGTTCAGTATCATTTCAAACACCTTGCTGATGTAAGGTAGCAAACTGATTGAGCAAAAGTCTTTAGGGCTCCAAGATTCTTTTCCTTTCTTCAAGATTGGATATACCTTAGTCTTTTTCCTCTCATTTGGGAAATATGGATTGCTCAACATGTTGAACAATATGCAATAATTCTAATAGCAACCTCAGGCAAATGTCGAAGTACTATGTTTGGAATACCATCAGTACCACATGGTTTCTTGTTGTTTATCATCCCGAATATGAAACAAAAGTCTTCATAGCTGACAAAATAATCAATAAGATTCAAGCTCGATATGAGTTCGGATGTTAATGTTTCATTGAAATGAAGAATTGATTCACCGTTCAGGCTTGATTCGAAGTCGCTAGCTTTTGCTTCAATGACTTCTGAGAGTATTTGATTCCTCCTCTCAGGGTTTGATAGATGAACCAATTCAAGATGTATTTCAACCAGAGCAAGTTTCTATATTCCATCATATATGTAGTGCATAATCCTGTTTCCATTTTCATATCCGGAGTAATACTATTAATTTCACTGCCAGTTATTCGAGAAAATTTATCTCATCACTAGCGACTCTAACATTCGATACCTTCACTCGCGGCTTCTTAAGGAATAAGCTATTCACTTTCGCAAAAACGCTAATACTCTTCAGTTTTTCCGCCCATTGATTGCTGACCTCTCTCCTGAAGTATGAAAGGGTTAAGTTCCGAGCATTCTTCAGGTGTAATTTCAATAAAGTCAACGAGGGATGTTTGTAGTCCAAAAACCGCCGATAAATATTGTTGACACGTGCGAGAAGAAGGCTTTTTAATATTTCTAACCTTGCAATCGTTCCATATTGTTTGCATATTGTTTCGATGTTTAATCTTGGGAACTACTTTCCCAATCGATTCCAAAGTCAGTTTCTCTAACTTCAACAAATAGAGATCTATTTCATCGTAAGTTAGATAGCATTGCCATAATCAGAAGGAGGACATTGTTTCTGGTACTCCCGATTAAACTTCTTTTGAAACTTTCTCCAATCCGTTTTTTAGGGTTTTGTACTAAAATACAAAACCCTATTGCAATCACGACCTGTGTCCGTCCGTCCGTCCGTCCGTCTGTATGTCACAGCACTTTATCTCCGAAACTATAGAGGCTACAGGCATGAAACTTTGTGGAAAGGTCAGAAGTGGTGACCTCTTGAAAATTCAAGGGTGGAAAAATTTTTCAAAGGGGTTTAAGGGGGGTCTCCCCATATAGGGAGGTGACCCCTCAAAAAAAAATTTTCACCATTGGTAGTCGAGTAGGGTGTCATTCGAAAGGTCTCAACGAGATCTTTTCAAAACAAGTCTTAAAATTGCCTTATGAGTACCGAGGGGAGCAGGGGAAGAGGAAATGTACGAACTTTTCGCGTACCCCCCCTCGCGATTGGAAACCTTCCATCCAAAAAATCTGAAAAAACTTATGAATGTGGGCCTTAATGAGTACAACAACAACAAATACATGAGAAGTCGAAATTCGCTCAACTTTGTTAGTAATAGTATGATTTATCGATTTTATGTTTTCTTGAATAAAATCTAAATGGTACCTTTAAATTCAATAAAATTTAGCAAACAGATTACTTTCTATAAGAAAAATATTTTTTGAAAGTTTCATAAAGATCCAATAGTATTTAATGAAGTTATAGTGATTTGAATTTTCCTGTATTACTATGGAACAATATGCCCTGTATTACTATGGAAACATATGGCTATGGAGCCATATGCGCTTTTTATCGATTTAGATACTACAGCTTTGCTAGGATTTGCATGAAAATTTCAGGAATGATAGGTATCATGAAAATGAGTACATACAATTGAAACAAGTCGAAGAGGCAGGAGAGAGCTCCTAGCAAAAGGCTTTGTAACCATTCTAGGATTCGAAAAAATAGGCCATGAATCGATGATTACAGTACAGAGGAGTGGGCCCTGAAAAAAATTTCATGAAAGGTAGCCGATATGAATATCAAGTGAAAGTTCTCTATGAGAGCTTTTCAAAGCAGTTCTTAAACTGACAATTTTTGCTTCAGTCGGGCCAAAGGGGGGGGGGGGGGGGGAGGGGTGTAAAAACATGAAAAATGTGTTTCTAAAAAATCTAGAAAAATTATCAAGGGAGATATCTATGGGTATAACTCTAACAAATACCTCAGAAGTCAAAATTCTTTCAACTTTGTTAATAATAGTATTATCCTCGAATTTCACATTTTCTCCAATAAAATCGTCTTTGACATGTTTCTTGATTTTATTCGTTGCTGGTTACTGCATTTTGTAAGTTGAGTACAAAACCCTTCTGACATGAGCATACGTCTATCTACCCAACTTGTTTTTAAATTCAACCGATGATTTTCATGTTGAACTAGAACGATTGCGTTATGTTTGCTATCATAAGGAAGCACCTGCAGTTTCCGTTGAGGACTATTAAAGCTGAATTCAAGTCTTTTGTCAGCAATGTAGAGATCTAAATATGAATTTGTCCTATAGCCCAGTCATATTAGGTAAAAAAAGGGGTCAACCTCGGAATGAAAGATAATAAGCTGCAAATTGGTATGAACCTTTGTTTTGTCATTCTAAATGTTGTCTCAAAAGTCACAATCGTTATCTTGTTCCCGTCTCAAGATATTCAAGGTCAAAGGTCACAAAAATCGGTTTTTCGCGAATATCTGGCTTCCTATCGGTTAAATGAGATTTGCATTTATTATAAAAGTTGTAGGCTATAAAATTCCCTACAACTTTTGTTTAAACTTTTTTTTCATACGACCAACCGTTTTGAAGGTAGAGCGCGAAGAGTGCACATCGTACAGTCATATACGGCCTAATGCAAGGTCAAGCGTGAGTTATGGTTATCAGTACGTTATAAAGTCAATTATTTACTTGGAAATTATAATTATTAAACAATGCCTATTATTTATGTACTAACTATTAATTATTTATATTTAATTAAAGTAAGTAACTTGATTATTTATATATAATTATTCATATTTAACTATTTAAGAATATCGGGATCATATGTATTTTCGTCATCGGGATTACTTGGATACAGTGAAGCGTTGAGGCAAGCTTGTCCGTTGCACTGGCCGCAAGCTAAAGAACATTGTAGCCCTGATTTTCTGCATCCACAGCGGGAACCACAACCATTTTTGCAATTGCAAAATATTACGTCAACACTTCCACCAACAAGTGTAGCAGCTCATCAACACATAAAACGTGTCTACTACCAGATTCAAACGTGGTTAGGGAAGGACTTAGAACCTAAAGAATGGGGCTGGATGCTTGAAAATGAAATCCTGGAGCCCATACGAACGTTATTACCTCCAGCACCAGCCGAACTACTAAACGTAATAATATTTTGCAATTGCAAAAATGGTTGTGGTTCCCGCTGTGGATGCAGAAAATCAGGGCTACAATGTTCTTTAGCTTGCGGCCAGTGCAACGGACAAGCTTGCCTCAACGCTTCACTGTATCCAAGTAATCCCGATGAAGAAAATACATATGATCCCGATATTCTTAAATAGTTAAATATGAATAATTATATATAAATAATCAAGTTACTTACTTTAATTAAATATAAATAATTAATAGTTAGTACATAAATAATAGGCATTGTTTAATAATTATAATTTCCAAGTAAATAATTGACTTTATAACGTACTGATAACCATAACTCACGCTTGACCTTGCATTAGGCCGTATATGACTGTACGATGTGCACTCTTCGCGCTCTACCTTCAAAACGGTTGGTCGTATGAAAAAAAAGTTTAAACAAAAGTTGTAGGGAATTTTATAGCCTACAACTTTTATAATAAATGCAAATCTCATTTAACCGATAGGAAGCCAGATATTCGCGAAAAACCGATTTTTGTGACCTTTGACCTTGAATATCTTGAGACGGGAACAAGATAACGATTGTGACTTTTGAGACAACATTTAGAATGACAAAACAAAGGTTCATACCAATTTGCAGCTTATTATCTTTCATTCCGAGGTGAAAGCCCTAATATGACTGGGCTACTAGGGTATGTTGGGAACTCCGGCCCATATAGATTGCACCTGTATTCAATCTGGTTCTCTGTTATCCAAGATTTCAGGAATACGCCTCTGGGATTATTTTTGGCATTCAGCCATGATGTATGCTTGACATACAGGTCATCAGCAAAAAAATAATAATTATACAGCTTGTTCAATTCAAGTATTTCAAACAAGGAATTGAGCTTCTCCTTGAACTTGAGAACATTTTGACCACTTGCATAGGCAGGGATAACGAAGAGGTTATCCCCACCTGGCAGTGAAATTTTTGATGACGGACGCTTTAAGAGATTCAATGTTTTTCAATTCGACTTTTTCAATATTTTGGAAACAATAGGGTCTTTGAACCAATATCCCGGTGCCACCTCTCCCATCACCTATTATCCTATCGTTTCTTACGAACTTAAAATCCTTGAATGCAATGGAGTGCCATGCATTGAGATGGGTTTCAGTGAAAAGTATGATGTTAGGCTGTGTCTTAACAATAAATTCAAGGAGATCGTCATGTCGATGTGGAGTAACAATGGAGTTGACGTTGATGGAGATAAGGCGAAGCCTATCCATTGGAATATGACCGGATGACAAGTTATTTTGAGCCATTCGAAAGACCTAGACTCTGAAAAACAAAATTAATTTTTCTTTCTTTTTTAACGATTCGCTTCGATAAAGAATTAAGTTGCTGGTAAATTTTGAAAAGCAGCTCGTCATTGCCACTTATATTATTTACGTTATTTGCAGCATTTCCTGCTGGTCCTCTAGCGGCGTGTGCAAATGATACTCCGACTTGACGAAGTTGGAAGATATGACACTACAGTGTATTTGCGTTTGCTTCGGAGCAAATTTAACTTTTGCATCTTGATATCGAGAATATCCTCGATATGATGCTGGATGACCAAAAAAACCGCAGTTAACGCAGTATATTTGTAATTTGTACCTGGTAAAGTGGTAAATTCTTCCATTTTACGGTCGACCTTATTGTCACAAAGGCTTTGATTGAAACAAATTCAATTTCTGGTGCTGCTTCGTTGAGCATCTGAAGAAGATTGACCGTATCTTCTCCGCAGTGCAAACCCCTTACCAAAAAGTCTAATTTTTTTCACTTTTTGGAGTATAGGTGAAGTGTGAAACCTCCCCAGAACTCAGCGCATCTTTGGTTGCCTTGAAATCAAGTAAAAATTTTGTTTTATTTGTTGATTTTTCAGCACTTACTCTTTTGATCCCGAAATTGATTAGTTTATTTTCAGCTGCCAGTAGCCGAACCATATCTTTTCCGCTTTGTCCAAACACGTTAATTGGCGGACTTTTTTATGCCTTTTTGGAAGCTTTTTCAGAGGAACCAGCAAAACGATCTGGATCTGGTTTCTCTCCTTATTTTTATTTTTGAAATACTAAAATAAAATTTACATCATCATCTTGATAAAAATTACCCTTCAATGTTTTCTTCAATATCCATTTCTTGGGTTAACCCCTCCAGCTCTGCAAAACAGTTTTGACTCTCATTGGTGTCACCAGCATTTAGAACTTCTTCTAGAATTGCTTGGTTTGCATTTTTCTTTGCCTTTGTTACCTGTTGTACTTCATTATGCGGCTGCATCTTTTGAGGAATCATTTCTTTCTTGAATAGTGCTTTGAAGTACTGTATCTTATGTTATCATTTTCTTTTCGAAGTTTGATTATTTGTGATTGTCTGCTATTATTTGCAGCTTGCATCCGCCATATGCGGAGTTTTCTTCATCATGTTTTCTTTTGTTGATTATCGCCAGTTTTTTCATCGTTGGGCTCCTCCATAACAGCGGTCCTGTAGTTTTCTTGGGTTCTTCACTTTTCTTTACTAATTGAAGCAAAATAATATTTGATAGAAATTTCCCGAGTCGATTGCTTTGACAATATAAGCTTTTCCCGATTAAAAATTAATTTCGGACTGACGTTTTTCAAAAAATGAGGAGCGATCTCTCAATCCGGGCTTAGCGAATTTTATATTGAAATGAAACCCATCGTAAAAATTTATCGATGTCTGAAGAAATTACTCATAATGGAAGTTAAACTCTATTATAGCCGATGTAAATAAAATATTAAAAACAAGCATAACTAACTGTAAACATTCTCTTAACTTTCAGTAGTTAGAGATTTTCAACGGGAAGAGGAGCGCAAGATGCGTACGTGATCGAGTGGGCGGAGTTCAATATTATTCGTGACTAAAGGGTTCAGTGCTTTCAGTTCGGTGTGCAGTGTCGTAGCTTGAATTTCGTCGATTTCAATTAGTGTACATTGTTTCGGTTCGAGTTAAAGTAGCTTATGTCTGATACCACGTTAGTATGCAAATTAGGAGTGCGCGATTGCGATAGTTATTTTCGTTGATTTGGTGCAAGTCCTGAAGACGAACGGTAAAATAGGATGAAAGTTTTATCTTTCCATTCGGAAAAATTTAGGACCGCGATTTAAACAGACAATTTGAATCATTTGGCGGAAAATTTTATTCGAGGGTAGTCTACTCGCGTAAACCCCAACGAACAAGACTCCTCTTCAAACTAGCAAGCCGACAAACAGCTACTTTGGAGAAGACTGCAAGCATTTGAACGTGTAAGCCTTTAAAAGCACAGTTGGTTGATGCGTGTTATAACATCCAAAACAAAGACAATGCAAACTTTGCGATATGTATCATTAAAGAAATTCAATGCTTTCATTTTTGCGGACGCTCTATAATGAATCATGTAACGATAGTGACCGCGTGTGAACATCTGAACTGACAAATGTTCTAAAGTCAAAGGTTATCAAGAAAATATTATAAAACATATGAGAGCTTAGAAGATAAGTTGGTTTTACACAATAGAAGTGCATAATAGTTAAATCCGGTTAAATCATCATTTGTAATACAGGAAATAAAAGTGTTATAAACAAATTAATATAAACAAGTGATTTTAACTATAACAATTAAAAGGACCGCGGAAGGTGCTGTTGCTCATTCTTTTTTTTTGTGCTCGTGTAAACTGGAAAAGATAATCTGCACCTGAAGATTTCAGGTTCTTAACCGATGAGAGGTCGGTTAGCATTTCCTTTGGGGAGTCTTGGATGTCGAATGGAAGAAAATCATTAACAAGGTTTCACTTCTGTGTGTTTAAATTTGCGAGAAGGAAAGTACAAAAATATTGCTAAATCATAGTGGTAACTGTTTGTAACTATACCATAAAATATAATGGGGATCGTCATTATATTATCTACATGTCAAAATAAATCACTTTGAAAAACCAAAATGCTTAGAAACTGTGTTTAATTTAGTAAAAAACGTAATACCAGAGTGAACATAAAAAAACTCAAGTGTTCTAATTTAAATGTTGGGAATTATTTATATTTATCTTCATAATGGTTCATTAAAAGGAAATTTCTGTGTTTTCTACTTTAATAAGGTATACATAAACATGAAATGGAGAAGTCCATATACGTATACGAAATTTTTTGAAGCCGTTCATGGAGAGATGACACCTCAATTTTAAATGGAGTATTATGCGGAAGTGTTTAGTTACGTCAAAAGATACCGAGAAAACAGATATTATTGTGTTTTATAGGGGGTGGGTAACAGATGGAAATGCAGACAAAATCATGAAAAACCAAAAAAAAGTTTACTGGCGCTAATATTTTATTTGTAACATAATTTTATGAACTGAAATAAGTAAGAAAATTTATTTTCACTGCAACGGCGTAAGTGCCTTTAGTAGGAAAAAAAAAAATAAATTGACGCTACCTTTAACGTCTTTGCGTGGTCACAAAAGTATTTAAAATTGAGAGGAATATAAAACAACCATCTGGCTCCCATCTTTTCTGAAGCATCGATAAAGACAAGTAACGTGCTCTGGATGGAGGTGAAAGCGGATATCAAGCCCGGCGCAAGAGGAATGGTTTGTTCGATGATGAGTCCCAGAATGAGTTAGATAAAAATAATCAGGCGTACAAAGAATACGTAGGTAGGGAAACCAGGACGAAGAGAGGACACTATGAAAATCTCAGAAGAGTAACGAATAAGATCATTAGAATTAAGAAAAGAAGATACTATGACGACCAATTGGGAAGTTTCGATGTAAGTTTAGCGAGCAACAACACAAGACAGGCATACAAAGCAGTGAAAAGCCTGAAACATGGTTATCCGCCCAAAACCACGCTCTGTCGTGCTAGTATTGGCAATATCTTCGCTGATGAAACCAAGATTAAGAAAAAGATTAGCATCATATTTCAAGAACATCCTTAATCCTCCGCATAGCCCTAGAACATCGGAGCTTATAGATGTCTGCGGAGAGGTTCCATTGGCCCCAAGTTTATTCCCTCACCAGGGCCCAAAGGAATAATAAAACAATGGGCATCGATGAGATTCCAGTGGAGCTCATCAAATATGGTAACAGCAGTGCTCATGAAGCTATTCACAAAGTCATCCAGCACATTTGGCAACAAAAATATATGCCGAACGCATGGAGTGAATCAATTATATTCTCTATCCACAAAAATGTGACAACCTACAGTGCGAAAATTATAGAGGCATATGATGACATTGTACGGCGTACAATATATTTTCTAAAATATTCGAAATAAAATCGGATCATACGCCAACAGTATTATTGGGGAGTATCAAGGTGGTTTTAAAGCAGGTAGATCAACAAAAGACAAATTGTTCACTGTCAAGCAGGTTCATGAAAAGTGCTGGGAGTTCAACATAGACATAAAGTCAACGAAAATTTCGTTGACTTTAAGCAAGCATTCGACAGTATTGATCATAACGTACTGCATCAAATAATGCTTTGCTTTGGAATCCAAGCCAAATTTTTCCGTCTCACCAAAATGACAACGACGACCTCTCAGTCTGCATCAATAACCGACTCATCAATGCCCTTGACATAAATATCGGACTAAAGCAGGGAGATGGGCTGGCCCCATTGCTATTCAATTTGGCTCTGAAGAACGTCATACGGAAGCTACCTGTCTATACGCGAGGTACATTACTATACAAGTCGAGCCAAGTAGTAGCCTATGTGGATGACATCAATATTTTGCCACGGTCATTTGAAACTGCCAAAGAACTCTTCCTGAAACTCGACAGCGAAGCGAAACTAGTAGGGCTACAAATCAACAAAAATAAAACAAAGCTCGTGACGCAGTCGAGGAAAAATACCTCAAATACACAAAATATCACACTTGGTGAATACAATATCGAAAATGTGAGCAAATTTGTGCATTTAGGCGCCAAAATAACAAAAACGGGCAATGAAAGAGACGAAATACGCCGAAGAATACAGCTCGCAAACAAAATATTTTATTCAGTATTGACGATCTTGAAGGCCAGCTGCATACACGAGAAAACAAAGCTCCGAGTATACAAATCTGTGATAAGACCTGTGTTATGCTATGGGTGTGAGACATGGACCCTAACTCAAGTATCAGCAAATATGTATATTGAACGCCTTTGAACGACGATGCTAGACAGGGACCAATGGCGAATTCGATGCAACCATGAGCTGTATGCAATGTTTGACGAACCGGAGGTCTCAACGATTGTAAGACTGCGGAAGCTTCAATGGGCTGACTACATGGATGAACAAGAAAAACCCAAGAAGGTATTCGTTGGGAGAATTGAAGGCCGGAGACCAGTGGGGAAACCGAGGAAGCACTAGTCTGACTCGGTCGACGAAGACAGTTCATCGCTGCTCGGGTTTTGAAATTGGAGACCGCGGTCAACGGACCGGGACAGGTGGAGGCGCTTGTGTTGTGCTATTGTAAGAAGAACAAGAATATAAAACTATGAGCGTGCGGTTGTTTGCACGAATAGTTATTATGGCAATTTGTTTACTGATTATATCAGAGAACAACTCGTTAGGCCTAAATCACAGCATAGGTTCGAAACCCATATTCAGCATCGTTTTAAGTGTTTTGTACTAAAATACAAGACCCTATTGAAATCTATACCTGTGACCGTCTTTCCGTCCATCCATCCGTATGTCACAGCAGTTAATGCTAATGAATTGAAGATGTAGGAATTTAAGGAAGAGTTGGAACAGTGAATCCTGCTTACACAAGGTACAAAGGCCACACTCATCGCACGCGTATGTGACACGATTGAATTGGAAGGCGCGTATCTGGATTCGGGTGAGCCCTCAGATGCGGAAAAATGCGCAGAAGGTGGAGAAGCAGAAATACCAAAATCAAAGGAACCAGAAAATGCGCTGATGCAAATGTTGATGCTGATGCAGCAAGAGCAGCGACAACCGTCAATTCAACTTTACATTTGATCCCAATTTAACTGCGAAGCTATATTAATAATCATCCAATTTATCTGCGAAGCTAAATGAACAATCAGCGAAGCTAAATGAACAGTCATCCAGTTTAACTGCGAAGCTAGATGAACAATCAGCGAAGCTAAATGAACAATCAGCGAAGCTGAACCAACAAGCGATCGAAATCAAGGCAGACATCACACAGAAGCTGGAGAAACAGTCAACTGAAATAAAAGTGGAGCTCGGTAGTCTGAACAAACAAATTAAAGGCGTTGAGCAAAAGGTTGACCAGGTCGAGGAAAAGGTCAGCTAGGTCAAGGAGAGAATCAACAATGGATGGAAAGAGTGAAAAAGGAATTGGAAGCAGCGAAGGCAGCAGTAACTACTTCACCAGCCCCGCTTACAACCGCAGCGCAAGGCTCATCCAGAAATGTGAAAGCAGCAATATTCAACGGGCAATTGGTCTAGGGCATTTATAAAACCCAGTTAGAAGCCACCACTCGGGCAAATCACTGAAATAAGCAGGAATGAGCAACTATATTAATTCTTGCTCTAAAAGACACAGCTACCGAGCTTTTGCAGACAATCCCCGTTGAGTTGCACTCAAACCCGGCTGCTATAATGAATGCGCTCGACATGCGTTATGGAGACGATCATCTAAAGCAGATTTATCGGTCACAGCTACGGCATTCAATGCAGAAGTCTGGCGAAACCTTACAGCAGCTAGCCCAAAACAGTGAGCGACTGGCACTTTTGGCTTACTCAGCCGACGACCCAGAACATTGAGATGACGCAGCAACAGAATCATTCATCAGCGCGTTAAAATACCAGGAATTGCAACAAGCCGTGCATTTAGCCCAAAAGCAAACCGTTAAGGATGCATTGGCTTATAGTCTGAGCTTTGAGGCAGCGAAAAATGTGGCTCGTACCACTGCCCAGGTTCGCGAGGTAATGGCAGACGAGTGTAGGTGTGAGCGCGTGGAAATTGAGCGAGACCCACAGGTAAATAGTGCGCCTAGATGCTGGAATTACGGAGAGAAGGGGCACCTGCAAAGAGACTGCAAGAAGCGAAGAAAACCTAGCTATTGTCCTGGGTCCGCAGCTAGGAGAAAATCTAAACCGAGCCAGGAGCCCCGAATGGAAGCCCTTCATGCTGAGGGGTCAGGAAACATGTAAGAGCCAACTTCGTGGGGCAGAGGTTGGCTAGGAGGATTGACGTCCCCAGCACCACCATCACCGTGTCAAGACTACATCGTGGAGAAGCGGACTTATGCCTTCCGGGTCAACTTGACGGAGAACAGTGCACCATAACAATCGACACTGGTGCAACCCAATCGATTATCCTACCAGACCTAGTGAAGCAACAACTACACCACAAGGGCAGGATTTTCTCACTACGGACAACTACGGGAAAAACTGCACCTGTCCATGGAGAGGTGCGTTCCGACATAATTTTCTGGTCGCGAACATTATGGATGACTGCATTCTCGGAATGGATTTTCTGCGGCCACATGGAATCACTTTGGATTTTAGCAAACGGGCATTGAAATGGCAGAATATCGAAGTATTGATGGAGGATCCCAGCGTCCAAATTCCAAAGATGGATGTAGTAGTTTGCACCGACACTGATGTACCGAATTCTTCCAAAAGTATTGTATGGGCCAAGCTTGATGGTGATTCTGGAGACCACCGATCTTATCTGATAGAGCCAACGAAGATGTCTGCATTGCGCAGTTTGATTTTTGGCTGAAGGTATGTAAGATCTATGAAGAACGGATACGCGCCGGTTAGAGCCCTTAACACCGCAGACTCAACATGAGCAACAAAGCGGGAGAAGTCGTTAGAAGCCATTCACGGTCATCATTGGAAAAGAGGCAAGACGCAGACAAAGCCCGGGAATCCACGTATGCAATATTGAAGCAGGTCGAATTGCCAGTGCAGCTATTCGAGCAAGCCTTTGATCTGGTCACCAAGTACAGTGACATCTTCTCCGTAAGCCCGGATGACCAAGGCCGAACGAGTATGGTAGCTCACTTCATAGATACACAGGGAGCCAAGCCGATTCGACAAGCACCGAGACGTCTTCCTATAGCCAAGCAAGGAAAAGTGAGCGCATTGATGTCGGACATAGAAAAACAAGGTGTTATCGAACCTTCTGTCAGATCATGGGCCGCGCCACTAGTTCTAATAAAGAAAAAGGATGGTAGCACTCGTTTTTGTGTCGAATATAGGCAGCTTAACGACGTCACTAAGAAAGATAGTTACCCGCATCCTCGCATTGACGACATCATTTACACTTTAGCCGACTCAAAATGGTTTTCTACATTCGATCTCAAGAGTGGCTACTGGCAGGTAGAAATCGACAAGAAGGACCGAGAGAAGACCGCATTTTCAGTTGGGACCGGATTGTGGCATTTTGTGGTGGTGCCCTTTGGGCTTTGCAATGCTCCAGGCACTTTTGAATGCTTGATGGAATACGTGCTACGAGGCCTTTCCTGGAAAACCTGCTTGGTGTATCTAGATGACATCATTGTCATTGGGAGAACGTTCGAAGAGCATGTGCGGAACTTAGAAGAGGTTTTCTCCCGATTGCGACTGGCCGATTTGAAACTTAGTCCCGACAAGTGTACCCTTTTTGCAGCTGAAGTAAGATACCTGGGACACGTCGTATCAGCAGAAGGGGTCAAAACAGACCCTGAGAAAATTGAAGCCGTGAAAAGCTGGCCAACACCAAACAACAAGCGCCAACTACGAAGTTTTCTGGGTCTGGCAACCTACTTTCGAAGATTCGTCAAAGACTTTGCCAAAATAGCTAAGTGTCTCCATCAGTTAACCGAGAAAAATTGTCCGTATGCCTGGAATGAACAATGCCAGGTAGCCTTTGAGACCTTGAAGGAGGAGCTGTGCGAATCACCCGTGCTGGCGTATCTGAAACCCGGAAAAATGTTTGTAGTTGACACCGATGTGAGCAACGGCGGTATTGGAGCTGTACTCTCCTAGCAGATTGATGGCGAAGAAAGAATCCTCTCGTATTACAGTCGAGTTCTATCAAAAAGTGAGAGGAACTACTGCGTGACCAGAAAGGAGCTATTGGCTATAATAGAGGCCACCAACAGTTCCAAAAGTACCTATGTGGCCAGAAATTTGTTCTTCGAACGGACCATGCATCGCTGAGATGGCTGCTTAACTTCAAAAACCCCGAGGGGCAAGATGCGAGATGGATCGAATGATTGCAGTCATACGACTACGAAATTGTTCATCGGAAGGGCGGAGTTCATGGAAATGTTGACACCCTATCTCGTCGTCCATGTCCAGCTAACTGCAAGCATCGCCTACGGATTGAGGAAAGGTTGGTCATCAAAGGGGATTCAAAATGCCCAATTAGCCAATGGAGACATCGGACCACTGCTCGTATGGAAGGAGACAACTGGCCGACCTGAGTGGAAGGACGTTTCAATGCATGGCGCCACCCTGAAAAGTTATTGGGCACAATGGAACTCCCTTCAGGTGGAGGGTGGCGTACTCAAGTGGAAAAGGGAAACGGCGGATGGCAGCTCCTGTCGGATGCAAACTATACTTTCCAAAAGCCGAATCCACGATGTGATTAAGGAAATGCACGAAGGATCCTCGGGACGCCACCTTGGTGTTAACAAGACCTTAGCAAAATTGTGGGAAAGGTTCTACTGGCTCCACGCTCAGGAAGGCGTAGAGGACTGTTGTCGCAGATGCACAATTTGCGCTTCCGTCAAAGGCCCAAAGCGACAACTGAAAAGACAAATGCAAACGTGCAACGTGGGTGTACCATTTGAAAGGATTGCTGTTTACATCGCAGGACCTTTTTCTGAATCCAAATGGGGAGATCGAAACACGCTTGATTGTGGCCGATTATTTTAGCAAGTGGCCCGAGGTCTACCCCATTCCCAACCAGGAAGCAACTACTGTAGCCGAACAGCTAGTGTTAAATTGGGTCAGTAGGTACGGGGTACCTTGTGAACTACATTCGGATCGATTCCGAAACTTTGAGTCACTAGTTTTTGGCAAAGTGTGCAAACTACTGGGAATAAGGAAAACGAGGACAACACCACTGCATCCCTAATCCGATGGAATGGTTGAATGTTTCAACGGCACACTCAATAAACACCTGGCCAAGATAGTTGACGAAAACCAAAGGGACTGGGACCGACACATTCCACTATTTTTGATGGCGTACAGAGCTGCCGAACATGCATCGACGGGCCAAGCCCCAGCTGAAGTCATTATGGAAAGACTTTTCGTCTGCCGGCTGATATAAAGTTCGGAACACCCCCTGAGAAACCCCAAACGATCTCGGAGTACGCAAGTGAGCTAAAGCAACGGTTGAACCAGATACATCGAACAGTGCGAAAACACCTCGAATCAGCTACTGACCGCATGAAGGCCAGGTATGATCCAAAGGCAAATTCTACTGGCTTCCAGCAAGATGACTTGGTCTGGCTATATAACCCACAGCGATGGAAGGGTAGGTCTCCAAAATTGCAGCATAATTGGGAGGGACCATACCGAGTTACAAAGCGAATCAACGACGTCGTATATCGCATACAGGAGCACCGTACGTCGATTGCCAAAATGAAAATCGTGCACCTGGACCGTCTTGCCCCATATTACATCCAGGGAGAATTGACTACAACTGGCGACACATCTTTTCGGGGTGGGAAGAACTGAGGTGGGGACAGTGTTACATGTGCAAATAATTCTGCGAGCTACTGTCGCAATTGTTTTTGCAATATCATGATCAACAAACGAATGTACTCAAAACCACAAGAATGCACCAAGCAGGATCAACATCTGAAAGTGAGTCACTGCACCATTCAGAATCGCTCGAATATTCCAGGTAATTCGCTAATGTACGAGAAATGGATTAAATGACTAGAGACCCTATATAAAGGCGAGCAGAATGAATGGGGGAATTATTACAACCGCGGTAGTAAAACCGCGATAGTAAAACTGCGATAGAGTGGAGCGTGAAATAAAGTCGATATTGATTGAGTTATAGGAGCCATCCCAAAGAGTGATCGATATCTGCGCGATGTAATGAAAAAGCTTCAATGTAGAGCAAATTCTGTTGTATAGATTTACATTAAATTGATGTGAAAAGGGTAAAATGATCCAATTAAAGTTTAGCTAATACAAGTGAAGTGATTTTTGTTGATAGTGAAGACAGTTGAAATATTAAGTGATAGACAGTAAAAATTAGATTTAAATGTGATTTGTGAAATAGTGAAATTCATGACTGTGCATTCTTTGTAAATAAACTCTTTTAACTTAATTTAAAAGACAGTGCGTTTTCACTTTCTTAAATACAATTAACGACCAACGAGATTTCATTTTCAATAGTCCGTTGTTGAAAGCGCATAATTTTTGTTAAAGGTACAGCTAAAAATTAGTATTGAGCTATTGGATGTGATTTGCAACATCCTGTTATTGATAGCACATGACTTGATTAACCGGTTTGTAAATAAGTCGATAGCCTGAGGATGCCTTGATAGGGCGAAACGCGTCACATTGATGTGTAACACAACAGCATGCATTGGAAATAATAAAGTAGTCAAAGACAAAATTTTAGCAAGTGTTTTCATTATTTCATCAGGATCAAGCTCAAACAAGTTCCTTCAAAAAATCTTTAAAGGAATCTGCTCCTTCATTTCCAACTGTACATCTATGGGTTTAAGAGTTTACAAGCATTGAAGATGAACCACGTAGTAGACGTCCAAAAAGTGCAACGACGCCAGAAACCATTGAGCAAGTCTATTTGTTGATACCCTAAGCGTCTCGAACGACTAAGTACTCTATATTTTAGATGAAGAATTACGTATGAGAAAGCTATTCGGAAAGGTAGTACCGCATTGGTTAACAACTCAACAAAAACTAAATCGAAAACAAATTGGTAAGCGATTGGCAGAAAAGGTTCTGACATCAGTTTTTTGGAATTGAAAAGAGGTTTTGTTGATTGATTATCTTGTAAAAGGTAAAAACTTACCTTTGAGTATTCGTGAAAAAGACCCGTCTTACAGAAGAATAAATCATTTTTCATCAAGACAATGCATGTCCTCACACAAGTGCTTTGACGATGGCTAAATTGAAAGAATTTTTACATATACGAGGTGTGTTCAAAAAATATCACGAATTTTGTTTTTTTTCAAAAATTATTTATTTATTCATGAATATCTATTTTGTCCCCTTCAAAGTAATCCCCATGAGATATTATACACTTGTGCCAACGGTTTTTTCAATCTTCGAAGCACTTCAAAAAATCATTTTTTTTAAATCTTGTTCAGCTCCTCCTTCGATGCCGTCTTTATCTCGTCAAGCGTAGCGTAACGTCGTCCTTTCATGGGCCTCTTTAGTTTAGGAAACAAGAAAAAGTCACAGGGGGCAGATCTGGGGAATACGGTGGCTGCGGCATCATCAGTGTGTTGTTTTTGGCCAAAAAGTCGCATACAAGCAACGATGTGTGAGCAGGGGCGTTATCGTGGTGCAAAAACCAATTTTTGTTCTCCCACAAATCCGGGCGTTTCTGGCGGATTGCTTCGCGCAAATTGCGCATAACTTGCAGGTAATATTCCTTATTGACCGTTCTTCCCTGTGGCAAGAACTCATGATGCACCACGCCCCTGCAATCGAAGAAAACTGTCAGCAAAACTTTCACATTCGACCGAACTTGGCGCGCTTTTTTCGGTCTTGGTTCATGCGGCAGCTTCCATTGAGATGATTGAGCTTTGGTTTCCACGTCATAACCATAAACCCACGATCCGTCACCAGTTATGACCCTCTGGAGCAAATTTGGTTCGCCGCGGACAGAGTTTAACATCTCATTAGCAATGTTCATGCGTTGCTGTTTTTGGTCGCAATTGAGCAATTTTGGTACGAATTTCACGGCGACCCGTCTCATGCCCAAATCGTTGATAAAAATCGAATGGCACGAGCCAATCGATATGTTTAGGTCCTCAGCAACTTCTCTAGCGGTGATTCGACGATTGGCCAATACCATTTTCTCCACTTCATTAATTTTTTCGTCTGTTGTTGAAGTGCTCGGGCGTCCGGCACGCTCTTCGTCGTTCACATCTTCTCGGCCTTCTAAAAACATTTTGTACCACCGATAAACGTTGCTTCGGTCCAAGGTAGCTTCTCCGTATGCCACAGTCAACATTCGGAATGCATCCGCGCACTTAATTTCGTTTTTCACACAAAATTTGATACACGTTCTTTGATCCATTTTTTTGAATAAGTAAAATCGAAGGCGATTGAAAACACGTGCAAGGAAAGCAGCTATCACCAATTAAGTGAACATTCAAAATGGCCGAGCTTGTCGGCATAAGTGACAGACATGAGTACCAACATAACGCCACAAAAAAATCGAAATTCGAATATACGTTACCCGCGAAAATTCAAAATTCACGATACTTTTTGAACACACCTTGTATGTCATAAATTTAAATTAATTCGATTTAAGTAAGCATGCACTTGAAAGATTTGATTGAAAAAAAAACGGAAAAATTGAGACAAAGAAATGTGAGGCAAAAAGGCAGGCTATACTTCCTTTGAAATGTCTGAATTGCGCAAATGTTAGTTTTTGAAACTTAATCAATTTTAACTCTTCTTTAGTGATAAATCGCTCTTATTTCTTGAACACGATACATGTGAACGTTTTAGAAATTCCAAAACATTTCTAGCCCTCGAATCCCTTCCCCATGAGAAATAAGCTCGATATGACTAAATTTACAACAAATAAGCAACCAGCAAATTTGTTTAATGCTTAGAATATTCGAAAATCCTTAAAGTGATATTTTTTTTTAACGTAAAATTTAAATCCAAAACATAGATGAAAGATAGTTTGTGTTCTCTCAAATCAAAGCTTAAAATAAGAAAAAGTAGACTACTAAAATCAAGTCAGATAGGGAGAAGTATCTAAAATAAATATTTGCACGATTTTTTTGTTACAGATTTGTAGATTATAGAATTTTCTCGTTTTTAAATGGAAGATACTAATTTTTGTAATAGAAATCCTAATTTTATTGAATTTAATAATAATATGAATTGCTAACTAAAAACACGATTTTCCTTTCCAGTGGTCCTTTCTTTCAGCGGGAAATAGAGTGCATGGTAAGTATGCCGTCGCGAGGGTAGGGTTTGAGAAAATCCGCTGAGGTCGGTTTCGCGTCGCGGTACGCGGTACCTTCGTTGGTTTTGACTTTTTATTAGCGTAGCTTTCGTCGGGTGGAGTTAGCGTAGTATATTTTTCGGTACCGCGTCGGAAATTCTGGAACGCGAAGTAGAGATTAGATCTTTGTTCTTGACTGATCGATGAAGAAATACGGAGTAACGTAAAATAGGTTTCCTCTCCGTATGGTTTTGTTTTGGTGACGCGGTTGAAAACGGGCATGTATTGGTGGCTGAAGATTGTAAAGGAGCGTAATCCATTCGGAGACCCGCAACCGAAATCCTCTCCGATCTAGCTGGCCGACAAGCAGCCACCGCGTGAATGGATTACGGTGCACGGATTGGTTGACCGGTGGGTACCATCCGTTGGCACTACTCAGACTTAACGTCTAGAACCGATGGGAGGTCAGTTCCTCGTTCGGACGTAGACATATAAAATCTTTACAAGCTTCCAGAAATTCATTACAAAGATGGTATAAAATGATTGGAGGATCGTTGGAATATGTAAGTGTGTTTATGTTGAGGGAGATTTTATTGAATTTTTTTCATTTTCTCTATCAAAACTTTTGAGCAAATCTGCATTTGTGTGTGGTATTGTCCTATTTTAAAAATATTCAAAAGACCTCAAATTATATATTATTCTGTTTGATTACGGTAGCAAATATTTTTATTACAGTCAAATACATTCGAAATCTGTCGGCAGAACGCCCAAAAATATTTTAGCTACTGTGATGAGCATCCTCACCATCCAGCGGGTATTTGCTGCATTATTTTCTCTAAATGTATCTTGTAATTTTCCTTCATCACCCTTCTTAAACGATGCTTCCACCAACATGTGACATTGTCCACGATAATTACTACAACATGAATTTCAAATGAGACGCGATGTCGATTCTGAGAATAACTCCATAGTCGTGTCAATAATCTTAGCTAATAATCCTTAGGCTTGCTTCACCTTTTTTCTTAATAGGGTTATCAATTTACAACACATTTCTAAGCCATAATTTGCATTTAATTTTTATTTGATGAACTCCACATCTCCGATTAAAGACTCAACCGACAACTTCTCAATCGTCGGATGGGGCGAAATAAAAAAGAAGCACTAATATTTGTTTTTTAAGGAAGAACAAAAAGCCCAAGACGGACGATCTAGAAGCAGCGCTAGTAACAGAAACTTAAACTTTATGAATGAATGGATAATCGCTGGGCGATGTGAATGAAATTGGTTTGAAACAAGTTTGAATCCGAGATTCGAATGATCATTAAGTTTTAGAGTCGGCTGGCCTGCTGGCTTTGGGCTCATAAAATTCTGAATGAAGACCGAAACACTACTTTGAACGGTCATAAATCTTTGGTGGTTCCAGCCTCTACCACGTCCTCCACGGCACAGTCGCTCTTTGACGTCATTCGCCGTTTATTGTGGAATTATTGTTAAACATAGCGTATCACTTTAATGAATGAGTTGCATGAATATCTTCAATTACTGGGAAACGTTAGTAATAAAGTTTTCTTAACGATCTCCGAATGTAATCGGAGTAACCATTGCAGTTGTGAAAACTCGAATGACCTTAAGGAAAAATTTGCGTCTTTGTTCAAAATCAACGATGCCGATGTTGATTGAGTACCGTTTACACAATGGATTAGAGTTGGATGTACCGTTCGGAATTTCGTGGGAGATATCATTACTGCTCCCTACAGTTCGTGGTAATTCATTTTAGTAAGACCACATGCCCAACTTTAAAGCTTTTTTTCAGTTTTCTGAGTAGCTATAATTGAAACTCCACCAACTTCTTATCGAGAAAAGATAAAAACTCCAACAATTGCTACTGTTTTAGTTTTTCGTCAATCATAGGTAGCCCAGCATGTTTTCTAAGTGATTTATGTGTCTAATTTGAGGCAAAAGAAATTTTTGTCTTAACTTTATATGCTTGGTCGTTAATTATATGTTGCTTGTCGACTAAACTCAACGACCCTATTCTACGTTTTTTAGCCACTGATTTGCATGGAAAGTTCCATTTATGGGTAATTTTTATATTTCGAGTGAACGATCTCGGCTTTGATTAGTACCCTTTTTGCGTTGATTAGTATTGGGTCGTTTCTTAAGACAATAGAAGACAGATAAACGAATTTGCTCATCACTTGGATTTACGTAGGTTTGTTTAACTGTCTTCATGTGGCTCATTATGATATTCACGAGCTCTTCTGGAGATAGTTCACTGTTTTAAGGCTGAAAATTATGGGATAAGTTAATTTTTTTCTCAATTGGGCTAAATGATCCTGAGTAACTCCACGTTAAAAACAACAAACTTGGCTATAGAGGGAAACATCAAAGTGCCGATGTTGAACTATTTCTTGGTAAAATGCTGCAGCTCTGACTATTTCTAGTACAGAGAAAATTTGCCTCAATTTGAATAAATTAATTCTCCTATCGTATGATAAGGCAGCGGATGTAATAAATGGAGGTTATCATTTGCGAATAGCGGCATCCAGGATACAATTTCGCCAGATGGGCGAATGAATATAAAGAACGTTTTATTTCGAAGCCTTTGTTGTTATTACTGTGGAGGTTAATGCTCGCTATCCAACTATAATTAAATGAAAACACCTGGGAGAATATAACATCATCAAAGATATGTTCTGGATTTTATGCAATTTTTTAGAGAATTATAGGTACATTACAGTTTTAATATACTCGGTGTATTATTTGTAAATCAACATCTTCAGAAACTTACTTATCTTAATCTGCTCAACATTCTAAACTTTAAGCTCTTTAAATGAAAATCGATTTCTATTATACAAAAGTTTACTCCTCCTTACAAGCCCCACTCAAAGCCACCCGCTCAATTAAAATTTCAACGGCCATCTAATTAAGGACAATAACCCGAAAGGTAGCCATCGTAGTCTCTTTGAACGAAATTAGGGATGCTTTCCAGCAAGATTTGATGCTGATAACGCAAACAAAAGCTTTTATTGGTTAATTAAGAATACTCCTCTGGAACTTGTAATCAAGTGATTAGATTGACATTTGGTGGTTGGGAGGCGACCTCCTTCGCCCACACATTTCCTATTTCCAATTTTCTCTTTTCATCTGCTTGGACATTACAGATAGGAAGACCAATCAGTTTCCAAGCTCGAGACATTTATGTGACACTTACAGATATCTCCGTCGTCTGCCAGCAAACAATAATAAATCAAATTAAATGGCCATCATTTTCGGTCCTTAATACAAACAAGGTCATGAAATCAAGTATTTAATTACTTTTCACGCAGTCTTATATTCTCAATAACATGAAACACCGTTTTAATTGTCGACGCCATTTTGAACATCCCATTCGAGGAAGCAAGACAGAATGAGAACAACTTTATTGGGTGCTCATTTCAGAGTTACATAAAACTCCATCCCCACCCTATCAAGGATCTGAGTTTTCTTTTCACGATGAAAAAGGAAAATTTGTAACAATGTAATTATTTTCCACAATTGGACATATTGATATGTCGTGTTTATGGAGCACCCTCGGCTATCAGATTATGGTTCCGCCGTCCACTTTCACTCCCCGCTTTCATGTACAGCAAGTCTCAAGAAAAGTCATGATTACTACGCATGCCTAAGATTTAGATCCAATGATAGGGAAGTTCTCCTTGGTGTTATTTACTACAGTTTGTCGAGAATCGATCGATTTTTTCTCCCATTTTCGAAAATCTGTCTTTCAATTTTCAGGGGAAATTTTGCTACGTCTGCGAAGTTGAAATCTGGAAGGATATGTACATGACATTGTTCACTCCTTACTAGCTTCGTTTTTGGTATTCGCATATAGAGGATATGGATGTGTGTATAATGTAAGAATTAGCCATGTAACTTTCTGGAAAAGGATGCTACTCAATACTCTGAATCGGATGCAGACTACATAATAGTTGGTAGAGTGCTGTAGGGGGTAACGGCAATTAGAAGTATATTAACCGTAATTAAAAATTACGTAATTAAGGGCAAACCGGTTGTCCATGCTTGTGTGAGATAATGTTCAGTGAGCAAGAATAGTATAGCTCCACAGGATCTCTGGCAAGGTTGTGGACGCAAGGTGCATCTGGAAAGGGGTCGTTTTGAAAGCGTGCTTGTAATTTATAATGATTCTAGTGGAAAATTGGATATTCAGGATGGCATTTGGTTGCAGTGGTTGTAACTATTTCAAATGAATGATGATATTTGATCAATTTGAAATGGAGTTTAAACTCTGGTCATTGGTTTTCGAAAGAAAGATAGATTGTTAAAACCGTTTTCAAAGAAATCTGGGGGGATAAAATTGGTTTAAATTATACTCTTTGGATTGCAGTCCAGACAGAGAGATGAATGAAATTTGCCGTGTTACAATAATAAACGTTCAGCTGTTGCGTTTGCAAGCAGCAACATTCTTTGCTTCGTACGAGTATTGCTGCAATGTCATTGCAGCATTGCCTGCGATGAACAATTTCTCCTTCTAAGCCAGAATAAATTAAGTGGGCAGGAGTGCTCCTGCTAGAAGGGCTTTGCAATCACTCAAAACAACTTTTCAGATGAGATGAATCAATGACTTGAACTATGAATTCGTTGAACATGCAAAAAATTGTCCAATTATAAGCGAAATGACGAAAGTTTCTTTCATAAACTACCATCTTGAATAAGTTTTTTGAATATTCTGCCAATGGAGCATATTTGAATAAAACACTATTCTTCACATAGATTTTCATAAAAATCCAAAGAAAATTGTCGTGCCTATTAGATTTGAAAAATTTATATACCTGCCATATAATTGAAATCGCTATATCTCAGTTGATTATGGTTCAATATTGTAATATCTCAATCAAATGTTCCGCGCTGTATTTGATGATAGCTAATTATATATTCGATTCAATGTTTTTATGTTTTCGAATTGACAATACATTTTGTCAAGTTGAGTTCCATAAAATCAAGGCTCTTCAAAAATAATAATTGAGAAACAAAAAATTGGTGAGAGGTGAAGAAAATGCTACCATCTACACGCCTGAATATGCGCAGCCGGGATTCCAGAAAAATCAACCTGAAATGGTAACGACAAACCCCTAACACATAATCTCAAAATCTATCGAACACATAACCTCAATCGACATATCGAAATCGAACAACATATCGATTCTTCTTTCGACCTACGTAGAAGTTTGATTCGACAAAGCGGAATTGTCAATACCAAGCAGAAACCATAAACAATGTGAGCAAAAATTTAACATGGTCCATTAGCAACCAAAAGCAGGACACGTTAGCTCAGAAGGCTAGCGCCACTGCTCAACTGAAAGAAATTCCTGCGAGGTCGGAAAATTCAGTTTTATTACCCAATTTTGAAAATCTTTATGCAAAAAAGAATTTGTTCGAGATTATGAATTGAGATTTGAAAATTACATCAAAAATGATGAAAATCAGGAATATGGCGCAAAACTTCTTCTCAATTCAATTGGTGCAAGAAATTTCAACATGATCGTGGCATTAGCAGCCCGAACTCTTCCAGGGGAGCTAGATTACAAAAATCGAATGAAAATTCTCCACAAATACTTGTTCCCGAAAAAAATTTTCGTCGTAGTTCAACATCAATTTTTTTCAAGGTATCATGGGGAAAATCAACAAATAGCATATTTTGTTGCTCTATTAAGAGCAGATATTGGAGATTGCGAGTTCTTTTAATCATACAAAGCGTCAGTTGTAGACATTTTTCTAGAAGCTCAGGATATTTGAGGGCCTCGTAACAATTCAATTAGGGAGTAAATTCTGCAATCTGAAACAGTCAACTTCAGTGCGATCGTCGACAAAGTAATAGCGCTGGAGGCATTGTAGTAATCGGGCAGTTGCCTCAAAAATCTTCATAACACCTATCCAAAATTTCAATTGCAGATTTGAAAAAGACATTTGTTTTTATTATTTCAATTTATAGTTATAAATCATAAAATATTTTTGTTTTTTTCTTAATATAGATTTTAGATCATTTTTTTTTCTATATTAAGCTTGGACTTTTCGTTATAATTATATTGTTTATGATATTTACCTCTTTATATTATTATTTAAATTTTTCTATAGTATTTTTTTTCATAATTTAATAATTCAAATCTGCAATTCCAATGTGGACGTAGCAGCACCTTTTCCTGCTGCACATGCACATACGAGTATTGAATTGGCGAAGGCAAATGTACAGCGGAATGAATGCGAAAAGGGTCAAGTCCCGATGCTACACATAGAGCACGGGACGGCTGACAGCAACAGGGAGCCTGCTTGAGATCACGAACCAACGCGGCCGCCGCAAGAAATAGGGGGTCGAGATTGACATGCAAGTACGAAAACAATAATACTGTTGTGACCAAAAAATAAGGTGACATTTGGATATGAACTGCGCGCGTTAGAGGATTTGGAGAACTATTTATTTTTTAGGATGGTAGTACTGTCAGTGACATCTTTGTCAAATTTACATGTCAAAATATTCATTAGTGTTTGAGATACGTGTCGTTCCCGGGATGGCCTTCAGTTCCGTCTTCGCTGCGGCTTGAATCTCCTCTATCGTATCAAAACGGTGTCCCCGGAGCGGTTTTTGAGCTTGCTGAACAGCCAAAAGTCGCACGGCGCCAGATCAGCTGAATACGGTGGTTGCGGAACGATATGGGTGGGGTTTTTGGCAAAATGATCACGAATTACGAATGCAGTATGAGATGGTGCATCATCGTGGTGTAAAAACCAAGAATTGTCTTTCCACAATTCCGGCATTTTTAGGCGGATAGCGTTACGCAAACGACGCATAACGTTCAAATAATATTTCTTGTTAACTGTTTTACCCGGCGAAAGGAATTCATAATGCACAACATCACGATAATCGAAGAAGAGAAGCGGTTGATGGTCGCCCAGGACGCTCTACATCTTCGACACGTTCACGGCCGGCTTGGAACTCACTATACCACTTGTAAACATTTTTTTTAAACAAAGCCTAATCACCAAAGGCTTTTTGCACCATCCTCAACGTATCCGCAGCAGGAAATTGATTCCGCAAACAAAATTTAATGCAAATTCAACAAATTTCGACATCGCAAAAACGAAAAACTCACTTTTAGCAGCTCACAAAACGACGCGTATCTCAAACACTAATGAATATTTTGACATGTAAATTTGACATAGATCTCACTGATAGTACTACCAACCTAAAAAAATAATTCTCCAAATTCTTCGACGCGCGCAGTTTAAATTCAAATGTCACCTTATTTTTTGGACACAGCATCGCCGAATGAGTTTGCATCGGGGCGAAAAGCTGTTTGGTATGGAGTTGAAATAACAGGCAATGTTCGATATTAAGTACACCTCTGTGGAATCTTACGCACCTTACAGCCCTCTACTTGAACGATCACAACCTTTAATGTTTACCATTTATTTATTTTGTTTCTTTTAAATAAGAAAAACATTTTCCTCTTACATCGGTTTGCGCTCCGATTCACATTTAATAATTGAAACAAAAATTAATAATTTAATAATAATATTATGGAGTCAACGAATAGTAACAAAAATTGTAAGCATCACCACATCACCAGCGGGTGCCCGGCGAGGATGTAAGTTAGTACCCGTTTGTCTTTTTTGCTAAATTTTTATATATTTAAATTCATATTTATTCACAATATTTGTTTTGAAAAGGAGAGCGCCTACATTTCATAATTTTAGATTCGAACAAATTTAGACAGTCTTATGATTGGTCTTAGAGCCACAAAAAGTATTTGTTTTTTTTTTGCATAATTCTACAATTACAATAAAAGCTGATCTGTGTTTTGTTAGAACTTGTTCTAATAATGACCCCTCTTCAAGGTCTTATATTTTTCTCGGAACAAACTCCCTGCTAGATATTGCAACTTTTAAATGGTTATAATAGGGGTAACGGTTAATTCGTGCGGTTTTTCAATAGATGGCGTAACTTGATTTTTATTCCAGTGATTCACCTTTCCAAATATGTGTTGGGAAGCTTATGTCTTATAGTTTCAGAATCAGTATGTGTCATTTAGCCGGAGCGTAAACAACAATACTTTTTTTACTCTGATAATGTCGAATTTTGTGCCGAATAAAGTGTTTCTGCGGGGAGTACGGGCTGCCGAAAGTCATCGTATTTTGTTGAAAGTGTATGGTGTGCATGCTCTAGCTAAGCGTACATGCCAGAAGTGGTTTGCACGGTTTAAAAGTGGCAATTTTGACTTGGAGGACGATGAACGGCCCGGACAGACAAAAAAGTTTGGAGTTCACGAATTGGAGACATTGGTCGACCAAAATCCATCCCAAACTTGTAAAATTACTTGACGTCACTCAGCAAACCATTTCCGAACGTCTGAAAGCAATTTTTCACAATAAAACTTCAATTTTCGAAAAAAACCGCATGAATAAACTGGTACCCCTATTATTACATCAACTTGTTAGGTTTCATTGTGCGTAATTTCTGTAAAAAACCAACTTAACATACAAGCAGTTAAATATTAGATTAAAGCGTATTTCCCAACACAGAAATTTAATGAAATGTTAAAAAAATAAATTTTTTGTTATTTTTGCATTCAAGATATCGTAAATATTTTTTTTTTGAATAATATCTATAAAAAATTTACAAATATATCAAATTAAGATTCTTTTCGTTATTTATTAATTGCGATACAGATTATCTTAATTGTTTTTATACAGACATGTAATCGAACATTTAGAAATTTATTTAATAATGCAACCACATTTATGAAATCATTATAATAGAGGATGAGGTGAAAAATAATACAATTAAATGATAACCCAACAATTTCGAGTCGCAAAATATACCAAATATGAAGTATTAAACAAAAATTTCGGTCTATCTATTTCTCTCGATCCTGAACGGGTATAGGACCCGCAACAATGGCCGGTCCTTCTACTATAATGAGCTAGCCATTGGGTGAGCTCCTCCCTTTTGATGCGTTATAGGGGCTCTTGCCCGGGTAGAATGGCCTTCCGCTCGCGTTCCCTTTTATGGATAGTGTTATGTGATTCCATCACATATTACTATAACATAAATTGGCCACGTTTATATTTCTCATTTAATGGAAAATTTCATACAAATTATGTTTGCATGAGTTTTTCACTCAAATGGGATATATATATGACCACGTCTACATTTGTATCTTGATCCGGTTGGGAGGATGCCAGGGGCACCGCTTCCACCTGGATGCTCCACTCTTATTTGTGGGCCATAAATATCGTCGGTAACGATGAAGTCTACTCTAATCCGTCTGTTTTTCCCGGGCTAGTTTGTTGCTGGCTACAAGCAATTCAACCCTTAGTAGGGTAGCTCAGCCTCGACACCAGCTGATCGGCATTGTACCTGATTCAATTCGTGAATGCGAAAATTTTTTTGTAGTGGATATTGTGCTGGGGTAAAGAACCCAACCCACGATACTGCAATGCTAGCCTCCCAGCGCATTTACGCGTCCTCGGACAAGACCAATCCTGGCGGATCTCACCGTCATCTTTCGCTGAGGCAGCAGATCATCGCTGCGGTCCTTTACAGAGATATATCCACTTGAAATTACTACAGTATTGAAACTCAACTCGAGGGAGATTTCTTAGAAATTCTCAATAGCTTCAATGACCATGGCATCAACATCTACGGGCATCAACAAAATTGACAAGAAGAAATCAAACAACGAACACTGCGAAAAGAACAGCCAAAATCACCAGTTCCAGAAGAAGAAACCCCAACAAAACTCCAGCATCAACTTGTCTGCTTTGGGCTTCAGCGGAACCTGCCTTCGATGTGGTCATCACAACGACCTAGTGAACGATTGCAGGACCGACTCCAAGGACACGTCAAGAAAGTATGCGTCCGTACGCTCCTTGAGAATAAAAAGAAGAATCAGCAATTAATTCATCACGTTTCAACCAGAATCGAGCCTCATCGAAGACGTTCTCCAAAATTAAGGAAAGGAAAACCAATAACGTATGAAGTGGACTCCGGCTCAGGCTATACATTTTTACCCGAAATCAATTCAAATATTTGAGCCTCAAGGTGCCTTTGTTACCAGCATCAATTCATTCCTACACCCAATATTTGTTCGTGCCTGATGGTGAAATCAAGATCAACGTGGAGTTCAATGGCATAATAACTGAAGAAGAAAGTTTCATTGTCCCGGATGAATACTCCGCACTCCTGGGACGAATTCAGATTTGATGCCTATACCTCGACTTAAATTCTATCGACAAAACTTTCACAAAATACTGAGGACATTCAATTTAGTGCATTGATGACAGTAGAATTTTATCCAAATTCGCAGACATTTTCAAACAGGAGGTTGCATTCCAAATTTTAAGGTCTCATTACAACTACGTGAAGGAGTCAAACCTGTATTTTTCTGGGAAATAGAAGTTTCTTACGCAACGGTGGACCATGTGGATCAAGAACAGCAAACTCTCGAGAAAGCTAGAATAATCACCAAAATGAAAACCAGCAACTGTGGGTTACCTTTCGTGGTAATTTCCAAAGCCAACAACCAAGAACGACTATGTATTGACTACAAAACCAAGGTGAATGAGAAGCTCATTGGAGTGTATTACCCAATTCGAAAAATTAACGATATTGTTAACAGTCTCAGGGACTCGAAATATTTCTGCAGATTGTATCTCTACAAAGCCTACCTGCATAACCCTGTAGTCGAAGTATCGAGCCAAATCCAGACAATATCGACTCACCATGAGACGTACACGGCCAATCGACTTTCCATCGGCATCAAAACAGCACCATTTGAATTTAACCGAATTAAGGACCGAATATTGCGGAAAATTCCAGGACCGAAGTGTACTTTGACGACATTTACATTCGAGGGAGGATCAAGAGTGAATGTCGTGGCAATCTTAAAAAATGCTTTAATCAACTACGTAAATATAACCTTCATAGCAATAAAAATAAATGTGATTTTTTTAAAGAATGCTAGGACTTTTTGGGGCATTTTGTAGAAAACAACAAGATCTCCAAGGCACCATCAAAAGTCGAAGCAATTTTGAAAATGTCGAAGCCAAAATTGGCAACAGAAGTCAAACGTTTTTTGAGACTCATGGCTTACTAAGCAATGTTCATCCCAAATGCATTAATATCACAGCATCTATTCGAGAATTTTTAAAAAAGTATACAAAGTTCAAGTGCTCAGCCCAATGCAACGCCACTTTCATTCAGCTCAAAGAAGAAATTGCCAGCGAACACGTGTCACTACCCTACAGTCCAGCATTTCCAATTCAACTTGCGTGCAACGCCAGCCCCGTGGCATTTGGTGGAATACTTTCACACATCATCAATGGCCAAAAGAGACCAATTTTTTTTACATTCAGATCTCTGACCACGGCAGAAAAAACTACTCGCAACTCAATCGTGAGGCTTTGGCACTAGTTTTCTCTCTCGATCATTTTTTTCAATACTTTTTGGCCGCAAATTCAAATTGGTGACAGATAATCAACCGTTTGCCCAGATTTTCCATCAACTTACGAAATTATCACCCATGACGGCCACTGGACTGCAAAGGTACGAAACATTTCTTTCTGGTTTTAATTACTAGATTGAATGCAAAAAGGGCATGCTTATCCAGGGCTCCAATCCAAGCACAAGAGCCCACTGGCAGCTTTATCAACGCAGAAATCTACATCCAAATTGATTCGCGAAGAAATATCCAAGGAACAGCACCTCCAACAGCTCCTGAAGAAGATGGGCAACGGAGACATACTGGACCTGGACTTCATCGTCGATGACGGCATCATCTTTAGAGTTCAGCTCGTCGTTGTTCCAACATCTCTGCAGTCAGCCGTACTCCAGGAACTACACCGTACACACTTGGGCATCACGAAGATGAAATAGCCCGCGAGATGCTATGTACATTGGAAAAGAATTGAAAAGGACATCGAGCATATCATTAAACCCTGCACCAGCTTTACCAGTGTTTGACACAGCCCTTCGAAAGTACCCTTGCACCCATAGAGCGAACCAGAAAAAAACTGGCAATGAGTTCACATCGACTTCGCCCGGCCCGCTCCAAGGTCATCAATTTCTGATCCTTGTCGATGCCAAATCGAAGTGGGCAGCAATCGAATCATGCTGTTCCGCTCCAACATCGATACCTGCAATCTCAATCTTAAAAGCACGGATTTTTAACGTTATGGTGCTCGATAATGTGACAATTCTCACCAGCGAGCATTCTCAAACATTTTGCATGGTATCCGGCATTTTTTTGAAATTCATAGCACTTGGGCACCTGGTGATGAACGGTTTAGTTCAAAGGAATGTTCAGACGCTGAAAAATGGAATCATTGCCATGAAGGATGACACGGCGCCAATGAATGATAAATTCCGCGAGATCCTACTTCGCTAACGAGCAACACCGTTGGAAAATGGACAATGACTAGCGGAAATGTATTTGCATCGACCGGTCAGAATCCATCTGGACGCCCTGAAATCAACAATTTTCCAAAAAAAGTAAACTTCAAACAGGGAAGCTTGACAAGCATGGGAAAACGAGTCCAGGCGCGGTACTACAGCCACAAAAAATTTGTGGAAACAAGGAACCATTATCGCGGGATTCGGCAAACTACACTACCAGGCCAAATTCGATGGCGGATATACGCTAAAACGAGACATCAACCCTCCAGGGTAAAATCTCCAGGTAACCTAGAAATTCCTGACACTGCAATCCTGAATCAAACAAAACTCCAGAACCGATTGAATACCTTAACTTTGGTGATCTGGTCAACATCCCTGCTCCCTGAACTTCCAAACACGACGAACAACCGGCCCCAGTTGACATCCATGAGCTAATAGATTTTGAAGAGGAAAAACACTGAGAGATCACACCAGATTCAGAAACCCTATAGCGATTCAACAGGCAACGTCTTCATCCTGTGACTTCAAGACTCTTCTACATATATCCTTTTTTTCTGTAAAAATCAAACAAAATCATCGAATCAACTTTTCAAACTCACAAATCCAAAATCAAAATCGAAAATAAAATTTTTTCGAAACCGTTAATACACAAATCAAACAAATTCCATGAGTAGATCTAGGGGATTTTAAAATATACATATCCTGTAATATCTCAATTAAATGTTCCGGGGCATTTTGGATGACAGCTAATATTTTCGATTCTATGTTTTTGAATTTACAATACATTTTATCAAGTTGAGTTCCATAAAATATTATTAAGTAACTCTCAAATTAACAATTGAAACACAACAAATATCAATGAAATTTGGTGAACAAAAGGCCTTATGCTGATATACACAGTCGACCATTTTGATTTTATGAATTAAGACTTAAAACTCAAAAATCATGCTTTTACTAACAAAGTTGAGTAAATTTTTTTTTCTGAGCAATTTATTGCCCTTGTACTCATAAAGATTTTTTTTCTCTATCGTACCGCTGCAGTCCGTCTCGGGCCTTCGCTTTATGCAAATAGTGCCTTCAACTGTCTTAGTCACTCGAACGCGTCCTCCGATTTCGTAATCCGAGCAGCGATTAACTATCTTCGTTGACCGAATCAGACCAGCCTTTCCTCGGTCTCCCCTCTGATCTCCGCCCTTCAGTTCTCCCAACGGATACTTTTCTGGGTTCCCGTTGTTCATCCATACGATTCATGTGGCCAGACCATTGTAGCTCCCGCAGTATAACAATTGTTGAGACCTCATTCTCGTCAAAAATTTCATACAGTTCAAGATTGTATCTAATTTGCCATTGGTTTCGTGTAGCTTCACCCTGATTATTTACCTCAGGACTTGTATCTCGTATGAGCACAATATGTTTATAGATACGTAGGTTGGGGTCTATGTGTTACAACCACATAATAGCACAGGCCTTATCAGAGATGCGTATACTTGGAGCTTTGTTTTCCTGTGTATGCAGCTCGTCTTCAAGATCATCAAAATTGAATAAATGATGATCTATCACCGTTTTATTTAGTTTTTCCAGCGCAAATATTCCCAATCGCGATGGGTGCGGGGCACAAAAATGTTCCGTAAATTTTAGTTCCTCGTGGGCCCACTGATGTAAAGATTGACATATATGTTTCAAATTTGAAGAGTTCTAGTTAAGACTGCAGTGTTTGAGATGGATGGTAATGTTCGTTTAGGACTGCAGTGATAGACTGCTGCCTCATCGAGCAAAAACTTTGTGCTCCGCTGGAAATGGCCTTGCTAGGTGACGCGTAAGCGTACTGGTAGCTAGCGTTGTGGTCTTATGGGGCACGTTCTTTCCACCAGTGAAAGGATCCACTACAATAATTTGACGCTTACGATTTTTCGATAACCAGAGTCAAAGTACTAGGCAATAGCCGAAGTAACATACCGAATGGATTTACGCGTGAAACAGGAGGAGAATACCCGGTTAACCACGCACGAGGCTTAAGGCGATTTAGTCATCGTCACAAATGTGCACAACCCACAAATAAAAGTGGGGTATCCAGGTGGTGGCGGGGGCCCCCTCCCACCCGGATCAAGGATTCAATTCGATGGCTTGGCCCATATCGGGTGAGGAAAGCTAAGCATCCCAGCGAGGACCCCTGTAACACAGAAACGAGGGAGAGCTTACCTGACTGCTAGCTTTTGAGTGGAGGGGCTAGCCAACGTGACAAGTCCCATACACGTTCGAGGTTTAAGTGAAAAGACCGAGCATCGCTATTTACCTGGATATTTTTTTTTATTTTATTTCATTACTTTGTACAACCAAATCTAAATAACGTTTGAAAATTTAATTCAGGCGACTGGGATTACTAATAAGTTCAATGTGCTTTCTAATGTCACTTCATTCTTCTTGCCATGTTCGCAGTTTAAATCCTAACTTGAGGGAATTCAAAACAAGTTGGGTAGGCAGACCTACGCTCATGTCAGAAGGATTTTGTACTAAACTTACAAAATGCAGTCACCAGTAACGAGTAAAATCAAGAAACATGTCAAAGGGTTTTGCTTGTTTAAAAGAAAATCCATTGTTGCTCCATTTTCAACTAACAAACATAACTCAAATCATGAAATCTTAAAAGCGTTCATGTCATCGTTCTTATCTGAAAATTTTAAGAAGATTAAATCAAAACTGCAGTGTCTGATTCGATGGAAAGTCCATAAAATACCAAAATAGTGTGTTATTGTTGTTGTAATTCGAGAAATTCAAATGGATATAACTTCCGTGAATATGATACGAATTTAATCAAACTTACAGAGTATAAGGATCTTGTGTTAAACTTACTTACAGAGTATTAGGATCTTGTGCTACTTAAATATCGAGTTTTGTTGGGTTTACTGGAGACAACGTGAAATTCGAAGATCATACTATTATTAACAAAGTTGAACGTATTTTGACCTCTGAGGTGTTTGTTATTGTTACACTCATAAATTTAAGATCACAGGTGTCCAATTGCGAGGGGGGAACACATTTTTCGTGTATTGCTGCTGTGACATGCAGATGGACGGATGACAGACGGACACAGGTCGTGATTGCAATAGGGTTTTGTATTTAAGTACAAAACCCCAAAAAAGGGGACGTGTTGTGATTTTGTATAATTCAATGAATAAATAAATATAGTTCAAGTAAATAAATTAATAGGGGTACCGGTTAATTCATGCGGTTCTCTAACAGATGGCGTGACTTGATTTTTATTCCAGTGATTCACCTTTCCAAATATGTGTTGGAAAGCTACTGTCATATAGTTTCAGAATCAGTATGTGTCATTTAGCTGAAGCGGAAACAACAATTCTTTTTTTTACTCTGAAAATGTCGAATTTTGAGCCGAATAAAGTGTTTCTGTGGGGAGTACTTCTTCATTGAAGAAAAAGGCTGCCGAAAGTCATCGTATTTTGGTGGAAGTGTATGGTGTGCATGCTCTAGCTGAGCGTTAAAAGTGGCAGTTTTGACTTGGAGGACGATGAACGCCCCGGACAGCCATAAAAGTTTGAAGATCACGAATTTGAGACATTGCTCGACCAAGGTCCATCCCAAACTTGCAAAATCACTTGGCGTCGCTCAACAAACCATTTCCGATCGTCCAAAAGTAGTTTTTCACAATAAAGCTCAATTTTCGAAAAAAACCGCACCCCTATTAAGTTTCATGCAATTTTTGATATGTTTGAAGTGCAATTTAAAATACTTCAATAAATAAATCCAAGGCATGCAAATTTTAAAAGAATAGGTAAATGCAATAAATAATTTAAAACAAGTTGGGTAGCCAGACCTATGCTCATGTCAGAAGGGTTCTGTACTCAACTTACAAAATGCAGTAACCAGCAACAAATAAAATCAAGAAACATGTCAAAGACGATTTTATTGGAGAAAATGCGAAGTTCGAGGATCAAACTATTATTTTGAAAGAATTTTGACTTCTGAGGTATTTGTTATAGTTATACCCATATATATCTCCCTTGATAAATTTTCCAGATTTTTTAGATCACGGGTGTCCATTCGCTAGGGAGGAAACACATTCTTCATGTATTTCCCCCCCGCCATGTGCCTCCACTGAAGCAAAAACGGTCAGTTTAACAACTGTTTTGAAAAGTTCTCATAGGGAACTTTCAGTTGATACTCATATCGGCTACCTTTCAAGAAATTTTTTTTCAGGGGCCACTCCTCTGTACTGCAATCATCGATTCATGGCCTATTTTTTCGAATCCTATCCTGGCTCCATAGCCATATGTTTCCATAGTAATACAGGGCATATTGTTCCATAGTAATACAGGAAAATTCAAATCGCTATAACTTCGTCAAATACTATTCGATCTTTATGAAACTTTCAGAAAAGATCAATCTTATAAATAGTCATCTGTTTGCTAAATTTAATTGAATTTAGGGCACCGTTTATATTTTATTCAAGTAAACATAAACTCGATAAATCAAGATAAATAAAGTTAAGTGAATTGTACTCATTAAGGCCTACATTCATGATTTTTTTCAGATTTTTCGGATGGAAGGTGTCCAATCGCGAAGGGGGGTACGCGAAAAGTTCGTGCGTTTCCCCTTCCCCTGACCGTTTCCCCTTCCCCTGAGTACCTCGGTACTCATAGGGCGATTTCAAGACTTGTTTTGAAAAGATCTCATTAAGACCTTTCCAATGAAAACCTACTCGACTACCAATGGTGGAAATTTTTTTTTGAGCGGTCACCTCCCTATATGGGGAGACCCCCCTTAAGCCCCTTTGAAAAATTTTTCCACCCTTGAACTTTCAAGAAGTCACCACTTCTGACCTTTCCACAAAGTTTCATGGCTGTAGCCTCCATAGTTTCGGAGAAAAAGTGCTGTGACAAACAGACGGACGGACGGACGGACAGACGGACACAGGTCGTTATTTCAATAGGGTTTTGTATTTTAGTACAAAACCCAAAAAACAGGGTACTCACCCACTCCTTTGACAAGCGGTCGTTGTTTGGGGGATAAGTGTACCTGAAACTTCGAAAAACTTACTAATTCTAAAGCTGTTATGTTACATCAGGCGACCATCAGGCAGAACGTAGTAAAGGTCATGTCAGGCTTTTGTCAAAGACATGATGCATCAATTCCGATATATTAAAGACTGTAGCTATGGAAATTTAATGTTTTACCTGTGCCAAATGACGATGTGACAAGCAGATGGTATTTAGAGAGACCAGACGATAGTTCTCATAAATTTCTTCGCACAAATTACACGAGCACATTTTCTTGCATTAAATTTCGTGGCGATTACAATAATTAAAATGGTTTTCCTTCAGTAAATCAATAACATGCTGAGATCTACTAGAATTTATTTTAAGTGTATTATAACTTATGAATTAAGATTTTTTTTTCCTTTTGGTAGTGAGAATTCGCGTTCTTATATCAATTATTAGTACACGAGTATTAAGGTATGAAACATATCATAAGTGTGTACAAAATCTTTTAAAAATTCAACTATCAAAGTGTGAATACGCTGCTATTTATTGTACTGCTTCATATTCCATCGATAAATTGCTTATTTCACTTTGATGTTTAATATGGTTGAGCTGTCAGTTGGCAATTATGCAAGGAGGAGTAGTTGATTGGACTCGATATGGGAATCTCAGGAACACTTCACTTGCTAATTTCTCCATATGTACGCACTTATCAACTCGGCATTAATCACATTTGGTATCTGCTGTGACTTAACTCCGAGCCTTTCAAAATGACATATCGATACAGGGAGCGTTTGAAGTATTCAGTTTTTCCCGGAACCACTCAGGTTATCCCTTTGACTACGTAGAATATTATTGCCTCCTTTTTTAAAAATTCTGAAATCATTGAAAGTTCCATAACCAATAATTTACCATAACCAATAATTTAATTCCGAAAACTCATTCACTGCTAGCGCGCAAATTTGCACGACTCCGCAAAGTACCAACTATCAAATATCTCGATCGCAGCAATTCATATCGCGGCGTGGCACCATTTGCGAACACGCAAATTTTGATTTAGATTAAATCTCCAGGTCTTCTTGCTTTTTGCCATTCAGGAGGCTCACATTAAAATAAATATTATAAAATAAATTCGTTACTTGCAGGAAACTTTGTGGAGATACAAATAAAACAATTTAGTAAACACTTATTTATGCATAAGACCAGATAGATAATACAAATGTTAAGTAGATTCAACATGGATAATGCTAAGCCTAAGAGCATTCTAGTTGATCCGTATGTGACGCTGAATAAAGAAGACGGAGAGGCTGATAAAGATATACCATACAGAGAAACAGCTAGCTCTCTTGGGCACCTGACAACTGTGAGTCGCCCTAATATTACGAGTGCTGTCAGTCAGGTGAGTCAATTTCTCAATTGTTTCAATCAAAAGTATTGGAATGCAGTTTAAAAGATCTTCAAATACTTGAAAGATACTAAAAACTATGGGTTATGCTACTCGCAAACTCCACAACCCTCAGAAGTCACTGATACAGTGACGCAGACAACGCAAATGATGTGGATATACGTCAGTTAGTTAGTGGCTATGTGTTCATTCAGAATGGAGTAGCTGTAACTTGATCTTGCTAAAGGCAACCAACAGTGGCCCTATCTACTACAGAGTCAGAGCTCATGGCAGCCTGCGCTGCCACCAAAGAAGCAATGTATGACATTGATAAATGAAAATAAAGCCCAATGTGTCTTCATTTAGACAATCAAAGTGCTATTAGAGTGATTAAAAATACAAACTTTAATAAATGGTGGAACCATATAGAAATTAAGTATTACATTATTATATTTTACATTATATGAGCATGCTTACTCTACTTATGTAAAAATCAATAAAATGTAAGTTATTATTTGTTATAATTATGTTGTTGTGCCTATTATTTCTTATTCTTCTTCTTAGCAGCGCTACAGCTCCTCTCGGTTCTTCGCTTCTTGCAAATAGCCCTTCCAACTGTCTTCGTCCATTGATCGCTTACTCCAATTTTGAAATCCGAGCAGTGATGAACTGTCTTCATCGACCGAGTAAGACCAGCAGCTCCTCGTTTTCCTCACTTGTCTCTGCCCTTCAGTTCTCCCAACGAATACCTTTTTATGTATCCGTTGTTCATCTATACGATTCAGGTGCCCAGCTCACTGCAGCTTCCGCAGTCTTGAAATAATTGAGACCTGCAGCTCGTCAAAAATTTCATACAGCTCATGGTTGTATCGAATTCACCATTGATGTTCGTCTAGCTTCGCTCCGACTATTTGCCTCAGAACCCGTCACTCAAAGGCGTTCAATATATTTGCGGATCCTTCGGTTAGGGGCCATGTTTCTCACCCAAAGCATATCACAGGTCTTATCACAGATTTGTATACTTGGAGTTTTGTTATTCTTTGCAAGCAGCTAGTCTTCAAGATCGTCGAATTATTTCTTATTGGTATTGTTCTTTTCCTGGGTGTTTACCGCTTATTTGTACCACATTGCATCCCGGATGGTGAAATGATTCACCACCATTCCACGAGTCTTTCTATTACTGTTTCTCAGATTCTCATTCAGTAGTATCTATATGATAAATAACTTAAATAAACTCCTCAAATCAAAAGTTTATTTCACCATTGCTATTCGATGACTTGTCGAAAGGGTTAAGTGCTCTGTAGCGACTACAAAATAATTTCTTTTTTTACATTACTATTCATTTTATACATTTTTATTTCCACATGTCAATATTTGCCAGAAAGGTTATTAGTACACTTTACTAAATTGTACAGTTTATTCCACTACACTGAAAGCAAGAACAACCAAACCACTGCACTAACAGCAGTGACAAAAAATCCGGCTTGAATGAAAACAAGTTGGGTAAACAGACCTACGCTCATATTCAATTTTCAAAATGCAGTCACCAGATTGAATAAAGTCAAGAAGCATGTCAATGACAATTTTATTGGAGAAACTATGAAATTCATACTATTATTAACAAAGTTGAACGAATTTAGACTTCAGAGGTTTTTGTTATTGTTATACTCATAAATATCTTATTTCAGATGTCCATGCGCGAGGGAGGAAACACATTTTTCATGTATTTCCCCCCCTGTGCCCCACTGAAGCAAAAACTGACAGTTCAAGAACTGTTTTGGTAATAAATGCAGCGCATATTGTTTCATAGTAATACAGGAAATTTCAAACCGCTATAACTTCGCTCAATATGGATCAATTCTTATGAAACTTGCAGGGTATATCAATCTTATAAATAGTCATCTGTAAGGGTACCGTTAAGATTTTATTCAAGAAAACATACAATCGATAAATCATACTATTACTAACAAAGTTGAATGAATTGCGACTTCTCACGTATTTGTTGTTGTTGTAATCATCAAGGCCTACATTCTTGATTTTTTTCAGATTTTTCGGATCACAGGTGTCCAATCGCGAGGGGGACACAAATTTTTCGTGTATTTCCCCTCCCTGTGCGCCCCTCGAAGCAAACTTTGCCAAACTAAGACCTGTTTTGAAAAGTTCTCATCAAGACCTTCCATTTGATACCCATATGATGACAAGTGAAGTGTCAAAGTTGCCAAGTGTAAAGTGATCGCTCGCAATAAAAATTTTTTCTTTAGAAGTGATTAAGGAAATCGATCAGCTGTTTTCTTGACTTTGAGAGTTGCTAAGAAATATTAGCTTCTGTAGCAAATCAAAGGAAAATCAGCTAAGTGGAAATTTTTGAACAATTTTCTCATTTTAATTTTCTAATTGCCGTTAACGGTATAAAATTATATCAACTGAATCTCTTTTGTTCATTAGTGCGATTCTCGTGCTCATGCGAGAATAATTTCTTAATAATTTTAATAATTTTATAAATTTTAAATTCAAACTTATTAAACTCTCTCTTTTTTGCATATATATCTTCTAAACCCATAGTTTTGCTTTTTAAAGACACTTGTTTTAATAACTTTCATTTTAAATCCATTCTCTTTTAAATAAATTCATTTAATACCATATAACTAAGCGAATAGAGATAAATAATAAATCATGGCATCACAAGCAGCAGACAAATGTGGAAAATGTAGGAAGCAAGCGAAGGAGAACCATAAAGGAATGGGCTGCGGAGGCATTTGCAACAAGTGGTTCCACCTAAAGTGTATCAAAATGTGTGAGGAGAGATATTTGAAGATCATGGACATTTCCGAGGATGTGATATGGATGTGTCCTTCGTGTAAGTCACAACACCAAAAGACTAAAGAAGATCGTCTCTTCAACCAAATGAAAGAAATGGAAAACCATCTAATAGAACTGAAAACCACCGTGGCCACCTTAATTGATAAAAGTTCATCCACGCGAAAACCTTCGTATGCGGATATGACGAAAAGTATTTCCACTTTTCTACCCGAACGCCGTAAAAATACTACCTCGCAAAAAGGAATCATAATTAAGCCCAAGAAGCATTCATCCTCTGAAAAAACACTCATCGACTTCAAGTCGAAAATAAAGCCTTCAAAATGCAAAATTCCTCTCCAACTGATGCGTCCTCTTCGTAATGGTGGTGCCATCATAAAAACTTCCACAAATGACAATACAACCTCGCTCTACAACATTGCAAAGGATACCCTGAAGGATGAATATGATGTCATGGAGACAAAATCTCGTCAACCCAGGCTAGTAATTAATGGACTAGAAAAACAATTTTCGTATGAGGAGTTAATTAACGAAATTCACTCACTGAACCCTAATATTGGAGAAAATGATAAACTGGAATTGGTTCATGCCAGACGAACAAAAAATGGTAAATGGTTGCATATTCTGCAGGTAAATGGGAGTATGTACCAAAGACTGGTGAATAGGTACATCAATATTGATTATGGGTCTTACCTTGTGAAGGAAGACTACAATATAACGAGGTGTTATAAGTGCCAGAAATACAACCACAAGACATCAAAATGTGAAGGAGAGCAAACATGTGCTAAGTGTGGAGGAAAGCACGAAACGAAGGATTGCAAGAGCTCGTGCGAGAAATGCTGTAACTGTGCAGGAAATAGTAAGAACGTAGATTATTCCCACAGAGCAGACTCTACGGAGTGCGCAGAATACCAGCGAAGGATCACAATTGCTAGGAGGAGCATTGACTACGAGTTCAAATGATTTTTAACAACGCAAATCGATTAATTGGGACGAAATTAACGCTCTTATATGCCAATATAAGAAGTTTACGGCACAAACTAAATGACATGCAGATTTATTTGAAGCAAAATCCTGAGATAGATGTGGTGATACTGAACGAAGTATGGATTTATCCTGAGGAATCGAAATATTTTAATATTGAGGGTTATAACTCGGTATTCTCCTGCAGACCTGGAAGAGGTGGTGGGGCAGCTATTTTTGTAAAAGATAAAATAAACTTCATCATTAAACGCGATACACCTGATAAATATAATATTATAATAATCGAATTAAACCTCGTAGGCAAAAAAATTAAAATCGGTACCTTCTATAACCCGAACCGTCTGAATGCGCAAGATCTCTGCTCGGTACTCGACAACCTATATTCCTCAGAAAATAATTTATTTACAGTAGCTGACACAAACATTGATGTAATTACTGATTCCTCAGAAGCAAGGCTTTACAAGGATGTACTGGATACTAATGGTGCTGTTATCATCAACAACGAAACAATTACTCGTCCTGTTTCGCATACGTGCCTCGATCATATCGTTACAAACGATAAGTCAACTGCGGGAAAAATCAATTTCATATTTGAGGATTGGCCAGAGCTGGATCATCGTGTCTTCAAAATAAGCATCCAAGGCATAAGCGCACAAAAACAAAAACCTGTATACAAAACATTCCAACACTTGAACAAAGAACTCTTCAAATCACATCTGCAAAGGTCATTAGAAGTCCGGAGTCCCCTAAACCTAATGGAACTTACGAATATGATCACAGAGTCCAAACGTTACTCCATCGTCGAGAAAAAGCTTAGATGCCGCCAGCAGACATGGATAACAAAGCGAGTAATCGAAGCCAGTATTAAAAAGAGAAAGGCGTACATAAGCTTTAGAAGGAACATGGAAGATCGCGTGCTAAAAAACATGTACATACAAGCGAAAAAGGAATCAAAACGTCTTGTGAAGGAAGCTAAATTCTCTTACTTCGCTAAAAGGTTGGAGACAGCGGCAGATAACAATCATGAAATATGGAAGATAATAAATGAAGTAAAAGACAACTCTCCCCCCCGAATTTTAATACCGGATTCGCAGTTTTCTCCAGTGACCCCTAATATTTTATCACAACCAGATGGAGCAGCAACTTTCTTGAACAACTTTTTCTCAACTGTGGGCGAAAAAATTACAAAAGAGCTTGGTGATGTCCCAACAAGTAGGCTAGATCACGCTAACATCTCACCCGATTCCATGTTTCATATTCATCTAACCAATAAAAACGAAGTTCTTAAGACTATTGAGGCAATGAAGAAAAATACGGCTCCAGGTATTGATCAGATCACGATGGAGGAAATTGCGCTTGTAAAAAATGAAATAGCAGAACTCGTGGCTAATTATTTAAATGAGCATATCAGAAACGGAACGTTTCCTGAAGAGGGGAAGCTTGCAAAAATTGTACCTATATTCAAAGGAGGAGATCGATCGGACCCCAATAATTATCGCCCAATTGCACTCTTGACCGGATTTAGTAAAATATTTGAAAAAGTAATTAACTCTCGCTTAACATCCTTCATATTAGATAACTCTATCCTAAACTCCCGCCAATATGGCTTTCAGAAAAACAAGGGAACGTTTGACGCTCTACTCTCGGTAACGCGATTCATCAACGAGAGACTTGATGTAGGGGATTATGTTGTTGCCATTTTTGTGGATCTAAGGAAAGCGTTTGATACGGTTGATCATGACCTCTTACTTCGAAAACTAGAAGCATATGGTGTTCAAGGCACAGCAAATAAACTATTTCAAAATTACCTAAAAGGCAGACTGCAGAAAACAGCATTTAATAATGTTCTGAATGACCCGGCACCAATGAAATCAGGTGTTCCACAAGGCTCAATACTTGGCCCAACCTTGTTCCTGCTATACACTAATAATTTAAATACATGCAGGCTAAGTGGTAATTACTTTTTATATGCTGATGATACAGTGCTTCTTTACTCGGGACGCGATAAAAATGACATCGGAGACGCTATCAACGAGGATCTAAATTCATATAATTTATGGTTGAAAGAGAATAAACTAGCGTTGAATATTTCAAAGACAAAATATATTATCTTTAAGCAAAAGAACAGGGAAGACATAGATGTTGATATAAAAATTAATGGTGAAAAGCTGCAAAGAGTGCTCGAACTTAAATATCTTGGCCTTACTATCGATCACCGTCTGACCTGGCTCCCGCATATAAACAACTTAAGGAGGCAATTAGCACCAATAATTGGATTGTTACGAAGAAATGAGGAATTTCCAAAAAACATCAAGCATCTTGTTCTGAATGCCTTCGTACTGTCAAAAGTACATTACGGAGTGGTAATTTGGAGTCAGTCCTCAAAGCAACACCTAAATATAATTTCCAGGATATTAACCAAGGCGTATAAAAATATACATAATCTCCCAAGGCTCACACCAACAAACATAGTGTATCAATCATGTAACGCATTAACTTTTAACCAAATCATTAAAATGGAGAAAGCCAAGTTTATCTTCAAAAGTTTAAATCTCAGCTTGTCGTCACAAACACCATTTATTAAAGTCTCACAAAAGAATCAATACAGTACTAGGAACGCAAACCAATTTGTAATTCCTTTTGCAAGGACAGATCGCCTGAAGAACGATGCTACAAATGACGCCCTTCGTATATACAACAATCTTCCAGAATCAGTTAAAGAAGCGAATTCTCTTATGGTTTTCAAGAAAAGACTTAGGAACTATTTAATGAATAACGATTGAATCTCAGTGCAGAAACTTTCAACATAGCATCTTAGGTCAATTATTGATCCTATCTTCGAGATGCCTTGAGAAACACCTACTATTATTATAATATCAGTCCAGTAATTTCAACATAGCATCTTAGGGCATTGTTGACCCTATCGTCGAGATGCTTGAAGAGACAGCTATTCTTTTAACTCAGATTTTTTTTTTACTGCGTCGAATTTATAATTTTTTTTTATCTCTGAGAGCTGATCACGATATGGACAAGACAAGATTAACCGGAGGACTTCACATATTTTTGTGTGCCCCCTTATACCGATGTGTTATACATTTCCTGGGTGGCACACCTAAGGAAACGACGAAATGTGAAGTGCAGATCGCACGAGCGTAGTGCGACGAAGAAAGTGTGATGGAGAGCGTGGAAGGGAATGGAGGTAAAAAAAAAAAATATCGGCTACCTTCAATGAAATTTTTTTTTCGGGGGGTCACTCCCCTATATGGGGAGACCCCCCTTAAATACCTTATACAATTTTTCGGTAGTTTAACTTTGAAAAGAGCACCACTTTACACCTACATACAAAATTTGATGCTTCTAGCTTAAGTAGTTTCCGAGAAAAACTGCTGTGACACACGGACGGACGGACAGACAGACGGACAGACAGGACGCGATTTTAGAAGGGTTTTGTAAAATTATTTTACAAAACCCTAAAAAGAGGAGTTAATGTGCGCAGTCAAAACGTACACGCGAGAATAAAATCAAATTGCATCTAAATTAGATAACATAATTGTGAGTTTTTATTTATAAACCGAAGAGTTCGCTACACAGTGATGGCCCCTGAATATTGTCTTTCGTAATTAAAAAGGAAAGCTGTAATAAAAACACTCGTGTAGTATCGCATAATTAAGTGTGGCACCAAAAATACACAAGGAGGCAGATGAAACGTCAGAAAATCATCGCAACGATCCAAAGAGTGATACACCAGTGGAGCCCCAGTAGCCTGTACGTAATACTTTGCATATAAAGCTCCCAGAATTTTTCGCCAAATGTGTGCTACCTTGCTAATTCACTAGCTCGGAAAACTAAAGCACCAAGTTTGTTTTGAGGCGGGTGAACCTGGTGCATCCACACCATGCCTTTTTATATAAGATACCCTTACTAAACGTAGATTGCTTAAAGATGGTGCAGATATATCCGTCATCCCATCAACACTAGAATGAAAACTGTACGATGCCAGTAATTGCAATTATAAATGACTGTATGCTGCTAATGGAACAGAGATAAGTTTATACGGCCAGAGAGCACATACCGTTTCACTCAACTTACCCCGCACTTTTGACTGGACTTTCATTATAGCTGATGTTAACACACAGCTAATAGGGGCATGTTTTTTGAAGTATCACAGCCTGGGAGTAGACTTACATAAATACACACTAGTAGATACATCAATTAAACTTAACAGCATACGCATCGTCATCAAATCCTCAATGCCTCAAGTAATGCTTGCTAATTGTAAGGAACCATTCTTAAAATTATTACGAAGCTATAAGCAAATATTGCATGAACACGTGGTACCGATGGTAAAAATTAAAACAATGATCTATCAGTCGCATCAAGAGCAAGAAGATTGTCTCCCGACAAACTTGCCGCGGCTAGAACAGAGTTTAATGACTTGCTATCAAGGGGCATATGCCATCCATCAAAGAGCAATTGGGCAACACCTCTTTATATGGTCAAAAAACCAGATGGTACTTGGCGACTATATGTCGATTATCGCCAACTCAATTCTATTACGGTGCTAGACAAGTGCCAGAAACCGCACATACAAGATTTTGTATGCATTTCAGATTGATTTAAAAAGGTCTTTTTATCAGATTCCGGTAGAACCGTGCGATATACCAAAACTGCTATCATTACGCCGTTTGGCCTATTGGAGTTTGCATTTATGACATTTGGTCTCAGAAATGCCGCGCAGAAATTTCAACGGCTAATCGATGAAGTGCTTCGTGAACTTAATTTTGTCGTAGCATATATGGAGGTTTTTTTCATCGCAAGTCAGAATATCGAGCAACATCAAGAGCATGTTAAAATCCTTTTGGATCGGCTTTTACAGCATGGACTAAGAATAAATCCGGACAAGTGAAAATTCGCACAATATTAACTGGAGTTCTTGGGTCACTTAGTCACACCCCAAGGTATTAAACCATTACCTGGTAAAGTAGAAGCCATAATCCATTTCGAAAAGCCTCTTGTTGTTAAACAACTCCGGAGATTTATAGCAATGATAAATTTCTATAGGCATTACATTCCAACCCCGCAACTATTCAAGACCAACTGCAATGTCTTTTCAACGGAAACTTTAAAATAACAATTCTGTTATCGCTTGGACTGAAGATGCATCTAATGCACTCGCAGAATGCATAAAAATGGTAGCCAATGCAACACTGCTAGTTTATCCATCCAAATCAGTACCTATTGCATTAAAAACTGATGCATCAGACGCAGCAATCGGTGCCGTTCTGCACCGAATTGAAGACAAAGGATGTAAACCTTTGGCCTTTTTCTCGAGGAAATTAAATAATGCTCAGAAAAAATACAGCACATACGATCAGGAGCTGCTAGCAGTCTATGAAGCAATTAAATATTTCCAGGATATGTTGGAGGGAAAAGAGTTTGCCATATATATCTACTGACCCTAAGCCACTTATTTTTGGTTATCATCGAAAAGGTGATAGAGCATCATCTCGACAAGCTCGGCAATTAGACTACATAAGCCAGTTTTCATCCGATATTTGCCACATTTCCGGCCGACAACATATCATCCCCGATCTTCTATCACGTGTTAATTCAATCGATTCCGCCAAAATTCAGTTCGAAGCGATAGCTAGAGATCAAGAAACTGATGATAAACTACAAAATATCTTGCATTCAAACACATATTCTTTGCAGCTTACAAGCATCACACTCCCTTATTCAGACATTAAGCTCTACTGCGATTTAAAAAGTATGAAAGCTAGACCTGTCATAACCAAAAACTATCGCTTAAAGGTTTTAGCCAAAATTCACAATTTATCCCATCCTGGGATAAGAGCAACTACACGCCTCGTAAAAGAGCATTTTGTTTGGCCGAATCTGTACCGCGATAGCAAAAATTTCGTACAAAATCGCATCTTTTGCCAAAGCACCAAAGTGTACGGCCATACTAAACCATCCATACACGCTTATAAGGAAGTCCAGAGCGATTTGCACACAGAAATATTGATTTAATTAGTCCACTTCCACCATCAGGAGGTTACTCATACATTTTAACAGTAATTGACCGTTTCTCAAGATGGCCAGAGGCAATTCCAATTAGCAGTATAGCCGCGGATAGTGTCGCATCTGCACTAATATTTGGCTGGATATCTCGTTACGACGTCCCAGAAAGAATAACCACGGACCAAGAACAACAGTTCGAATTAAAATTGTTTCGCCAGCTAAACAGAATCTTAGGAGTATTGCATCTGCGAACCTGAAGCTACCATCCGCAGTCAAATGGCGTTATCGTTGAAATCATCACTTAGAGCCAAATTACCTAATGATTGGTGCAACAAACTACCCCCGTTTTACTAGGCCTTCGCAGCGTCTGGAAAAATTATATAAAAGCAACACCACCAGAAATGACTTTCGGACAAGCACTCCGTATTCCAGGAAAATTTTTTGAGCCATCAAAGGAGCACCCCAGTGATGAAGAATTTATAAAAACGACAAAGAATGAATATTTTTCAGCAGTGAATGAATATTTTTCAACCTGCAAAGACCACGCATCATACCAGTAGTAAAATTTTCGTCCACCTTGCTTTAAAAGATTGTTCGCATGTTTTTGTCAGAGTCGATACCATTCGTACTCCACTTCAGCCGCCGTATAGAGAACCGTACATTGTCATTAAGCGTGGCTGAAAATTTTAAAAGTTATCGTTAATGGAAAGCATTAAAACATTTCTATCGAACGATTGAAACCCGCCTTTACAATACAAGATCAAAACGACCAAACATCGAAATCCAGTAAATCAGTACACCACCGCAACGATGATGACCAGCCAAACCAGCGCAACAATCACCATACCAAACACGATACGGAAGAACTGTGAGGTTTTGAGATTGCCAAGACTAACCATTTCGTATGACAGGTGACATACTGGACAGAGATTGATGTAGCGACTACAAATTAATTTCATTTTTTACATTTTTATTTCTACATGTCAATATTTGCCAGAAAGGTTATTAGTACACTTTACTAAATTGTACAGTTTATTCCACTGCACTAAAAGCAATAATAACCAAACCATTGCATTGACAGCAGTGACAAAAAATCCGGCTTGAATAAAAAAAGAGGAGTTAATGTGCGCAGTGAAAACGTACACGCGAGAATAGAATCAAATTACATCTAGATTAGAAAACATAATTGTGAGTGTTTATTTTACAAAACGAAGAGTACACTACAGATCTAAAAGTTTGTAATAAGATGTCTTAATTTATATGTTAGTCATGTTCATGTAATGACGAAAAATGCTTTTCTTGTGAAGCATTACATACTAATACTGCTAAATTATTCATTTCAAAGGTATAGCTTTAAATTTACACTGACTCCTTTGTGCTTTTATGCCTTCCTAAATAATTTCCTTATAAAGAATGAGTTGACATTGATATTTTTCTGGTGAATTTCTCCGCCAGCTGTGACAAATCACCATACATTAATTCAACATGTCTAAATATCATTCGCATTTAATTTCCTGCTGTGAAATATCAACATAAACAACAATTACCAACTAAAACAAAATATTAGCCATCGTATCATGCACATTATCATAAATAATTCAAAGCCGTCTACGAACAGGTAGCATAGTATGAAGCATAGAAAATATTTTGAATAAATTGTAACACTTAGCTTTAATAACATACTATAACAATCACTCCCTTTCAACGTTCTATTCATTTGGCCTAGGCTAATTCTTTCGACGTGCTTGGCGCTTATTGCCGTTAACAACTTAATTATACACGCCGGTGGTTGTACCTACACAATTATCCAATTTCACTGTGATCACGGAACAAATTAATTTTATTATGTGAAGTTATTTTGTCAAGAGAATGAAACTTCAGTAAACTTGCACCAAAATTTTTTAGTTGCACATAAATAGGATGAAAATGACCTTAGTCTCATGAATTAATGTAAGAAATTTTCTTTTGCTTCTGTAATTCCCTTTAATTTGTTAACAACGTGAAGCAAGGCCCCTGTTCTTAATATTCATCCATTCATAACCGAATTACATAATTTCATGGAACAGAAATCATTTAACTAGTATTCATTCCTATGCTCTACTCGTATTACTCTAAAAATGACCCTTGCCATAAATTTCTACGACATTGAGCAAGCTCCAAAAACACCCAGCAAACAACTTAATTAGTTCAAAATATTTACAACTAATCTGTTGTGAATGCTTATTAGGCATAAGACGAGAGCCCAAAGTCACTTGCATCCCGAAATGTCTTGGGAATGAGAAAGGTAAAATTATGATGGGACGTTGGAACGCGAGGCTACCTAAACGGGACTAATGCCACACACATTGAGTGAGTTTGGAGGCGTATAATAGAAAATAGTCCTTCAATAAATTATCAAACGCCGAGGAATAACTAGTAGAAATGGCATTTCATTTAATTAGTATTATGTTTTCTGGTTAAGGTTTTTTCTTCAGTATCTTTTATCTAAACTACATCATTTGAAACGGATGAAAAATGTGAAGGCAAATACGGTAGCATGAGCCTTTTTCGGAATTATTTGGATTTTATTAAAGATAACAATTAAACGTTTCTTGGATGGACATTCTAGACTCCAGCTACTTGTTTATAGTAGTCGAGCAGGTGCCTTTTGCGGTTTATTGCCGTGGCTAAAATTAATAGGGCAACTTTAAATTTAATGTGAAATTTTAGCAAAAGATGAGACGCGGACTTAATTTGGAAAATTGAAAGACTAATTAGATCAATATCATATTTTATTAAAGGTCTACTTGTGTAAACTAAGCCGCCTGACGTTTGTTATTTGAGATTATCTCGTTGCAAGTTTTTTATATTTATCGAACGTATCTTGAATGATACACTCGTATCGTCAGGATACTTTAATAATAAAAGATAAACTCGTATCGTTAGGATACTTTAATAATGAAACTCGCGTTTAAGACGTTCAACAAATTTATTTAACTTCGCTTTTTGGAGTTCGACAATAACTGAACTTAAAAACTAATTCTTATGACTATGTACCATATGTCTTGGAGAATCTACAAGGTTCGCAAAAATAATCTTATCGCTGTTTATAAAACGCGCGAAGTAGACGCGAAATGTTTTCAATAATAAAGGAATGAAATTGAATATGTAATGTTTTGAATTCCAGGAATGAAATGGAAACTGATATATCTTTAAGCGATTAAAATGTGCAACATGTTAAGAGTGTTTATCTTGCAGATTAAGAAAAAAGTAAAGAATGGTTAAAATGTGGAAGTATCGTAAGTATCGGTTAAAATATTGAAGTTGATGACATGTTTGAGCTTTTAGGGGGGTTCCTGGATAATGGTATTATGACTTCACCCTCCCTAAGATTCGGCTCCGGACGAATTGAGTTTTGAAACGTTATTTTGGGGTAGGTAAATTTACTTTTAAATTTTAAATAAAGAATAAAGCCGGCTACAATAATTGAAACGATAATAACAATATCGGTTGAAATGCTAACCCAATTATTTTTCGTATTTTGGTACCTTGAAATGCTTATCTCTTCTAAATTCTCCAAGCTTTTCACATAAAGTTTTTCCAATACAAGTGGATTTTCAGTTACATATGATATATTCCTTAATGTATTTGGTAAGATTACATACTCGTTATATTGATCGAAATTGTTTGAATATGTTTCATTTAATATCGATATTTTACATTTTTCGAACTTTATAATATTGTTTCCCTGGATATGTATTACGTTTTCAGCGCAGTTTTGGTACAGTGTCGTTTGATTTAAGTTTTTTGTTATAATAATGTTAGGTGCAATTCTCATTATTTTGGACTGATTCATTACATTTGGTCATTTTACAAAACTCTAGGTGACTATGCAAAATACTTTGGATACATTTATTTGACACTAATGTGAGCTTTCTTTTAACGTTTTCTTGGGAATATTCGTAGACGTGGAATTGATCGATTAAAACTTCTGAATATGTGGTAAACAACTCCAAATTATCGTCTTTATTTGGGATGGGTGTAATTAATGTCCTATAGTATTTGTTAGAACTGAAGTTAGGTATTTGCAAAAATATTAAGATTATCATGTCTTGTTGTGCAACCGAAACTCGTATGTTTTGTAATTTATTTATGTCGATTTTATGTTTTTGAATTTCGTCAGTATTAAGAATACTTCTACTTAAAATACCCAACTTACTAGTCATGACAATATCTTCAATCTTCGACAAACCGTCGAGAATAGCTCTTAGATTTTCTTTTATTTCTTCTTTCAATTTATACTCTTCGAAACTTTTATTTAGATAATTTGTTTCAGCAGAAATCTGGTTTATTTTATTGCTTATAATGTTGTGTTGAGTTTCAATATGATTTGCAAGTTTTTTTAAGTTATTGTTAATGTCCCTGTTTATAACTATCTGTTTATTAATATCGTCTGCAATGTCGTTTATATCATTCTCGATTTTCTCAAAGTGATTATTAATGTCTTCTCTATCGTCATCGTCCATGGTACCACCTATCCACCTTAAAAACTTTCCATGTAGGTTAACCAAGCCACGTCTGAATCTATGGGGTTCTAATGTTTGAAGTTTATGTTGTTTTTAAAAGTCGACTTATCAATACTTAAATGGATAGTGCTAAGTGCTTGCTTAAAAAGAGTTAAATTAACGAGATGAACTGTGCTCGTAAAATTTTCGATTATTTTGACAGGTTCCATGCGTGTTAAAATGAATCCATTGCCTTGCTTGACCTCATTTACATCTATGTATTGTGATCGGGAGGTTGGAATGAAGAGACATACGGTGAGCACAATGGCGATGCCTGGAAAGACATTTTATTAGGCTGATATTTTTTTGCTTTCATGAAAAGTTTTTTATGGAACTGTTTATTTTTAGGTGTATGTTTGAAAAAGGGATCTAATTTTTTTGATCTATGGACATTTTTCATAAAGTTAGGATTTATGTCTTCTTCTGTTTTATTTTTATTATGATGCTCGAGTCTTTGTTTTTGCTTACTTTCAATTTTTGTTTTAATTTCAAGAAATTTTTCGGCGGGAATCGTTCCATTATGGATTTCAATGGGCCTTTCTCCGGTGGTTGAATGGTGAGTTCGATTATAATATTTGACAGCTTCCTGGACACAAACATGAAAGTCAGGTCGATTTCGTTTTTCCTGATTCATTAGTCGGATGTGTTCATTGAGAGTTTCGTGGAAACGCTCTATATCGGAGTTTCCAGTTTTGAGTCCAGGTGTCGTGAAATGTAGATGAACATTTTCTGTGTCAAGGAAGTTTTTCAAATTTGCTGTCATTGCTGATTCGTTGTCTGTGATAATTTTTTTTGGAACGCAACAGGAGCCAAAAAAGGTATTAAGGGCGGTTTTATGTCTGGCCAGTTTCGACTTTTGATGGGGATGGCTTGGGCAAACTTCGAAAATTTGTCGATCAAAGTAAGGAACATACTATTCTTATCTTTAAACCATATATCCATATGGGCGATTTTATGTGGTTTGCAGGGGATTTCGGTTTTAAAAAATGGTGGATTGTATGGTTTTCTTTCAAATTTTGCCAAGTTACATGTGTTACAGTTATTTATAACTTTGGTTATGTGATCTTTTAACTTAGGATAATAATATTTGCTCTTAGTTTCACGATAGACCTCGTCTATGCCTCTATGATTATTACGCAGATGCTCCCTGAGAACTTCTTCTTGCAACTGAGACAAATTCTCACAATCATACAATATGTATGGACATTTGACTATCCTTACTTTAGAGTAAGGGCTTATCCATTTCAAATATTCATTCTGAAATTTATTGAAAATCTCTACTTCAGAGATGTATACTCCTACCATTCCTTTGTCTGGCATATGATTTTTTAAAATATATGCCATAAATTTTTCGTCAGGGTCTTGACTAAGAAACGTGATTCTTGTTCGTCCAAAGATTTTTTCCTTCTTAATTGTGTTGGATTTACTTTTTTTGATAATGATTTGGTGTCTATACACATTAAGTGGTTTCTCTGAAATTTGGATGTACAAAGAGTTGTCCTCTTCGGCACTATGGACAGTAGCTGCAGCTGAATCAAATTCTAGTTGGTTTATATTGATTTCGGGGCGAGATAGAGCATCCGCTACAACGTTATCTTTGCCTCTAATATATTCAATATCAAAATTGTATTCGTCAAGACGACACTTGTATTTCTGGAGTTTGCAATTCGGTTCTTTGAGGTTTGAAATCCACGTCAACGGTCGGTGATCAGTTCTTATGGTGAACTTCCTACCATAAAGATATGGTCTAAAGTACTTAGTAGACCATACTATGGCAAGAAGTTCTTTTTCGATGGTGGAATATCTTGTTTCGCTATCGTTCAACGTTCTACTTGCATAACAAATAGGGTGACCACTTTGCGAAAGCACTGCGCCAAGCGCAACATTCGATGCGTCAACAGTCAAAACGAATTTCTTCTCAAAGTCCGGATAAGCCAGAATAGGTTCAGTTGTGATCAATAATTTTAGCTTTTCGAAAGATTCAATATAATCTTTGTCTTGGGGATTAATTTTGGCGTTCTTTTTCAACCGAAGCGTCATGGGTTTTGCAACTTTAGCGAAATCTTTAATAAACTTTCTATAGAAGCCTACAAGTCCCAAGAATTGCTTAATTTGATTTGAAGTTTTTGGGATCTTGAAATCAACAACAGTTTGTATTTTGTTTGGGTTAGGCTTGATTCCACGTTGGGTCACTACATGTCCTAGAAATTCCGCTTCTTTCTTTAAAAATTCGCTCTTGTCCAATTGGATTTTTAAATTGGTTTCCTGTAGAATTTTGAATATTTTATCTAATGATTGAATATGTTCTTGGAGGCTAGTACTAAAAACAATTATATCGTCAAGGTAAACATAACAAATTTTTCCAATATAAGGCCTTAAGATTGTATTCATGAGTCTCTGAAACGTTGCCGGAGCGTTTTTGAGCCCAAACGGCATTCGAAGAAACTCATAATGGCCATTTCGGGTAGAAAAGGCTGTTTTTGGAATATCAGGCTCCGAAATTTCGATTTGGTGAAACCCCTTTGCCAAGTCCAGTGTTGAGAAATACATCGCTCTTCCCAATTTATCAAGTATCTCGTCAATCACAGGGATAGGATATTTGTCATCAACTGTGATGTCATTTAATTTCCTATAATCTACGACGATTCTCCATTTCGGTCTTCCGGATGCATCTGTCTTCTTTGGAACGATCCATATAGGAGATGAATAGGGTGATGAACTTGGTCGTATTATATTTTGGTCAAGCATTTCTTGGATTTGTCTATTTACTTCTTCTTTGTGTACTTCAGGGTATCTGTATAGTTTACTATAAATTGAGGAACTGATTTTTGTCTTTATTTCATGTTTGATAGCATCTGTAAAACTGAGATCGCAGTTATCCTGGTAAAAGATAGGTTTGTATTTTTTTAAAAGGCCTGTTAATTTGTCAGTTTCTTCGGAATTAAGGTGAGTGATTCGAAGCTGAGAAAGGAAGTTCATGCATGACTCTCTCTCAGTTTCTTCATTTAGGAAGACTTTGACATTTTCACCGTATTCCTCTTCCTCTTGCGAGAAATACATCGGAAGTTCTTTATCATCAACTACCAACTTTTTGCTTTTATAATCTATAACAGTTTCGTAGTTTTTTAAAATATTGTTCCCAATCAAACCCTGGAAGTAGTTATGAAATGGGAGTTCAACAAAGTTCATTTTTTTGGTACCTCCAAATTCAGCGAAGGGCTTGATAGAACAGATGTGATCACACATCATTTCGGAGGATAACGTGCGTAGCGAGAAGCACTTAGTTTTATGGCGTAAATGTGATGCACAAATGTTCGGGTTTATTATACTAATGCTTGCGCCAGTATCCAATACAAAACGCATCGGTCTCGCGCAAGAGTTTATTCTGATATATGGGAGTCCTGCTCCTGGAGTTGTATTTCCGAGGCAGGTAACTGAAAATTTTCGACTTGGTTAGAATTGGCAAATTGGGTGGAACTATCGATTTCCATAGGGGTAGGATGACCGAATGTGTGTCTCTGTTGTGAGTTTGTCTGATGGCTGTTTTGAAATGAACCAGATGCGTTGCTATTTCGAATAGTATTTCGTTTATTGCTAAACTTTTGGTTATAATTTTGATGGGTTGGTTGCAAGTTTGTACGAAATTGTTGATTTAACTGATAATTTGAACTTGAATGATTGTTAAGGTTAGGATTTGTTTGATGACTGAGACTCAATTCAGGAGTAAAATTTTTGTTGAGGCTTGTTTGAATGTTCGGACGATAATTTGAGTTGTAGTGTTGTTGAACATTTAGATACGGATCTGAATAGTTTTTTGAATTTTGAATTGTTTGGTTGTCTGATTGAGATTTGAAATTATTAATCGAAGTGCGACCAAATCTTGAATTTCTGGGTTTATAGTTTAAATATCCCTCATCTCGCATAAGATTAAGCGCTTCCACGAGAGTGGTAGGTTTGTTACACTTTAAATAAGTTTTAACTGGCTCAAACAATTTATTTTTGAAAACGTTAAGGGCCATTCTATTATTCGCCTCAATTTTATTGGTAAATTCTGGCTGTGTTTTGTCCATTTCGAGTTCCGTTTTTAATTTCAATTGGTATAATTTTTCCTCTATTTCATTATAAAACTCAATTATGGTATTTTTTAGACTTAAACTAGATAATTCTTCCGCAATTAAATAACTACTTCGGCTATTAGTAAAATTAGAATACAGAATTGACTTAATATCATCCCACTTCGTTATGTGAGGATGCGTTGAAAGTATTTTTCGGGCCTTACCTATTATCCTTGATTTGATAACGTTCGCCAGCAATACCTGCGATGCTGCGTCATACTTGCTCAATGTTGGTGCTAGGGCATCCACTGCATCTACAAAGCTTTTCACGCAACTGTTTTCTCCATCAAAAAAGGGAATTGCATTTAAATATGTGAGCGGATCCAGCTTCAATGAAAACAATGCTTGACTTTTACTGTTGATAGTTTCGTTGGTGTTTTCGTCCGTCATTTTTAAAGTTGATTAATATTTGATGCACGTACGTTTAATCGATGGGTATATTCGGTCAAAAATGGCAACACACAAGAGATTCTTATTATCTCCAGATCCTTATGAAAGTTTATTTATAAGTAGAGTAGGCCAATCAAAAAGAATGAACACAGTCTTAGGGAATAATTATTCACACTTGTTTAAACGAATAAAACGAGGTCCAAAGTTGGAACAGTGTTTTTTTAATCAATTTTAATCCTTGATAAAGACGTGGAAAAGATCCGAGAAACGAAGAAATAAAATTTTTCTTTTCCACTTTCAGAGTTAACTTCGAAATCTATTTCGCCGGATAAAATGTTTTATCACTTTTAAACCTCTAAACACTCCCAAACGCGATTTCCTAGTCCGGTTAACCGACTGCGCCAATGATACACTCGTATCGTCAGGATACTTTAATAATAAAAGATACACTCGTATCGTTAGGATACTTTAATAATGAAACTCGCGTTTAAGACGTTCAACAAATTTATTTAACTTCGCTTTTTGGAGTTCGACAATAACTGAACTTAAAAACTAATTCTTATGACTGTGTACCATATGTCTTGGAGAATCTACAAGGTTCGCAAAAATAATCTTATCGCTGTTTATAAAACGCGCGAAGTTGACGCGAAATGTTTTCAATAATAAAGGAATGAAATTGAATATGTAATGTTTTGAATTCCAGGAATGAAATGGAAACTGATACATCTTTAAGCGATTAAAATGTGCAACATGTTAAGAGTGTTTATCTTGCAGATTAAGAAAAAAGTAAAGAATGGTTAAAATGTGGAAGTATCGTAAGTATCGGTTAAAATATTGAAGTTGATGACATGTTTGAGCTTTTAGGGGGGTTCGTGGATAATGGTATTATGACTCTTGGTAAAAACTAAATAAACTGATTTTTTTTCTTGGCTAGAGATTTTGATTTATCTTTTTAGTTTATAAATGATTATTGTTTTTGAAGTAACTGGTAAAAGATGTAATTCTTGAGCATATTCTAAACTAGCTAAAATTACTACGAGTAACGTATTAAACACGACCACCGAAATTCTAGAATACAACATTTTAGGTAATGTACACTCAGAAAATGACCCTGGAAAATTAATGGGAATCCTACTGTTTTTCCTATTAAGTTTAGTCATTCGCAATAGTTCTTAAATCATTACCGTAAATATAAAAGTTATAGACTTTAAAAGTGATATACTAGAGTTTGTACCATAAATTACATTTGGTTCAATACGATATATGAGGTGTAACAATTAGGTTATAAGTCTGATTTTATTGCCGCGCATATGGTAAACCTGCGACGTTGAAATTCCCTTGCCCTTCTCCGGCATCCTTCCCCTCTCTATTGATATATTTATCATCGCTCTAGCTTATTTAATTCGCCTACTTTGTCGTGTTGAGTAGACGTGTGTTTATTTATTTATTTAAATTCCATTTAACAGATAAAACATAATCCGATTACAAAACGGAACAAAACAGACAGAAAAGAAAAATTCATGAAAATGAGAATTAAGCGTTAAAGATTATGTAAAAAGAAATTCAATGGTATAAATAATAATAAATATGCATGTAAAATTAAATTAAAGCACAACAAAATAAAATCTAATATTTATTCCAGTTGAGTTGGAAGAATCAGGCTTCTTAATCTCAATTTAAAAACTAGGTGTGAGTCGGAAAAAGAGCCAAGCTCAAGCTTATCATAATTCCTAACCATTCGTATAATAGGAGAATGAAAATATAAATTCGCGATGAACGCGATGATTGACGAAAACGTAAGTCTGCAAACAATGTTAATGAAATTTGATTGTGGCAGAGTTGATATAGAAAACACTGATCTAGATACATGCGACGGGACGACAGAGTAGGTAAATGTAAGAAGGATAAACGACGGTCATAGGGTTGATATGGGACTTGGAATTTGTAAAACAAGACACGAGTAAATTTACGCTGGAAATTCTCTAACGAGTTAATGAGGTAGGAGTGTCGGGGAGACCAAACTACAGAGCAATATTCGAGGATACGACGGACAAGACAGATAAACAATCGGACGGGGGTAGATATATTGTTAAATTTATGAGCATGCCTGAAAATAAGTCCAAATATTTTCGAGGCCCTGGTAGTCGCGATTAGATTGTGTGCATCAAAATTTAGCTTAGGATCAAAAGTAACCCCAAGATCCTTAGCAGAGCACACAGCAGAGAGTGGGACTTCATTCAACATATAGGTGAAAGTCAGCGGAGATTGATTTAGATTAAAAGTCATTTTATAGCATTTGGCAACATTAAGACAGAGGTAGTTAGACGAGCACCAGTTACTTAGTGCAATCAGGTCCATCTGAAGATATTGACAATCTTGTACAGGCCTGATAGCTCAAAAGACTTTAAAATCATCGGCATACAGTGGGCAATTGGAGGCGATCACCAAAGGAAGATAATTTATAAACAACAGGAAAACGAGGGGACCCAAAATGGAACCTTGAAGAACACGAAAGGACAGATAGAATGGAACAGAGGTAGTTCCACAGTAACTAACACAACATATACGAGAAGATAGGAAGGAGTCCATCCAAGATAAGAGAGGGCCAGCAACTCCAAAAGCTTTCTGTTTGTAATAGAGAAGTTGATAGTTGACCGTGTCAAACGCCTTCGAGAAGTCAGTGAAGATGACATCAACTTGCAATCGATTGTCTAGGGCCTTAGCAATGTAATCAGTGAACTCAATTAAATTTGAGGTCATAGAGTGACTTTTGAGAAACCCATGTTGTTCCTTCGAAAATATAGGGGTCAACGAAACTGAAAGCCGGTTATGTACCAGACGCTTAAGTAGTTTCGGGAAACAGGAAATAAAGGAAATCGGACGATAATTGAACACTGAAGAAGGATCACCACTTTTAAGAATAGGAACAAAGTTTGCTCTTTTCCAATAAGTAGGGAAAATACCAGTCTTTAGACTGAGGTTGAAGAGAAAAACCCTGAGGGAGACAAAGTGAAGACGCTAATAACTTGAAAAAAATATTCAGTAAGTCATCAGGACCAGGTGATATATTAGGATTAAGTGAATTAATGAGGGATTCAACTTCGATATAGACAGTGAAAAATAAAAGTTGACGAGGAGAACTGAGAGAACTAGTTGGAAATATCTTGTAGAGAAGAGCTAACTATATTATTCCAGCGGACTGAAGGAGGGGCAGAAGAGGAATCATTCGCCATGAGGGTACTCTCCAAGCTACTGAAGTAGTTTTTCATTGCAGTCTTCAGTTCTTTTTTTGCTACAAGACACAGATCAAAAGGCGGGCTCTGGATTCTTCAGTACCACAACGCTTGAAACGGCGGTGTGTTTAATCAACTCATAGAGGTAATTATAAAACTTACTTAGAGCTTCCTCACACTCGAAGTTATCAAAAAACTCCTGCTAGTCAACCAAGCTCAGCTCGGAGGCTAGAGCCTCGTAGTTCGCTTTGAAGAAGTTGAATTTTGGAGAAGAAGCAAAAGTACAACTTGACAAAGGTGCAATGGAGCGATCGAGCGGTAATGGCGGATGATGACAATCAATACCCACCAGAGGATTTAATGCAATGGAAACAGAAAGACAGTGAAGGGGAAAGTTAGAAAGAACTAGGTTAAGTAACCGATCATTAGCATTAGGGATATTATTGAATTGCGATTGTGAACAGAGTGATAGAAATGAGGAGAGAGATAAAGAAAATGCATCAGTTGATGAAACAGAGAAAGGAATGTTCTTCGTCCGTTGAACTGTTCCCAAATTAAAATCACCGCATACTAGAATTAAAGATTGGGGATGATGCAATAAGGCATAACAGGAAAACTCGTCAAAGAATGTCTCATACACATACAAAGGAGAGTTATTAGGTATGTAGACAGAGGAATTTAATAATGATGTATTGTTAAGAAGGAAGATCTTGGTGATCACACAATCCACAACACGGGAAAAGCAAAAATCAGCACAAAGAGAGCTACGTACTGTATTACTAATAGCTACAAGAACACCACCTCCATCTACTTTATTTGCAGAGGCCGAGTCCCGATCACAACGGTAAATATCAAAATCAAGGGAAATTTCCGAGTTTAAGATGTTACTATTTAAACAGGTTTCCGTAAGATATATAAATACATCTTCTCTGAGTTGTAACGATAAAAAGAGCTTACCAAGCTTGGTCCTTAACCCCCTTACATTTTGGTAATATACTGAAATATTAGAAGTTAAGCTACAGTCATGAAATCTTATACTAGTTTGTAGGTTGCGGTCTTCCCAGTGCACGAAAGGACTTCTTTCTTCTTGGGCTGTATGGTTTAATAAGTACTCCAGGTGGCCAAGTTTCAGGATTCAAAATAGTATCAAAATTTGAGGGCACTGTAAGCTTGAAAGAAGCTATTACTCTGTTTTCCAGATTATCCTTAGTTAATTTGTAGCAACTAATAACTTTAACAGTGTGTTGGTGGTACTCGTCCCGAAAATGGAGAAAAGAAATCAAGATCAACACGTCGCGATAAAATTTTGCGATTTTTTTTGAAGGAAATAGCAGAGTTTTAGAATGATTTGAAATATACGGTTTTCATGGAATCAGCTTAATTGTGACACCTCGTATCGTTTTGAGTGTGTAGTCTATTTCTTTTTATAATTACAGGATAATTCTGTAAATTGTTTCATACCTACCATATTCAGTCAAAAGGTGCATTTCTTTGTATAGAGCAGCGCAAAAACAGAGCATCAGTCGTATACACCAACTAAAGACTTTAAAACAGAACAACGTTATTGGTATGGTGTATGGGATAGTTGCTATGAATAGCGCCCAAATAAACACGGCTAATATTTAGTGGACATTTATGAAAAAACGGAGCACAATGTGTTACCCCTAATAACTGGGGTGCTTTGGCAGCTGAGGCCCTGCGATCCCGACTTTGCTCACCGTAGACGGACGGAGGCGCCAACTCACTCCTTTGGCCTAGGTCCCACACTTGAGTAAGGCGGTTTGCCGAAGATCGTTCCACAACACTCACCAAATAAGGTTTCCTGCACCAGCAGGATACACACAACCACTCACCACTCGGGATATATTGGGGGTGTACTCTATCTCCTCCAACCTGCGCTTCGCCACTCAAACACCACCGAGTACGCAAATTGACTCCATGCAGACCGCGCATGATATTCCCCCGAGCCAAACCGTTACACGTCCTGAAACCAAAAGTGATGTGGTCCAAGCAAATTGAATGATACACTCCAAGTTTAATTTATACCAATGAAATTTAATTTGAATTCTTGGAATCAAAGAAAAACAAATATCCATACAATTAGCAATAAAGAAATACGTAAAATTCGATCAGGAAAATATTTATACTGGAATATAACTATATTTCAACCCTAGATTAATAAACATACGTCAGACAGACCACGCAAATTACGTAAACAGGTTTTACTTTTAAAGTGAAAGAGATAGGAACATGAGCTTCTCAGCACCTTCGTGGATCGTTCAATGGCTGGTTTGGTTAATGCTTCAAATCAGAGTGCACTTATCGTAATTCAGTTATAGTGAGTAGGTCGACCCACAGATGAAGGTTTATGAATAGTGCTTCAACTGTAGAACGGCTGAAATTATTTGAAATCGTAGTTTTTTCGTGGTGAGTGTTATTCTAAGTAAATATGAATTATTATCATTTATTTGTTAGGCTATGTTTGTAATGGGCGCAATTAAGTTTGTTTTTTGCTAAAATTTGACAAATATTTTGAATGTATTATATTTTAGGATAAGTACATCGTCACTTACAGTCGATCAAATAACGGCACTCTTGAATAATGATTATTCGGATGATGAAGACGAAGCATCAAATACTCTAGATTGCAGTGACATTGAAGATGACGTTCAAGTACAGGAGGAATAGCCGACCGATTCTGATGATGAACAATCGATAAGTCAAGCAGGTTTGCACCAAAGTATTATTTTGACATCGAATTCTGAGACTGAAGAGACATTGGAGGGTTGTGCTCAACTTGTCGCATCTCGTATTATTATTCCTTCAACTCACAATTTGAGAGGCAAAAACGGTCACAAGTAGTATTCTACTACGACTAAGTCTACAAATACTCAATTACAGATGAGAAACGTAGTGCGCGTCGTTTAAGAACCAATAGGTGCGGTAAAAGAATCCATTGATTGTTTCTCGCTTTTCATAACTTACGACATTATCAATAAAATCGTAGCCCATACAATTGATGAAATATCAGTAAAAAGTACAAAAGACAATCTGCCACAGTTTTGCCTACTGGTGAAGAAGAGATTTGATCTTTATTGGGGTTGTTGCTTGTATCAGCTATGAAAAAGGACAATCATGTAACTTCTTTGGAACTATTTGATGCAACATTCAGTGGGAGTCGAAATGTATCGGTAATGTCCCGAGGAAGATTCGACTTTTAATTGAATTTTTTCCATTTTGACGACAAATCTACAAGAGACAAACGTAGATCACAGGATGAGTTCACACCTATCAGGGACTTGTGGGAATCTTTTATTCAGACTTATCGAGTAAGTTACAATTGCGGTTCCATTGCGACAATAAATGCGCAGCTTCTAGGTTTTAGAGGCCGTTGCCCATTTAAAATGTATATTCCTTCGAAATACACAAAATACGGAATAAAAGAATAAAAGACATCATTAATTTGAATTTATTAGATGTTCCTTAAGTCTTTTATTAAAAACCAATAATGAGTTTACGTTTTTCACTGTTTCCGGAGGATTGTTCTATATACGCAGAGCACCTTTCCTTGCATCGCTCTTAAGTCGATCAGTTCTAGCGTGAAGTATAACAAAATTATTGGCATTTCTTGAATTATATGGATTTATTTGTGATACTTTTATACTTGTAAAGGGGCTTCGTTCCAATTCACTGGAAATTAGACATTTGAAGATAAACTTAGCTTTCTCCTAGTAATAATTTGACTGAAGTTGAGTGCATTGGTCCGATGATACACTGGTCTTGTTGGAGTGAGAATTGGAAGGTTTAGAGTATTTTTATTGGGTTTAGTTAGTATCCTAGATATAATATTAAGATTTTGTGTTGATGATTGACTCCAAATGACCACCACATAATGTAGCTTTGTCAGTACAAATGCATTTGATACAAGCTTCTTTATATGCGTTGGAAAATCTCCATATCTTCTGAACATTCCTATCACTGGTGCTAGCTATCTCCTCAAATTATTTATGTGTGGCAACTATGTCAAACGATGATCTATGTTAAGATCGAGATATTTAATTTCAAACACTCTTTGCAATTTTTCGCCGTTAATTTTAGGTCAACTTCTATGTCTGTCTTCAGTTTAAAAATAATGTGTTTTGTCTTTGTAGTATTCAATGCCAGCTTGTTTTCGAGAAGCCATGAACGATATTTATCTAGATCCTCATTGACGCTTTTCTCCATGGCAACTTTATCATGTCCTGAATAAAGAAGTACAGTATCATCAGCATTTAAAGTATGGTGAGCTTTCAGTTTACATATATTCAAATTATTAGTATAGCGCAAAAACAAGGTTGGTCCAAGAATGGATCCTTGAGGAACCCCCGATTTCATTAGTGCTAGATTGCTCAAGATATTATTAACTGATGTTCTTTGGAATCTTCCTTCCAAATAACTTTTAAAAAGTTATTTCGGTTTGCCTTGTATACCTTACGATTCAAGTTTTTGAAGTAACAGGCCATGATCAAGCGTATCAAAACTTTCTTCAGGTCCACGAAAATTGCAAAACATAATCTCCTTTATCAAGACTTTCATTGATGTAACGCGTGATAGAAAGTCATGCATCGAAAGTACTCTTGTTCTTTTGAAATCCAAACTGCTTCAGATTTATGATAGAATTGTCCATTAAGAAAGATTTTAAACGATTATTTACAAATTTTTTTGTCAAAGTGCAGTCGGGCGGTAATTATTCGGGTCCAGATGATCTCCTTCTTTGAATATTGGAATTATTTTTGCCAGTTTCTCTTCGCCCGAAAATGTTCCGTTTCTAATATGCTCATTCATAAAATTTCCCAGTGGTTCAGCTATCTCCTCTTTGACTAGAATAATTTCATGTGTGGTGATGTTGTCAATACCTAGTGCAGCATTTTCTTTTAAATTTTTTTTTGCATTTAATACTTCTCTTTTAGTCGTTTGATGAATGTGAAAGATGGACTTAGGTGGGCTATTTATGATATTGAAATAGCTAGTTGACTTTTCGCCAAGCTTCCTGGTAATTTTTTCACCAATTGTTGAAAAAAAGTGGTTTAGCGAGTTTGCTGTTCCACATGGGCGTGCTGCATTGTTATAGTCCATGCCAAAAAAAACAGCATTTGATGATATGATCTAGGGTGATGAATTATCGACATTTTGATTCTTTTAGGGCTTGTTTATACAGATGTTTAAGTGCTTTATCTTCAGCGTTCATTTTGTATTTTTTATATGCCTACCTTTTGTTAATACTAGCCTCAATAACTTTCTTCCAGCCAGTCTGCAAGTGTGAATTTACTGTTTTCAGCAATTTTTTTATCATTTTTTGCTATGTGATCTAGGCAGGTACTTTAAGTCGGGCGAGAAATTTTGTCATTATTGATAATGACCGCTCTGTTGGTATCCAGGGTATCCTTGTACATCCTCGATTCTGGAGATTCTGCAATCACATTCATGTTTGTGTCCGCAACTATGATTCGATTGTTTTTCAGTAGAGTATATTGCATCTATAACTGTGCAGAAGTCCTGCGCATTGAGACGATTGGGATTATAGTAAGTACCGATTTTTAGTTTTTACCTGCGCAGGTTATTTCAATTATTATTATATTATAATTGTCAGATGTAACTCTCTTTGTCACGAATTTAATTGTACTTTTTATAGAATTTGCTTTACCATCTCCTCTTCCGGACCTGCAGCAGCAAACGGAACTATATCCCGGAATATTGTAATGCTTTGATTCTTGAGGATGGATCAATATTTCGTTAAGTATAATCAGATACGTTTCAGGATTTTGCTGCTGATAAATTTGAATATCACGCAGCTTGTGTCGTACGCTTCTTATATTGAAACAGTTGAAGAGGAATCTTGGAATTTGACGATCTTATCCTCGATTTAAATTCAGCAAGCGTTTTATCTGATGATGTATGCTTTTTTTATTAAAAAAAACCTCACAAGCTTACCGTTGTGGGAACAATTAGAAAAAATAAATGGAAGATTCCAGGAGAGTTGCTCAACATCAAGAAAAGATCAATAGATTCCTCCTTGTTTTGCTGTGACCAACAATGAACGTTGGTTTCCCAAAAACCTAAAAAAAAAAAACGAATTTGTTTTATTGATTTCTACCACGCACGACCAAGACACAATTGCTCCTTCTGGCAAGCCCGATATTATTGAGTTCTGCAACTCGACAAAAGGTGCAGTGGACACATTTGATCAAATGTGTGCAAGTTTGTCTAGCAGCCGAAAAACGCAAAGATGGCCTCTGTTACTTTCTTGGTATGGTGAATATGGCTATAATTAATTCATGTATTATTTACGTGTATAACGCAATAACCAGCAACAAAAGCCAATGTCTCGGCGATAGTTTCTGAAAGAATTATTACGAAAGCTGTCTGACGCATGGTTACGCTACGCCGCAAAATTTCAACTATGAGCCGATCCTTAAGAAGGAAGATTGAAGAAGTTCTTGGTGAAACTTCTTCTACTGTTCAAACGCAACCCTCTGGATCTCAAAAAAGAATTTGTACTTTATGCAACTATAAAAAATGTCGAATGACAAGATTTCGTTATGTCCAGTGTAAAAAATTCATATGCATGTGTATCACTGTGGATTATTATGTGTTGATTGCTCGGAGTAACTATTGTGCTTTATTTTGATTCCAGAAAATTAGAGCTAAATATTCAGCTTTTCAGATGTAAAATGTATTTCATTGCTTCTTATATTCTATAACACAAAAATTATCAGCATAAAATCTTCGCCTGAGAGACGAATGTTTATGAATTGTGTGTCCCCTATGTATGTTTATGAATCTAGGGTTAAACTAACCACTGGCAACTTACAGTAAGCTAATATGGAGGCTTACACCCGATCTTTTGCAGTAAATTAATTTTAACAGAAACTTTTCTTTTCCTTTTCCAATTGTTTCTAGCTCCGCACTTTAAAAGACATTTAAGCTCTGAGTAATTTTAACAGGAATTTCTTTTATTTTTCTAATTATTTTCAACTCCGCACTTTAAATAAACTTTTTACTCGGACACTTTCTATCGATTAGACACAAAAGGGGATTTTCTTTGTTCTTTGCCCTTTTATAGCTTTGTTTCCAACGGAGCACCGCTAATCCCGGAGTGGACTTTATATTTCTCCTTTTCTTTCAAAAATTCTAACCCAGTTGGTGCGATTGGGCAATTCCATCGCAGTTTTATCACACTTCAACTTGTGTTTCCGAAATTTGGAGTCTGAGATGTTTTCGGAATTGTCACTTTGATGGGCATTCGACGTGTTATGGTCATTTTATTATTGTTTATGTTCGACGAATTTTTGAGAGGGTGCTAAAGTTTTTGTGGATTTTCAGTGGTTGGACTTCATTCAATGACGGGACTATTAATAAATAGTGCTTTTATGTTTTTAAAATAAAATTTAGAACTAAATTTAAAAATCAATCACTGGGATTCTATTATGGTATTTTTCTTAGTTAAGAACTGGATAAAGTTATGCATATACACTTTGAACAGTCTTTAAATGTGCGAAGGGAAATTCCGATACTCCGTTAATTTAAAATTTTTTTTAACGAAGATCCCAATCTTTAGAAGCACTAGGCAACAAAGTTCGACCACTACTGAAACCAACGACTACGCAGCACAAAACTTCGTTAATTACAACCAAGCCAGAGAGAGTGAATGCGAGATCACAAAGTTTACTACTGCGATGAACTCCTGAAACTTTCAATACCAGCACGGAGGAATATGATAACAAAAAAAACACCTTTGCTTAATTTGCTTAATGACAGGATATGCTACAAAAACCTGCATTTCAAGATGCTGTACTATATATGATAAGAGGCACAAAATACTACTTCACCTCGAGAAGAACACATCCAATGTAACATCAACTAAAACAACTTTAACCACGTTATCGGGCCAAAGAAACTCATTCGTTTTCCTAGGGACAGCAGTGGTAAATATATTGGACGTACTTGGTACAACATATTTCGCGAGAGTACTCAGGCTCCCAATTAGGCTTTATCACTAACAAACTGTAAAAGAAGTTATGTATATCTAAAATATACTCGGGGCATGCAAGATATAGCTGGGGTTGGTAATAGCAGACAGTCATCGAAGCGGTGAACTTAACAATGTCATCTAAATATAGCAATTTTATTACGCGGCTTGAAGTCTTCGTGCTAAAATATACATATAACGAGCAAACATCTGGTAGAAGTCACTGAGCGGCCAATTCCGAAAAATATTGCCTTGGCAGATCCCTCATTCAACATGCCTCTAAACATTGACCTTTTGTTTGATGCAGAGCTATTTGGAACTATAATGAAACCAGGAACAATTTCATTAGGAGTGCAGCTAAAAAATTTACGAAAAACGGTATTTGGGTGGATGGTATTAGGAAAGGACAAAGAATCATTGACGGAAACAAAAATTTGTGGTGTATCCCGGAACTTGGAGCAGCAGCTAGAAAGATTCTAGGAAATTGAGGAAGTTGACTTCTCATCAATAACAATAAACTTAGCTGAAGATAAAGAGTGCAAGACATTCTTCATGCCCACAGTAAGCAGATCCTCAATTGAAAGAAACATAGTACGTCTTCCCTTTCAGATCGCTCTCACTTGGCTGGGAGGGTCGAAACAAATAGCATTACATAGACTCAGTGCCCTATAAAGAAGATTTATAAGGAATCCGAAGCTGCAAAATCACCATACTGCATTTGTTAAGGAATATCTTAAGTTGGGACACCTAGAAAAATTGATGAGAGCAAACCACACTATTTCCTACCTCATTACTGCATATTGCGCCCAGAGAGCAAAACAACTAAACTGGCGAGTTGTGTTTGATAGACATCAAGTAATAAGTCCCTGAATGACATTTTGCACAACGGACTAACTCTGCAACACAATTTGATTGATATACTTATATTGTTACGATTTTGGTGCCACAAATACGTGATCACGGCTGATGTAAAAAAATATATCGCCGGATAATTGTTGCTCCTGAAGACCAAAACTTCAAAAATATCCTCTGGTAGAATAAACCTGGAGGAGAAACGCATATATACCGGTTGAAAACAGTGACATATGGCACCCGAAGCGATCATAATTTGGCAATGAGATGTTTGAATCAGCTCGCTCTAGATAAAGGCAAATTATCCCATCTTGCAGAAAGAATAATTCAGCAAAATTGTTATGCTAACTGGGTGCGATTCCTTTAAAGCCGCCTCAGATATGCAACAAAAAACATGCAAATAAAAATGTTTCCAAACCTACCGAAGGGCATAGATTGGACTCACGGCAATAACCTCGCAACCGAAAAAAGGGCTATGGCATTGGATCCTGAAATGGTAGATCACTCAACTACCCTGGCGTTGCTAAGAATCTTTAGCATCAGGCCAGTCAATATATATCAAAAATACTGGCGATACAGGAAACGAACTGGACTGGAAATGATATTCAAGACATAAGACCACACACGATATTCAAAGGTGGGAAGCCTACTAGAAAAGGACAATTTGGAGTGGCCTTGAATGTGGATAAGGAGCTCATTATTGATTTTAAGGCAGTCGATGAATACATATGTACGCTCCATACAAAAGCGTAATTCTTTAAAATTTGACAGATTAATGTTCACGCCCCGTCCGAAGAAAAGGATGAAGAAACAAAGAAAACGTTTCATAATAACCTGAAAAGACTATTTGAATCATTGCTTAAAAACGACACAAAAAAAGTATGGGTAATTTCAACGCTAAGGTTGGCATTGAGCTATCTCATTGGGGAACGACTAGAGGATATAGCCTCCACGATGAAACAAATGACAATGGCCAGTGCCTGATGAAGTTTGCATGTAGCAGAAATCGACTTATATGTTCGACTTGCTTCCCACATCAACACATTCATAAAATGACCTGGGTATCACCGGATGGCAACACACAAAACAAATTCCACCATGTTTTGATCCAATAACGTTGGGTCTCGAGCATACTTGATGTCCGTACATGCCGAGGAGCCAATCGTAGCTCAGATCATTACTTGATTAAACCAGCCTACCGATGTCGTATGTCAAAGGCATATTCAGCGAAGACCAGCCCACAACAAAATTTGACATCAAAACGCTCCAAGCGGCATCTGTGGCCAAAAATTTCACGGAAACCCCCGACAACTAGCTGGCTCCTATCTTATCAGATGCATCATTAAAGACAATCAACGAGCTCTGGATAAAAATGAAGGCAGTGAGTAAGACCGTGGCAGAACACACAATTAGACCTTAAGCCCAAAGAAACAAATGATTGGTCACAACTTAAAGAGCGCTTACTCCAATTTTCGGCTGTAATAATCGTCCCACCCGACAAGCCATGCATGCTACAGTGGATAAGTTCGAGCCCAAATTTTCACTATCGGACGTTCTAGTGCCAAAAAAATGTCATACAATTCGAAGGTAAGGGAATATCAGCAGATTCCGCGTCGTTATCAAGAATTCGGCATTGCTCAAACGACACTGTGGCATATTTTGCGAAAAGATCTTGGCCTGCAACCTACGAGATCGAATTGACTCAAGAAATAAAGCCGCTTGATCATTCGAAATGAAAATGAAACTTCTCCAATTGGGCCCTGGCAAAGCATGAAAAAATGAAGAATTTCATCGAAAATCACTTTTAGTGATGAAGCTCATTTCTGGCTCAATGGCTCTATCCACAAGCAAAACATGCTTTATTGGTCAGTAACTGTGCTTCTCGAGGCACCGTAGCATCCGCAAAAAAATACTGTTTGGTGCGGTGTTCATGCTGGAGGTGTGATTGGGTTGTATTTTTTCGTGAATGAAAACGATCGTCATTGTTTTGCAGGAAGATTTTTTGTGGCCGAAATTGGATGGACTTGACATCATCGATATGTGGTTTTACCAAGATGGTACTACTAGCCACACAGCAAGCCTCACAAACCGATTTATTGAAAGGCAAATTGGATGAACGTGTTATCTCGAGAAATCGTCCGCTTGAATGGCTGCCTCGTTTAAGCGATCTAATGCCCTTGGATTTCTTTTTATGGGGCTATATCAAGTCACTGGCCTATGCTAACATGCCGGCAACTTTAGACGAGCTCAAAGACAACATCGAACGCGGAATTGCCCACGTTCCCCAAAGAATCGAACACTGTAAACGCGCTCGTGGTGGTCATATGACCAAAATCGCATTTTATTCATAAAATGTAATGCTTGCACTACACCTACTATAAATTTGAACTCAATATCTTTATAAAAAGATAAAATTGTTATGTCCTGAATGGAAAAACCCTCATAAAGCACTCTCCACAATAGGTAAATTTCTCTCGAGAAATTCACGTAGAATTAGGTAATAATCATATGGTTGAGCTTGATTTTGACCATAGCACCTCGGTTTAAGTCACGATCATGAAATCATATACCCTGACTGTAGCGTATTCTACATTACTTATAAATTAAATTCCACATTTTCATAAAATCCAAACAAAAAGAAATAGTAGTCGTAGAAAAATTTGAATTGTCAAATGAAGAAAAAAATAAAAATATTTTTTAGTGCATAAAACCATATCTAACAGTAAAGTTTTTTTTTAAGACTACGTCATTAGAGATTTGTGTAAAAAGTAAAAAGTGGTAAAAACTAGAAGTTTGCGCTCTATAACTACTATATGAGAATTACATACGAAAATAAAACTAGTCAAAAGAAGGAGTGAGACGTATTAGACATTTGTTGATAAAAAAACAGACAGGCTTCACTCAGTGTACCTTTTATTAAGGTTTTAAATACATTTGAGCGGAATAAGGACCATTTACACAAATGTTAAAAGCAGTCTTAAACGTTCAAGTTGGGGAAAACAACACAAAATTGTTCAATCTTCTCATTAAGAACAGACATTATTTTGTTTTACGATTACTGATACCTTAGCTGAACCAATTCTCAAAGATATTCACGATATCTATCATTCCTGAAACTTTCATGCAAATCGTAGCAAACCTGTAGTGCCTGAGTCGGTAAGTGCATATTGTTCCATAGCCACATGTTTCCAAAGTAATGCATATTGTTCCATAGTAATACAGGAAAATTCAAATCGCTATAAATTCGTTAAATACTATTTGATCTTTGTGAAACTTTCAAGAAAGGTCAATCTTTAAATGGCTATTTTATTGAATTTTAAACTTTATTGAATTTAAAGGTACCATGAAGATTTTGAGTGAATTTCAACTTCTCACGTATTTGTTGTTGTTGTACTCATAAAGGCCTACATTCATGATTTTTTTCAGACTTTTCGGATGAATGGTCTCCAATCACGAAGGTGGGTAAGCAATAAGCTCGTGAATTTCCCCTTTCCCTCCCCCCATGGTACTTTAAGACTTGTTTTGAAAAAATCTCATGAACACCTTTCCAATGACACCCAATTCAACTACCACAGGTGAACAAAAATGTTGAAGGGTGACCTTACTGTATGTAACTTAAAACCTTGAAGATATCTTAAAGGTGTATTTTACCTACAAATATAAGGTGACTTCATTTGTGATATGTTTACGTTCGTTTGATGCATTGGAAGAATAGCCGTTCGACATCTTTTGATTATTTAGATGTTACATATGTACATTGTGACAAAAAACTACCCGGAAATTGCAAATAACACGCAAAATATTTATTTATTCATCAATATTTATTTTGTCGCCTTTAAATTAATCCCCATCCGATGCACTACACTTACGCCAACGATTTTTCCAGTCCTTGAAACACTTTTCATAAAAATTTTTTTGGATGGCCTTCAGCTCCTTCAGCGAGTTTTGTGTTACATTGTGACAAAAAAGTACCCGGAAATTGCAAATAACACGCAAAATATTTTTAATTACTTATCAAAGTCATACGGAGCCAAATTTAGTGAATTCGGTCGTTGATCGATGGTATTAATTGCATTTTTGGCTTTAAATTCGGTCACAAAAAAAAAAAAAAAATCGCAATGCACTACTGAGATATACCGACTTAAGCAGCTGCTGTAAACAAACTGATTAAAAGATCGTGCTCATATTTGACATTGTAATTATGGACAGTCTTGCTAACTTAACAAAATACAATTTTTGAAATATCATATAGCCGGAGAATTTAAATTACAATTTCCGGATACTTCGTGGTCATAATGTATGCATGTTATATAGACCTCATTTTTACTAACAATCCCATGAGCATTATCTCAGTTTCCCAATCACTAACCCCTTATGTCAAACCTGATTCTCACCATCCTCCACTTGAAATTCAACTATCGCTTTGCATCTCACGCCATAGGAATAACAAAGCTTTTTCTAGATACAACTTCTACAAGGCAAACTATGAAGCTATTCAATTAGAGCTTTTTGAGATCGATTGGCAGTTTCTCTCTCATTTTACTGATGTCAATGATGCTGTCACGGCCATCTATAATAAACTTAATAATATTATAATGAATTTCTTTCCCCGTAGTCGTCCTCCTCGCAAAAAAAAATTCTCCTTGGTTCACAGCAGAAGTTTCAAAAGCTTTAAAGCTAAAAGACATAGCGCGTAAAAAGTTACAGCGTTTCGGTTCAGAAACGTATCTCTCGTCTTCTAAACAACTACGTAAGAATGCCAAAATTGTCATCAAGCGCGCAATGCATTCATATTTTAACACCATCGAGGCCTCTTTACAATCAAACAATCCTAAATCTTTCTGGACATATGTCAACTCCCTCAAATTTACTTCAAATATACCTAGCTCTGTTAGCCTGCATGGGAAACAAGCATCTGATGGTCAGGCCATATGCGACATATTTGCAGACCATTTCGCTTTTGTTTTCCAATCATCTTCGTCACCCTTACCCAGTCTCCCAACTAACCATTCCTCTCATTTGAACACCATTTTGACAACACCTTCCGAAGTCGAAATTATAATCAACTCCATTGATGTTAACGTGAGTTCGGGCCCAGATGGAGTCCGAAACTTTTTTTGTGAAAACGCTGTCCTCATCCCTAAGCTTACCCTTGTCAACATTATTTAACATCAGCCTGACTGTAGGGACATTCCCAGCAATTTGGAAAAGAGCCAACATCTTTCCAATTCACAAATCAGGGGACCGTAGCTTAGCACTTAATTACAGGCCTATATCCCTACTCTCGGGTTTTGGAAAACTTTTTGAGAGAATCGTTCATAACCGAATATATGATGCAATCTCTAATGACTTCGCTAAACAGCATCATGGTTTCGTTAAGGGACGGTCAACCGTAATCAATTTGGCTGAATTTACCAATGCGATTGCCCTATCACTTGATGAAGGTCAGCAAATGGATGTGATTTACACGGACTTCGCCAAAGCCTTTGATATGGTAGACCATAGTCTATTACTGAAGAAACTTGAGGTTTTTGGCCTCTCTGGCCCTCTTCTTACGTGGCTATCCTCCTTTCTGACAAATCGTTCTTCATCGGTTACTTGGTGTGGTTGCTCTTCGTACGTTTTCTCTCCTTCTTCTGGAGTACCTCAAGGTTCAATCCTCAGCCCTCTTCTATTTAATGTTTTCATAAATGATCTACCAACTGTGTTGACATCAGATTGTCTGCTCTACGCAGATGATTTAAAAATCTTTAAAGTCGTCTATTCACAAATGGACTGTAGTGACCTTCAATCTGACTTAGACTCCCTCTTTCGATGGTGCTCTATGAATCGCCTTTCTCTCAACGTGTCCACATGTCTGCATATGTGTTTCACCAATAAGCGTACGCCTCTTGCCAATGCGATCACTGCTATCTACGGTGGATCATTATAAAGACCAAGGTGTTATACTGGATACACATTTAAAATTTGATGTACATATAGCTGGCATAACCTCTAGAGCATCCTGAATCACTGGTTTTGTACTACGATGCTCTCATAGAACATTCAGTACTCATACCTGTGTTCGCTTTTTCATCCTGTTAGTCCGCTCCATTCTCGAGTATGCCTGTCAAGTATGGTCACCCCGTTTCATTTATCTATCGGAAGCTGTCGTATCAATCCAGCACAAGTTCACACGCACTCTCTTATATAAATATAACCTTTCGTATCGCTCCTACAGTGAACGTCTAAATTTCCTTCATATCCCACCTCTCGACATTAAAAGACAATTTTTAGATTTATACTTCCTTTTTAAGCTCTCCAGCGGCCTCTTAGCATCGGACCTATACAATGCATTACATGCACGGGCGCCGTTGAGGACACGATAATCCGATCACTTTATCGTTCCATTTGCAAAAACCGACACGTATCTGTACTTGCCTTTGGTGCGATCTATAAGAGCCTACAATAATCTTCAGCTTGGTCCTCCACCGCATTCATTGCGAATTTTTAAATCGACAGTACGGAATGCTCTCAATATTAATGGTTAACTTAGCCTTCTTTTTGAATTTTGTTTTTGTATTTTCTTTATTTTCGCCTATTTTGTAATTGGATTATGTAAATCTGTAAATAGAATTTTCTAAATAAATAAATAAATAGATGATACATATACGAGTATCTGACGTCATTCATCATTTGTACATTGGATCAAGATAATGAAATACTCTAAATAGCTCTAAGCGAAGGCCAAAGAGGGGCGGTAGTACTAAACCGAAAAAAAATCTGATGTCTTTGGGCCATTGTGCTGTCTGGGTAAGCATAAATGGAAATAATACCTATACAGAGTTTCATAGTTATTCTGACGTTTTCAATTGGGTAATGCATTTGTAGTCTAAGTGATTCTCCTTGACCAATTTCATTATCTTATCTTATCTTATCTTGCAATACAATTAATTTAGTTGTCCTTATTTTAGGGTCTTGTACTAAAATAGAGAATCCTCTTAAAATCCCAACCTGTGTACGCCTGTTCATCGGTCCGAGTGTCACATAAGTTTTTCTCCAAAACTATGGAAGCTACAGCCAAGTCAGAAATTATGAATCCTTGAAAGTTTCCGGATGAAGAAAAATTTCCAAGTGTTTTATTTTAAATGGGTCTCCCCATGTAGGAGGTGACCCTTAACATTTTTTTTCCATCAGGACTGGTCAAATGGGATGTCATAAGAGAGATTTCAAAGGGATCTTTTCAAAATAGGTCTTAGAATTAGCTTAACAGTGACGATAGAGGAAGGAGAAGGGGTAACGAGTGGAATTTTCACGCACCTCTGCGATTAGACACCTTTACCTGAACAATCTGAAAAAATCATAAATGTAAGTTTGACAGTGGTGGCGTTCAAGTGGGTGTGCATGTTTCCGTTACTAGCGAACCCTTTGATGATTTTACTCCATCTTCACCTAGTGAGTGTATAGTTGTGCTAATCTGTAGTTGTGTATAGTTGTGCTAATCCCTCTATCTGATTCTCTTTCCCTCCTCGTATCATCTGTGTAAATTCCTGGTAACAGTTCTACTATTGTTTATGAATGTTTCTTTGCAGAATTCCCAAGTTACGTTAACATTTGCTTCCTATTTACTCGTATACCCTTATATTGTTCTGTGGTCACTTCAATTTACTCTCTATTGCTTGGAATGATATGTTTGCCTCCATAGTTCTTGGTGGCAGATTGTTATTTGCTCTTTCTTCTTTTATTTCCTTCGGTTCTACCCCTAATTTAATACTATTCCTCATGCCAATAACAAAGTATTTGATCTTGTTATTTCTGCCTTGCCACCTTCTTCTTTGAGTGCATGTGCAGCACTCTCATCCTTTGTCAAACCTGATCCCAACCATCTACCACTCTCCACTTGCTATCACATCTTCTCGGTCTTTGAGGAATTCCTTGCCTTTCCGCTTTAATTTTTAAAAAGCTGATTTATTGAGTATAGAAACTAGTCTTAATGCCGTAAATCAGCATTCCTTCTTCAGCATTCTTCACATTGAAGATTGAATTGATAAGCTCGATGTGTTTCTTTCATCCTTAATCTCACAATTTACTCCTGTCTTTCAATCAAGGCCGTCTAAAGATGCTTATTGGATTAATTTAGATGTTGCCATTGAAATTAAAGTAAAAAGTGCTGCCCGCGGGAAATTCTTATCCAGTGGTCTTCCAATTGACCTGTCTAAATTCAAAGAGTGAACTTTTCACTTCTTCCAAACTTTTTCGCAAACATTTATTATCTTCTTCACATTGTGTTCCACTTCCAATTATTTTTTCCCTTCCTATTGGAAAATTGCCCATATTTTTCCTATCTTGAAATCTGGTGACCTTAAGAAGATGGTTCTTGATGTGTTGTATGCACTTATCTCTCCATCCTTAGCAGTTCAACAGCATGGTTTTGTCAGAGGCAGATCTACCTTTACAAACTTACTTTCTATTTCCCATTACATTGCACCTGCTCTTGATCAGCAACAAGAAGTTGACGTTATTTTTACGGATTTCTCTAAATTTTTGAGTTGGTAGATCACTCTCTCCCCCTATTTGAGAAAGTTCAGTGTTCCTGTTCGTCTCTATTCCTGGCTTCTCTTAAATCCTGAATTGTCAATGTGCAGTCAGTTTTAATTCTTACTTTGCTCCTTCCTGTCACCCCAGTTCGGGAGTTCCACAAGGTTCAATACTTGGTACTATTTTTACTTTTTTTCAATGATCTACCGGCTGTTATCACATCAGTTTTTGTCAACTTCATGGATGTTGATATACTTCAAACTGACCTACTGCGCCTTAATGACTGGTATGAATCAAACTATCTCCCGTTAAATGTTTTCAAATACCATCAAATAACATTCTCCAGTAAAAAATTTCCTCTTCTCTCAATGTATAGGCTTTTGATATATCCCTTGGAGCAATGTACCCTTCTTTAACGATCTTGGTGTGCTTTTCAATTCTAAACTGACGTTTGATCTCCAAATTGCTCTAATTATTAAGAAACCCTCCCGTTTGACTGGGTTTATTTTACGATCCGCCTCGTCATTTCGCCATATCATCCCCCTGTATGTAGTCCATGTGGAGCAGTGGATTGTTCAGCAGCTTTCAAGCTTAAGCCTCGGTGGCGGTATCGAATTTGAGCTTCTGATGCCACTGTCGGGCTATCAGCTCACCCAGGTGTGATGGGTACTAATTGAAAAATTAGGTAATAATCACATATTTGAGCATGATACTGACCATATCACCTCTAAGTTCATTACGCCCATGGAATGAGATACCCTATTTGGAATGTTGGGTGATGTATTATTATTATTATGTGTCTTCACTGCGCACTAGTACATAGTAATTTGGAGAACTATTCCCAAATTTGGAATCTGTATCACAGGAAGCACATACGTAGTTATTTAGAGTACTACCCTTAAATTTGGACTCCGTATCACAGAAGTCGGTTCAACGCAAATTCACACGGTCTATATTCTTCAAATTCAACCCTTCTTACTCCCTTCATGATACCCTTCTACATATTTCTGAACTTCCCTATCCTCGAGCCCGGACGATCTTTCGTTGACGAATATCTTTTGGTGAAGCGTCATTATAGTCTTTTACCTCAAAATGTTTGCAAGCAAATAAGTACACTCAACGCTGCTTGCACCAATAAATTCGCACTTCAATTTCATGTTCCGTACGTACGTAGTAACACCTTCTTTCACTCCCCCTACTATGCTTACATTGTATGCACAACCAGCAAAGTCTTGGTCCTCTACCACCACCTCTACCAAGTTTCATGAAAAATCAAGTACAAATAGGGTTCTTAATATTTCTTTCTTATCTTTTTTAGGGTATTGTAAAATCATTTTATAATACCCTACTAAAATCGCGTCCTGTCTATCCGTCTGTCCGTCCGTCCGTATGTCACACCACTTTTTCTCGCAAACTACGTAAGCTAGAAACATAAGATTTTGTAAGTAGGTGCAAAGTGACGCCCCCTTCAAAGTTTCAATACGAAAAAATTTTTACAAGGTCTTTAAGGGGGGTCTCTCCATATAGGGGAGTTGCCCCTGAAAAAAAATTTTTCATTGCATGTAGGGAATATGGGTATCAAATGAAAGGTCCTAATGAGAACTTTTCAAAACAGGTCTTCAAATGACAAATTTTGCTTCGAGGGGTGCAGGGGAAGGGGAAATGTACGAAAATTTTGTGTCCCCCCCCTCGCGATTGGACACCTTTGACCCGAAAAATCTGAAAAAAAATCATGAATGTAGGCCTTTATGAGTACAACAACAACAAATACATGAGAAGTCGAAATTCACTCAACTTTGTTAGTAACGGTATGATTTATCAATTTTGCGTTTTCGTGAATGAAATCTTAACGGTAACCTAAACTTCAATGAAATTCTGTACACTGATGACTATTTATAAGGTTAATCTGTCCTGAAAGATTCATAAAGATCGAATGGTATTTTATGAAGTTATAGCGATTTGAATTTGTATTGTATTACTATGGAACAATATGCGCTGTATTACTATGGAGACATATGGCTATGGAACAAAATGCGCATTTTACCGACTTAGATACTACAGCTTTGTTAGGATTTGCATGAAAATTTCAGGAATAATAGGTATCATGAATTTCTTTGAGAATTGGCTCAGCTAGCGGTATTAGTAATCGTAAAGCAAAATAGTGGCTGTTTTAAATGCGAAGATTGAATAATTTTGATGTATTTTGCCCCAACTTCAACGTTTAAGACGCATGCTTTTAACACTTGATTCAATTTAATGAATGCCTGAAGATGAGTGCCTACAATTAATAATCATATGTGAAACAAGTCGAGGAGGCAGGAGAGAGCTCCTAGCAAATGGGCTTTGTATCCATTCTAGGATTCGAAAAAATAGGCCATGATAACTACAGTACAGGCGAGTGGCCGCTGAACGAAAATTTCATCAAAGGTAGCCGATATGAATATCAAATGAAAGTTCTTTATAAGAGCTTTTCAAAACAGTACTTAAACTGACAAATTTTCCTTCACAAGGGCAACAAATACCTTAGAAGTCAAAATTCGATCAACTTTGTTAATAATATTGCATTTTATAAATTTTGCTTTTTTGTCTATAAAATCAAGATGGGACCCTCAAATTTCCCAAAATCTGTAATTTAAGTAAGTAAGTAACAGTTAAGTTACAGCCGATTGAATATCTAACAATTACAACAACGTTAACACGTGATACTAGGGAGATACACGTTTGCAACGGACCTGGACACTACAAATATGTAGGAATTTTATTAAAAATTTTGGAAATCGTTTATAATATTCATGTGTTATCATGACTAATCAAGCGACAAGGTCAAAACACTTGAAACGAAATAGTGGCTAGTTTAAAATCATAATAACCATACTAATTTTTCGAACTCAATTTATGGAATCTGTATATTAGTCAAGTTTTGATATGCAGGATATATTGTTTGATTTTCGAATTGTTTTACAATACCCTTTTGGCAGGAGAATCCTCCTGCTACTTCAACTTGTTCTTTAATTAATTCTATATTTTGAATTTGTACAATTTTGTATTCATCCATTTGATTGACTTGTAGTTTAACTACTAGTCTGTAAGTTGATTTTGAAATAAATAAATAAACTTGAAAGTTAAAATTTGTTTAACTTTGCTATTAATAGTAAGATTTGCAAATTCAATATTTTTGCGAGTAAAACTGTTTATTCATCTTCCTCGTAGCGCTACTTCTAATAAATACCTTTTTGGGTATCCTTATTGCAGCTTCCACAGTCTCACAATCGTTTAGAGCTCCGGCTCGTCAAAAATTTCATACAGCTCATGGTTGTAATAAATTCACCATTTTGTGTGTACATCGATGTAGGAAGCAAGTCGAACTTATAATTAGATTATTGCTACATGCAACGCCAATCAGGCGCTGGGCGTTTTCATTTGTTGCATACTGAAGTCTATATCACCCAGAATTATTGTTGTATCGCTTATAGGCAATGAGTCGAATAGTCTTTCCAGGTGATTGAAGAATATTTCCGCTGACTTTAGTCAAGCCGTGTACGTTTATCAGCCAAATTTTCAAGAATTTTGCTGGGGCTTGTCTTACGGCTCATTGTTGGGCATTTTGCATTTGAATTTGCATCTCCATCCGTACAAAATCCAACTCACTCAAGAACTTAAGCCTCAAGACCATACACAACGCAGAATGTATGCGAATTGGGTGATTCAACAACAAGCCATTGATAACGATTTTTCGAACAAAATTTTTTTCAGTGATGAGGCTCAGTTTTCGCTCAGTGGTTACGTAAATAAACAGAATTGCCGCATATGGGGCTCTCAAAATCCTCAGGTGATCGCAGAAAGGCCTTTGCATCCGGAAAAAGTGACCGTTTGGTGTTAATTATGGTCTAGTGGTGTTATTGGCTTGTATTTTTTTGAAAACGTTCAAGGAAGAGTCATTACAGTCGATTCTGACCGCTATGGACGGATGTTAACCGATTATTTTTGGAGAGGAATTGAAGATTATGATCTGGAAAACATGCGGTTCCAACAGGACGGAGCCACAAGTCACACAAAACAGGCTAATCGAGCACGTTTGCAAGAGAAATTTCCAGGACGCGTAATTTCGAGATTGAGTGATGTCAATTGGCCCACAAGATCCTGCGACCTAACACCTTTGGATTTCTTTTTATAGGGCTATGCAAAAGATTGTGTTTACGCGAACAATTTTCAAAATCTTGAGCGATTGAAAACCAATATTCGTGAAGTTATGGCCGAGATATTGCCGGAAATGTGCCGAAAAATCATTGAAAATTCATTGAGGCCTGTAAGAGGTCCCAAGGAAAACTTTTGAATAATAATTAACTTGCCGGTTACCGGTAGGTGAAAAAAAAAACACTTGTTCACTTTTATCACCTATTTATTTGATAGTAAAACGATTGAACACTTTTTACAAAATGATTGTTATATTGTGCGCGTAAGGCGTAAATGAGCACCCTAATGCAGCCTCACATTAGGTGGGTAGGTTAAGGAGGATTAACCGTGCTCCGCGAATCACGAAACTTTAGTAAAAACCAGCCCGAATAGAATGTCGTTGTCGCTTTTATATTAGGAAATTGCTATATGTTGCACAATTCTAATTGTTGCAACAGTGCACCGAAAAGGTGAGCAATGACACCTGAGTAATTGAGTTTTAATTTCGAGTAAAGTGCTCGTGGCAGAAATGCTGACGGAATTCGTAAGAATTCTGTCTGTAGGAATAGAAAATTTAAGTTGAAGTGAAATTGTATCTTAAGGAATTTAGGTCACAGTGAATATAGTGAAGAATTGTGGGAATGGGAAGATTTGTGGGAATGGAATGTAACTCCCCCACCGTTGGATTGAGGCTCCGACGAAATTATTAATTTTCGATATCTACGTCTTACGCACACATACAATAAAATTATAATAATAATAATTACAATAATTATGATATCTGAACCCAGGCTTATTATATTAAATGTATTAGTTTTCAATAAAATATCGTCGATAAATTTTGTGTTATTAATTTGGTTAAAATATAATTCTTCGATTTTTATTTCAGGAATGGTAAAATTTTCCTTAATTGATTTAATAAATTTTGGTAGTACAATTTTGTCGTATGTTTTGAAATAAAAGTTAGAATAGGTTCTGTTTAATGCTTTGATTTTACAATTTTCAAACTTGATCATAAATGCTCCATGGATAATTACGTTATTGTTATTGCAATTTTGCTGTATTTCTTCATAAAAATGTTTAAATATTACAATACCAGGTATAATTTGCTTAATTTCTTGTTTATCAAAAGTTTGCATAATACAATGGGATTCTCTGGGTTCAATGATACTTTTAATACATTCATCATTGATTTCTTCCAAATTATTTCTTAATCCTTTCTTTACATTCGAGTCATAAACTGTATGCTTGGGGCTTACTAGAATTGAATTAAAATTTGTAGACAATGATTTATTTTGGATGGTTGGGATTGGTTCGATAGAATTTTTGTGAGAATTTCTTCCGAAAAATTAGGTATCGCCACAATTATTGATATTATATTACCGTTTGAAGAGACGGCTGTTTTAATATTTGAATACTGATCGAAATCATAAATGAGGTCTAGCTCTGTGTTAGTAAGTATATTTTTACTAACGAATCCCAATTTACTTGATAGAATCGTTTGTTCTATATCTGTTACATGATTTCTCAATAGGAAAATATCGTTCTCAATTTGATGTATGTGCTGTAGAAAGTTTACTTCATCTCTAAGAGAGGCTATGCCATTAAGGTTCAAATCCCTGAACTTATTTAGGTAATTTTTTATTATGATTTGCTGTGAGTTAATGTGCTTGGTTATGTTATTTATTTGAGATGAGAGGATTTTGTTAGTTACTAAGGTTTTATCTATTTTATCATTTAGTTGGTTTTCGTTGTGAGAGATTTCTTTTATTGTAGTTTCGATATCTGTTCTGTCATCGTCGTCCATTGTTCCTGCCACGTATTTCAGTCCTTTTCCTAGAATGTTTATTAGTCCACGTCTTTGGCGTCGATGAGGAATGAGATTATTAAATTTGGATTCTAGAAGTTCGAAGTTTTATTTGATTGTTTCCAAGATTGTTTTTGAGTCGGAAGTGGAAGCTGATAAAGTGTTGATATTGTGTCAAATCAATTCTAATGTATGCTCGTATTCAGTTGTATTGATAGTGTGCAGGACGTTGGTGTAGAAGTTTATAAGTTTTACGTCTCCAGTTTTAACTGGAACATAGCCGTTGTTTAAGTTGAGGTCCTGGATATCTATTGTCTGGGCTGTTATTGTAGTCCAAAGGACTAAAAAATAATAGTTTTTCGAGAGTATAGAAGACATCAACATGGATTATTTCTCCTGGTCTTTCTGGAGTTTCGGTTATCTTGAACAATGGCTTTGGAGGGTTCCGAACGTATTTTTCACAGTTGCAGATTTCACAGCTATTGATAAAGCTTGTAACTCTATCTACTAATTTGGGAGAATAGTATTTTAACTTTATTTCCTTTGAAACTTCCTCTATTCCTCGATGGTTGTTTCTCAGATGTTCCTCTTCTATGATCTTTGCTAATTGTTCCTCGTCCGTTATGTCTTCTAAAATAATGTTGCATCTAATTATCCTGAACTTGCCGTTAGTTATGAAGTTGGTATTGAAAGCAGAATGGATTATTTGGAAAAATTCTTCATCTTGAATAAGTACAGCATTTAATCCGTTTGGATTGAAATGATTCTTTAATAAAGTAATCGCGTCTTGACTATCTAACTGTTTGGTATTTATGATTGTTTTGTTTTTATCGAAAATCTTTTGTTTCTTGATTCTTAAAGACCCTGAATTAGTTTTTTTTATAATAATTTGGTTCTTGAACGCGTTGATGCAAGATTTGCTAGTAGGGATAGTTTCGGAATTTTCGCTTAGGTTTATTTCGGGCTTAGGAATCCTTGAAAGGGTATCAGCGTTTATATTCTTTGCTCCTTCTTTATACTTGATAGTATAGTCGAATTCTGAGAGTCCGAGTCTCCATCAAACGAGTTTCCAGTTAGGCTCTTTAATTGAGAAAAGCCATGTCAATGGTTTATGATCTGTCTCTACAATAAATTTTCTTCCGAAGAGGTACGGTCGGAAGTATTTCGTTGCCCATACTATTGCGTAGCATTCCTTTTCTATGGTGCTGTCATTGATTTCATGTTCGTTCAACGTACAGCTACCATAACTTATTGGTCGTCTTTCTTGTGAGAGTACAGCACCCAAGGCGTAGTTGCTAGCATCAGTGGTAAGTGTGAATGTTTTATTGAAATCAGGGTAAGCAAGGATGGGTTCGTTGGTTAGGAGAGTTTTTATTGTCTCGAAGGCTTCAATATACTCGGGGTTGTTTATATCCAGCTGAGCATCTTTTTTCAGATATCTTGTCATGGGTTTTATTATACGAGAGTAGTCCTTTATGAATTTCCGGTAGTATCCGGCGAGACCAAGAAATTGTTTGATTTGTTTGGGTGTTTTGGGAAAAGGGAATTTTTGAACACACTCAATCTTTTCTGGGTTTGGTTTAATTCCATCTCTAGTCACAATGTGTCCTAGAAAGGCAGTCTCACGCTTAAAAAATTCTGATTTGTCCAATTGGACTTTCAGATTAGTTTCTCTGAACCTATTGAAAATTTTGTTTATTGAGTCAAGATGCTCCTGTAAGGATGTTGAAAATATAATGACATCGTCTAAGTAAACTAAGCATATTTTATTTATGTAGTCTGAAAGAATATTGTTCATAAGGCGTTGGAATGTCGCAGGAGCTGTCTTAAGCCCAAACGGCATACGCAGGAATTCGTAATGTCCATCTTCAACGCTGAACGCAGTTTTGTGGATATCTTTATCCATAATTTCGATCTGGTAGAAGCCTTTTGCTAAATCTAGCGTCGTAAAATATTGGCTTCGCCCGAGTTTTTCCAAAATTTCGTCTATGTTTGGAATGGGGTACTTGTCACCGATCGTAACTTCATTGAGCTTCCTATAATCGATGACGAGTCTCCATTTTTGTTTCCCACTCGCATCTAGTTTCTTTGGCACGATCCAAACTGGTGCCGAATAAGGGGAATTGCTTGGTCTTATGATTTTCTTCTCAAGCATCTCTTCAATTTGTCTCTGTACCTCATCCTTATGAATATACGGGTACCTATATGTCTTGGCCACTATTGGAATATTATTTTCAGTGCGAATTTCGTGTTTAATTGCATTCGTAAATGAGAGGTCTGAGTCTTCGTTATAAAAAATATCGGAAAATTTCTTTATTACAGGAGTTAGTTTTTGACGTTCTTCTTGATTAAGATGATCCATCCTAATCTGATGTAGAACAGGGAGATAAGTTTTTGATTTATTTTCAATAATATTGAAACTTTCAATGGTAACAGGGGTTGTTTTTTGGGTACCGAATTTAACTCTGGTGGGACTGTCGCCTAGTACCTTAACTAAAGCGGACATCCGAAAGTCTTTTGCGTCGTAAACGCCTTCCTCGAGGTGGACCTTCACATCTTTGGAGGTCTTGCCCGAGTAGTGTACTAAACCGCTTTCTTGTTCGATCGGCACGGAAACTTCATAGAATCCTGCTTTATTGAAAAGACAATATTGGTTCTCTTCGTCTGTTTCAAAGAGAATGGGGACCTTTTTATCACCAGAATGTAAAATTTGATCTTTGTAATCTATTATTATATTTAGTTGACGTAACACGTTATTACCAAGGATTCCATCATATAAATCGTGAAATTTACAGACATAAAATTCTATAAGTTGGGTTTTGTCTCCTAGTTCTTCGAAGAGGGGGATTTTAACCTTTTCATGGACGTCAATTGTGTGTTGCAGAGTTTTCAAGTTGATGAGGGGTGTATCAACTTTCCATTTGGGGTGGCAGATCCCAGGGTTTATGATGGAATGAGTGGCACCTGTATCTAAAATGAATTTAAGGGGTCTTGTTCTTGTTTTAATAACTATAAAAGGTAATCTTCGTCCGAGGCCTGTGGAGGAAAATTTTCGACAGTTTCGTTAGTGTTAATATCCATAGGCTCTGGGGTCGGTTGTCGCTGATAATATTGGGGATTATTTGGGAATCCAAATTGATGGTTGTAGGGGTTTTGATCTCCATTTAAATAATTGTGGTTTCTATTATTATTGCTATTATTATTTCTATTATTATTTCTATTATTATTGTTATTGAACCTGTTATTATTGCCATTATTGTTACTATTGCTATAATTATTAGCATTATTATGAGGCCTATTATTGTTCTGGTTATTATTGTTATTATTTTGGTTATTGTTATTATTCCGATTGTTACTGTTATTACTGTTTTGATTATTATTGAATCTATTATTATTGTGGTTATTGTTGAAATTTCTGTTATTTTGATTATTATTATTATCGCTATTATTATTCGATCTATTATTATTATTATTATTATTTGATCGGCTCTGATTATTATTTTGATTGTTTGATCTATTTTGGTTGTTATTGTTCTGTTCTTTTGAGTGATTTGTGGTCGGCTGATAAATTCGTCCATTTGAACCATAATAAGCATAACCTGCCGTAAATAGTATATCCATTGCGGACTCGAATGTGTCTGGATTCCTACAGAAAAGGATCGTTTTCATGGGCTCGGGAAGTTTGTTTTTGAATAGGTTAAGAGCTGTCCTTTTATTATTTCGAGCACATTCGTTTAACTCATTTCCCGCACCAAGGACAATTAAGGATTTATTATTAAGCCTTCATTATAGAATTCAAGAGTATTAGTTTTGAAAGTAACTCCTCGCAATTTGTCATAAAGTTCGTCAACGTTTAGACGATCACCGAAATTATTCTGTAAGACTTCCTTAATATCTGCCCAAAGGAGAGCATGGCAGTTTATTTCGATGGTTTCTTTAGCTTTCCCTTTAAGCTTACTTTTAATGAGGTCACCAAATAGAAGCTGCGACGCTTCATTAAATCCCACAAGCACAGGGTTTATTCGATCGATTAGATTTATAAAATTCTGTAAGTTTTCGGGTCTACCATCAAATTCAGGGAGGCTAGTGAGATATTTGAGGGGGTTTAACTGAATTGCGGGGGCTGCTTGAGCATTTGCCATTTCGAACTTGGTATAGGGGGAAAAATCAAGAGAAAGAAAAATCAGATAACCAAATCCAAACCACCCTTACAAAAATTGGTTTTGAAACTTTTCAATAATTTAGTGAATATAATGTATGAGTGAATATATGTATATATATATATATATATATATATATATATATATATATATATATATATATATATATATATATATATTAATAAAAATATCGATAAATGAAATTATTTAAAATTTGCATGTATATATGTGGAAATTTCGTCATAAAAATACTTGCGGCTGCTGGAACAAAGCTTCCTTCAAAAAATCGAGATCCAAATCTTCGGGTTTCCACTTGCGTTTTTCACTTCTTGTTTGTTGGAAAATTTTGTACTACACTGTTCTTTATATTTTCCTTTTCACTGGGTTTTCTATTTTCACTGGTTCTATTTTTGATTTTTGTAGGGAAAAAGGGGTCGCAGTCTTTAGGCTAAGTTTCACTATTTTATCACTTTTCTTATGAAATCGTTGGGCTCATTTATTTATTTCAGGGACACCATAAATAATATCTTATTTTCAGGATTTTCAAAAAATTAAATTTAGCACGCACTGACAAAAATTTTGTATCCTATCTTCAGGATTTTCAAAAAATAAAATTTAGCACGCACTTTTGTATCCAATCTTTACTGATCGCTTTACGTAACACTTCGCACCTTTGCTAGCGTGTACGGGGCTTTCGTTCATCGGTCCGGGCAGAGTTCTTTCGCGACGATGCGTTTGTTAATTATTAATATCCTCCTCTTGGGGATTTCATAAAATACTTTCGCGGTCACGAGATTCGATACGCTTTTACAAATTCTTAAGAGAATCACGGTTTTCCCGCAGTGCATCCTACAACGATTGCGCCAATTAACTTGCCGGTTACCGGTAGGTGAAAAAAAAAACACTTGTTCACTTTTATCACCTATTTATTTGATAGTAAAACGATTGAACACTTTTTACAAAATGATTGTTATATTGTGCGCGTAAGGCGTAAATGAGCACCCTAATGCAGCCTCACATTAGGTGGGTAGGTTAAGGAGGCTTAACCGTGCTCCGCGAATCACGAAACTTTAGTAAAAACCAGCCCGAATAGAATGTCGTTGTCGCTTTTATATTAGGAAATTGCTATATGTTGCACAATTCTAATTGTTGCAACAGTGCACCGAAAAGGTGAGCAATGACACCTGAGTAATTGAGTTTTAATTTCGAGTAAAGTGCTCGTGGCAGAAATGCTGACGGTATTCGTAAGAATTCTGTCTGTAGGAATAGAAAATTTAAGTTGAAGTGAAATTGTATCTTAAGGAATTTAGGTCACAGTGAATATAGTGAAGAATTGTGGGAATGGGAAGATTTGTGGGAATGGAATGTAACTAATAATCTTGTATTTCACGTATAATGGCAAGATTCAGTCTTTATATAAAATAAAAAATTTTGTTTCCATCTGAATATTTTTATGTGTTTTCTTTAGCTTTACTTTCATAAGCGTAAAACGGATAACCCTGTTTAGGATGAGGAATCACGGAAGCTATGAGTTGCTAAAAGAAGGGGATCCCTCCTTCTTTCTCAAAAGGGCTTGGGGCTGTCTACTGCGGAGCTCATAAAAATAAAATTTCTCTTAAGTGATAACTGAAATAAATTTTTAAGTTTTATTGTCGCTGACATGCGAGTGTGGAAACAATTAAGCCGAAAATTGAAAAAAAATTTTGAAATAAAGGTTACGAGTAATATATCGACTTTGAGGCTTTGCCTCTACCTGTGCTGCACCAAAGATTCATTATATCTGATCAACTGTTGCTCAAAGACCCTTCTTTTTCACATTACGGAAACATTTGGAACTAAAACTAAATTATGACTTAACTTAAAATCGAAAAGATATCTAAAAATATATTTTACCTACTACTAAAAATTGACTTCGTTTTCGATATGTTTCCATTCATGTGGTGCATTGGAAAGGTAGCCGTTGGATTTTTTAGATTTGAAAAGAAGATTACTCAATTTAGTTGCCATATCTGACATCCTTTGTCTCAGTTTTCTTTGTGAGCATAAGCATAGATAGAAATAATAACTTTACGTAGTTTCATAATTACAATATTATGACTTTTTCAAATAGTTAATGCGATTGTAGCCTAGCCGAAATTCCTCAGCCAATTTCATTAACTTTCAGATGATAATACATAGTAAGAGCTACCTTACGAAACAATTGCTTTGGTATCCTTATTCCAGGTTTGAAAATGTAAGACCTTGTATTGATTTGAATCATATTAAAAAAGAATTACGGTTCGCATAGTTGTTTATTATTTATTTGTAACTTTTGTATTGATTTAACACTTTTTTGGACTCTGAATGTGAAATTCACTAGTTATCCATTCATTCCATGAGTCGCGCTGAATTTTGTTCACACTAAATTTATAAAATCAAATAAGCACTTAAAAATCGTGTGACCAATTGTTCACAACTCCATTCGTATTCTAGATGAAAAGATTTATACAATTTTATGCGATTTTCAATTTTGCAGCGATGCTGCAAACTCATTGTAATGTTCGATGGCAAGGTTATAGATTCCAAACTGAGGTTGACATCTCAATCAGAAGGTAGTCAACAAGCAGAAAATTATTGTTTGCAATTTTCATTAAATTACATTTTCACGGCCGTCATCATCCTGCCGTGCAAATCATGAATTATTCTGACGAGTCCGCAAAAAAGTGAGAAAGCTAGCCGCCACATCACCTTAGGTGCTGGTCGGCCGTTTGCAGAAAAAAGGGGAGATAGGCGTGAGTTTGACACAAAAAATATTAAATAAATAAAATTTTAAAGTCTAAGAAATGCTGAAACTGTACGTAACATTTGATAAATACGAAACAACTCAACTGGCATGGTATTAACAGACTTTCATTCATATAAAATATGCAACAAAAACTTCATTCATTCAGATACGAACAAATGAATGAGTCTGTAATATTTTTAGCATAAACTTACAAAAAATCGTCTGAAGTGCGAAATATCCCATTTCAAAACGGAACATAGCCGCTATGTGTGAGAACTTCAGAAAAACTGGTGAGGCTTCTAAGTTCGAAAAACAGTTGATCATACTTTTATTGCTTTAAATGATGAATCTATCAACCAAACTCATTCGTTCTACTCATCCAGAAATTACAAATTACTCAACTCATTCCACAACCTTTTCCCTTAGCTCCGAGTGAAACGTCGATTTACCATCAATTGCCTGGCGAGCCTGCTCAAGACTTTTGAATGGTGCGGTCAGCTAGCTGGACTTGACTTGGGACGATCTTTTCGATTTCTGCGGATTCAATTGAATAATTTATAATAGCCGCGAACGATGAATTTCGTCGGTGTCGGTTATGGTTTATTTTCTCATTGCTAACACTACCCGAGAGCGTTCCACCTGTACAGCTTAGGTTTCGGTTCTCAACATCAAACATTTGAGGTGAACTTTTGATTTATAGAAGCGTCAAATACGCGCTGACCTTTTAATTTATCGACAATTAGCTATTAGCTGGAGTTTTCAAATTAATTTTGATGCATTCTTGGGTAAATGAAATTAATGGGATCACGTCCGGGCTGACTTCTTGGGGAATGTGGTATTTGAGATGGTAATTGGGTTAATAGTATTTGTTTGCACTTTTGTGCTTGGAATTGGGTCACTAAAATGCGTTCTAAACAATATGAACCAGACAGTAGTATGGAGTGAGTCCGCTGAGAGAAACTTCGATTGTAGGCAGTTAATTGGCTGTGAAAGGTGGAAAAATTTGATTTAAATGAAAGAGCAGAGCAAACAGAAGAGCGCAATTTATCTTGAAAGATTTTGATTTGATTGAAACCTTTCACTTCCAATTATAAATAAAAGCTTTCAAATCAAACAGTTAAAATCAACTTCAAATGAGAGGAATTTATTTTGCTCATTAAATATTTCATCTTGATAAACAGTTTCGGGGCAAATGTCAACTCCGAATTCAAATTTAAACACTTTTTTCGACACAATATTTAGTTTGCAATAGAAACCCATCCAGTCGTAACTTCCCGTACGTAAGAATGGCATTGAACGCTAACGCAAAGCGTCCTTTTTATTTATTCCAACTTCATCCTGGCTCAGTCGGAAATACATCACATGTCTATAACTCAGGTCCTTTTCGAGAATAATCAGCCCATAATAATATGAAAAGGCAGTTATAAATAAAAATGACTTTGGCAGCTTGGCAGGCCCGATATGAAGAGCTGCTCAATAAAACCCACACCGAGCAAAAATATGCTAACATAAGAGATATTCACATGGGAGCGCATGATATTGCGGAATAGGCCGGATATTTGATCTTGGAGATTAAGGGATTGTCGTCGTTTTGTGCAGACTCAAGAGAAAATTGGAGACCATTGTGCTCTATTCAAGTGAATATTAACTCAACCGCCATCAACGAAGAACCGACCAACACACCGATAATTCAATGATGACTGTAGCAGCAATGGTAACGGTGAAGGCGAGGATGGTGATGACGGCAACGCCGTTCAATTGTGTAATGTCGCAAGGATGCAAAGTATATGGCAGAAAAATGAGCACCCATCGCCATCGAAAGAGGGATGGGTGGACAATTAGTCCAATGGCGCAACATAAATTGTTGCGAATATTCTCTTTTCTACATACAAGTAAAAGATTTCAGCACTAAAACTAAAATCTGAAATCGTTAAAATACTCAAAGATGTAAGAATAATAAAACAATGGACCTTATTTTTCAATAATTTGGGCGATCAACTCTAGTTTTGGAAAAAATTCTTGAAGTTACGCCACTGCAACTTATTGTTCCTATTCTGTTTTCTCTTCCACGGACTTACGATGGGGGATGGCCATGAAGCGCTTGCGCTCATTTTGGCTGGTGACGACTACACAAAAAGTGTCAAAGATAACATTGAACGCCATAGGCGAATGCCTGCTTGAAAATACCCATCTATATAAGAATTTTGATAGACGACACAAAACGGATGCATGAATGCTACCCAATTTCATTCAAGGGTGAAATGGATTTCTGTCCTTTGAAAACGAAATTGGCCTAAGAAATTGGCGAGTATGATATCAAACCCTTTATGCATTGCTATGTAGGCTGAGATTTGTCAGCGGAAGGACTCGATGATAAGAAGCAAGCAAAAATTTTCTCGTTCGATTTGAAATATGAAGGATATCCAATAAACGCTATTACTTGGTATAGGAAGTAACATATATTGGCGCTGAGCACGAATGATGGGTGATGCACAAAGGCATATGGATGTACAATTGTTGGATGATAAATTTCGGTTAAACTTATAATGATTGTAGTGATAGTAACTAAGCTGGCTTAAAGTTATTATTGATGAGCGATGATTGAAAATATGAAAAATCGGAGGGCACTAGTCATTCCTTTTTAACTAGTGATTCACCAACTAAGTTTAAACTATAATAAAATAATATTGATTACACGTGTGACCAAAAAATAAGGTGACATTTGAATTTAAACTGCGGGCGTCGAAGGATTTGGAGAATTATTTGTTTTAGGTCGGTAGTACTGTCAGTGATATTTATGTCAAATTTACATGTCAAAATATTCATTAGTGTTTGAGATACGCGTCGTTTCCGGGATGGCCTTCAGTTTCGTCTTCGCTGCGGCTTGAATCTCCTCTATCGTATGAAAACGGTATCCCCGGAGCGGTTTTTTGAGCTTGCTGAACAGCCAGAAGTTGCACGGCACCAGATCAGGTGAATACGGTGGTTGCGGAACGATATGGCGCATTATCGTGGTGTAACCAAGAATTGTCTTTCTACAATTCCGACCTTTTTAGGCTGATAGCGTTACGTAAAATATAACGCTCAAACAATATTCCTTGTTGACTGTTTGGCCCGGCAGAAGGAATTCATAATGCACAACACCACGATAATCGAAGAAGAGAAGAGGTTGATGGTCGCCCAGGACGCTCTTCGTCTTCCACACGTTCACGGCCGGCTTGGAACTCACTATACCACTTACAAATATTTTTTTTAGACATAGCCTCATCACCAAAGGCTTTCTGCACCATCCTCAACGTATTCGCAGCAGAAATTTGATTCCGCAAACAAAATTTAATGCAAATTCAACAAATTTCGACTTCGCAAAAAACGAAAAACTCACTTTTAGCAGCTCACAGAACGACGCGTATCTCAAACAATAATGAATATTTTGACATGTAAATTTGACATAGATGTCACTGACAGTACTACCAACCTAAAAAAAAGAAGAATTCTACGAATTCTTCGACGCGCGCTGTTTAAATTCAAATGTCACCTTATTTTTTGGTCACGGTAGTATGTTACCGTGAAAATTTTTGCTGTTGCTGATTACATATCACCTGCATGTTTCCAATATGCAAGCAAATTTTTTTATCAGTTCTAGTTCTTGAGTTTGAGATATCTTCGTTCAAAACAGAAAAACACATGTTTTTACTAATAACGAATTTAATAATAAGTTGAATTCATCATAAAACTTATATTTATTAAGAACAAAATTATTAAATAATTAAACTAATCATTGAGTTCAAAAAAACTCCGTTTTAAAGCTTTTCTCTTATGTGTAGACTTAGAATAATGGCGCATCAAAGACCAGCAAATATCATATTTGCACCCCAAAAACGCTGTTCTAGTTCTTGAGTTTGAGATATCTTCGTTCAAAACAGAAAAACACATGTTTTTACTAATAACGAATTTAATAATAAGTTGAATTCATCATAAAACTTATATTTATTAAGAACAAAATTATTAAATAATTAAACTAATCATTGAGTTAAAAAAAACTCCGTTTTAAAGCTTTTCTCTTATGTGTAGACTTAGAATAATGGCGCATCAAAGACCAGCAAATATCATATTTGCACCCCAAAAACGCTGATAATGTTCTTCGATGACACGCTAGTCCTGATGCATACGCTCTCCCTATTCCTCACTCATATCTCCTAGGTTTTCCGGGAACCTGTCCAGGTGACTATAGAGAAAGTGGAGATTTATGCTCATATTACACCCCATATTTTTTAATTGTAAAAGAAGTTCCGAGAAAATTTTGCATCACAGAGACGAAACCTGTTCAAGCCTTTAATTCAAGTTCTGTCACTGAATTCCGAAATTGGGTATCTTTTGAAAGTTGCCTTATTCGTGGGCCGTCAAAAATGCAAGCTTTGATTTTTTCAATAGTGAGCTGAGGAATTTTTTGACAAATGTACGAAAAACTGTTCCCGTTTTTATCAAGCGATTTAGCAATCTGTCTCATGATTCCAAGTTTTATATGTAATGGTGACAGGATAATTCTGTCACAATCTACAAGTGAATCGTGTTCTATGTTTAGTTTTGCAGGCGTCATTTTGTCTCTCGAAGGGCAGTTTTTTTGCACAATGTTCTTGTTTAGCTCTGCTGTCCCAAAGACATAGAAAATAGGGAAGCTTAGTGTAACCACTTTATTGCCCGAAGAGAAAGCTCACCATTTTCAAATCAACGTAAATTTACCACTTACTATCCTTATATCTTATTTCATTCTAGATTAACGAGATGTTGCAGTGTTCTTCCTTTAATTTTGTACTATGAGCGATGGGTACTCCTGCGTATTGATTTCTGTTATGTTACAGAATACATTTTAGGCTACGTTTTGGGCTGTCAATGAATAGATGCCATTTGCTTGGCTCATATTTTTCAAACACATTATCATCAACAAGTTTTTACTATCCGAACGAAAAGCAATGTTGTCTTCTACTCAAAAGTAACTCCATAATTCTTGTTCTCTTTCGCGATAAAAAGTGATTTTAGTGCCCGGAGAAAGCAATTTTTTTTTCTTGCAGTCTAGATGCTAACAATTTGGAAGCTTGTTTGGAAAGATTCAAATCTCTTAACATACAAGATCAGCAATCTCATTGTGCGAAAAGCATTTTGGCCCGTTTGAAATATCTTCAAAATCAGTATCATCTTCTGTTGACGTCGGCCCTGTGTTGTCGTCTACTAAAAGTTTGAGTATATTTTTGGGCACTGGAGAGTCACGTAAATATTGTCCTAGACCCGACCACAAGAAGTGCTTGGATACTGCCACTTTATTCGATTTTTAGCGCTCATACCTTTTTTTGTCGACAACACAGAAGTAACAGCCGGTGATGTGGTTTCATGGTTCTCGCCGGTTGGTGTTCCAAATTTAAAACCACTTCTTTTAGCAGTTTTCTACAATCTTAAAGAGTCAACACACGATTTACAAACACAATCATAATTTTTATCTAAGATAATTCCAAAATATGCAAAATATGCATTTTTAACCAACTCTGTTATATATACTTTCAAAAATTTCATACAGCTCATGGTTGTATCGAATTGACCATTGGTCGCATCTAGCTTCACTCCAATTATTCGCGTCAGGACCCGTCGCTCAAAGGCGTTCAATATATTTGTGGATGCTTGGGTTAGGGTCCATGTTTCACCCCCATAGCATAACATAGTTCTTAACACCGATTTGTAAAGTTGGAGCTTTGTTTTCCTGTGCATGCAGCTGATTTTCAAGATCGTCAAAACTGAATGAAATATTTTATTTGCGAGCTGTATTCTTCGGCGTATTTCGTCCCTTTCATTACTGTTCTCGTTATTTTGGCACCTAAATACATAAATTCGCTCACATTTTCTATACTGTATTCGCCAAGTGTGATATTTTGTGTATTATGAGGAATATTTCCTCGACTGCGTCATGAACTTTATTTTATTTTCATTGATTTGTAGCACTACTAGTTTTGCTTCGCTGACGAATTTCAGGAAGAGTTCTTTGGCAGTTGTTAATGACCGTGACAAAATGTTGATGTCGTCCGCAGAGGCTGCTGCTTAGCTCGATGTAAATCATGTATCGGCAGGTAGCTTCCTTATGACGTACTCCAGAGCTAAATTGAAAAGCAATGGGGCCAGCCCATTTCCCTGCTTTAGTCCGATATTTGTGTCAAAGGCATCGGTGAGTTGGTCATTGATGTGGACTTGGGAAGTCGTCGACGTCATTGCCATTTTGGTAAGACGGATTAATTTGGCTGGGATGCCAAAGCAAAGCATCATTTGGTATAGTACGTTACGATCAATGCTGTTGTGTGCTTGCTTAAAGTCAACGAAAATTTAGTGTATGTCTATGTTGAGCTCCCAGCACTTTTCAAGTACTTGCTTGACTGTGAAAAATTGGTCTATTGTCGATCTACGTACTCCAAAGCCACCTTGATACTCCCCAATAATACTGTTGGCATATGATCTCATTTTATTTTCTAAAATCTTTGAAAATATTTTGTACGCCGTACAAAGTAGTGATATGCCTCTATAATTTTCGCACTGTAGCTTGTCACCTAGTTTGTGGATAGGGAATATAATTGATTGGCTCCACTCGTTCAGCATATGTTCTGGTTGCCAAATGTACTGGATGACTTTGTGAATACTCCTGCCATCATATTTTGATTTCATCAATACCCGCTGCTTTATTATTCATTTGGGCTTTGATGATGGAACAAACTTCATGCAGAGCAGGTGGAGCCAATGGAAATTGTCCGCTGACACCTAGAGGCTCTGATGTTCTGGAGCTGTGCGTAGGTTCAAGGAGGTTCATGAATTATGATGCCCATCTTCCCTTTATCTTGGTTTCTTTATCTTGGTTTCATTGCGATTATATTGTCGATGTCATCAGGACAGAGCGTGGTTTTGGGCTGATAGCCACGTTCCAGGCTTATCACTACTTTGTATGCTTATCTAACTTATATCTATACTTCTCAATTGGTCGTTATAGGATTTTCTTTTCTTAATTCTAATGATCTTATTCGTTACTTTTTTGAGATTTTCATAGTGTTATCTCTTCGTCCTGTTTTTCCTGTCTACGTATTCTTTGTACGCTTGATTGTTCTTGTCTTGTCAAACGCACTCTGGCACTTATCATCGTTTCTATCATTTCCCTTGCGCCGGGCTTGATTTCCAATCATCTGTTCTGCCATAGTCTTATCGTAACTGCCGCTTTCACTTCCATCCAGAGGTCGTGGCTTGTCTTTGTGGATGCGTCTGATAAGATGGGAGCCAGCTGGTTATCCAGGGCCTCCGTGAAATTTTCAGCTTCAAGAGATTCAAAGCTTTTAAATTTGAATTTTTTAATATTTTGGAAACGATGGGGTCTTTTAATCAATATCCCGGTGCCACCTCCCCCATCAAAGGCTACCCTATTGTTTTTTACTAATTCAAAATCCTTGAATGTCATGGAGTGCCATATATTGAGGTGCGTTTCAGTGAGAAGGCTGATGTCAGGCTTTCGCTTGACAAGGAATTCCGAGATTCCAGTCTTATCAATGTAGACTCACAATGGAGTTGACATCGATTGAGATGAGACGAAACCTATCCATGGGAATGTGACTGGATGACAAGTTGTTTTGAGGTGTATGAAGGCCCTAAGTACTGAAAAACAAAGTTAATTTTGAAATCCTTTTTATTGATTCTCCCTGATAAGGAATTTAATTGCAGGTAAATTTCAAGAAGCAGTTCATTATTGCCACTTACATTATTCCCATTATTTACATTGTTATCTAATGATCCTCTACCAGCAAGTGCAAATGACACCCCGGGCTTGACAAAATTGGAAGGTATCACAATGCTACCTATCTATTTGAGTTTGTTTTGGAGTAAATTTTACTTTTGCATCTTGATACCGAGGACATATGATACTGGATGACCCAAAATACCGCAGCTCACACAATATGGGTTTTTTGGCTCCGCCTGAGCCAATTTGCACTCACCGGGAGCATGGATATCTTTACGCTTCGCACTCTGTATTTCATTGCACGATCAGCAGGCAAATTACCAAATCGTTGGCACCTATAGCACTGATTGATGTCGCTCTTTACTGGAGGCGTTCTCACCTCTCTACTCGAAAGTTCAAGTATCTTATTTTTTCATGCACACTTGGACTGCTTTTGCTCAAAATTTGCTCTAAGTAAAAAGGCAAATTTTTACGTTTGACAGTCGATCTATTTGATACGAAGACTTTTAGACCAACAAATTCTATTTCTGGTGCAACGTTTTGGAGCACCTGAAGAGAATCAACCATGTCCTCCCCAAAGTCCAGACTCTACAACAAAAAGGTCTGATTTTCTCGCTCTGGGAGATGAATGATAAAATGCTGAACTTCTCCAAAATTCAACACACTTATTGCTGTCTAAAAGTCAATTAATGACTTAGTTACAATCGTCAGTTTGTCAGCATTCACTCTTTGGATCTCAAAATCATTTAATTTATTTTCGGCTGCCGCAAGCTGAACTATACCATTGTCAATTAGCCCAAGTACCAGGATTAGTGGGACTTTTTGCTTCATTTGATTAATATTGGCAGACGTACCAGACAAAACTTTTGGTTTTTTCTCTCTATTTCTTCTAGCGACTGGATCCTAAGTCTGACTTCCTCATTTCCTCTCTCATGTTTTTCAACTTTGTTATTAGCATCGACTATTTGCTCGATTTCAACAACTGATAAAATTTTCAGTGTATCATTTCCTTCATTAATCTCGAATCTTCGCTTTAACTTTTTCCAGCCCGTTATTGTTGGCAATGGACATGATAGTTCTATTTAATGGCTGAAGTCATCGGGCTCCTCCATCACGTTGCTTTTGTAGCAAGATTAGAGGGAATGTTCTTAAGTCGAGACTGCCCTTAAATGTCTTTCCGCTTTTTGAGATTCTTCAGAAGTGAAACTTCAGGTATACGATAATTATTCGAATAATTTGACGGTGATGATTTTCAATTAAAAAAATTAATTTCCAACTGAGTTTTGCAAAAAATCATTTAATTTTTGAAAATTATTGACAGGAGCGATTAAAAACACGTCTATTCACAACAAATGCTAGACTGAATGGGCTTATAGTCCGTTCAAAACAAATCTCGTTGATGCCATCGGGACTCCAACCAGGTAACTTCGGCTTACTCAGAGGGCGCTCTAACCACTACAGAACATGGACTGTGTTTATTACTTACTAAACGCATGTTGTCTGTAGTAATCAAGCAGTCCACCTAGGCAAACTGCTCGCAGGGTTTTCACGAAAAGGAGCACGAGGAATCGAAATGTCTAAGCCGGTTGTTACATTTCACTCCACTTGGTATTGTTCGATAAAAGAGTTAAGCATCCGAATTTAATTAGGTAGTTTAAGATGATTTGGTAAAATTTATGATGATACTATAATTTTGCCCGTGTGTTTAATATTTTTCATTAGTAATATTGTTATGGTCAGTAACGCATAAACGTTGACTTTACAGTAAAAAAAACAAAACAAAAATTCAAGCTCAAGTAATTATGCATGCACCAGTGCTTATGGAAATTTTTTTTGGGTAGCTACATCATTGAGCTGCTTTTCATAATTTTTCTGAAAAATTATTAGAGAAGAACAATGTTTGGAGAAGTTGGTCTTGACGTATGAAGTAATTCTTCTCAGGCCATCACTCTTATTAGATACACACCGGTGATGGAACCAAGTTTGATATGCTACAGGGTAAGATGATTTTCTTAAATGGCACTTATGGATCATTTTTGTTTTTTTCTTTACCAAGCATAAAACCAATTCTTAGAGGTCAGATTTGTTTTGTGTAGTGATCTGAACGCACTCTACTATGCTATTCACTGAGGCAACAATGTTTCGTAATCAACTTCAAATGCACTTTATTGATTCAATTGTTATTAATTTAAAAAAAAAATCATAAAGCTAGTTTTAAGACATTAAACTACTCAAAAAACTTTAAATCCTAAATGGCACTCTATATTTAAACAATCCTTTTTTTGCTTAGCACTATAGTCCCTTTTGGGCCTTCGCCTAGAGACAGTTGGAGTACCTCAATACTTGATCGAGTGCAATTATTCTTGAGAAGATACATCATTAGTGCCACGATTTGGCCGTTTCCACCTAGCAGCGACACATTCTGATTTTAATACTTACAAATCATAACTGAATGGGCTTCGAGTCCGTCCGAAGAATGGTTTGGAACAAATATTATTGCCACGTACGGGGCTCGATCTCAGAACCTTTGGTTTACGCAGTGAGCATTCTGACTACTACACTACGTTGAGTTCACAAACGTAAACAACATTCAATCAAAAAACTAGTCGAAAACAAAACAATATCATAGCTCACCAAAGGAAATTTAGTATATATAATGAATTAGTCGGAGAAAAGGAGAGAAATAAAAACCAACTCTATTAAAAATTACATATAACTAGGCAACACTTCGCAAAAGTGAACTTTGAGATTATAACTAATATGTATCAATTTAATTCAAACTAATATTATAAAATAATAGAACAATATTATAGTGTTCCCAACTTATATTTTAAACTTACATATGTCCAGTATTCATATGTCCAGTATTCAAAATAATGAACAGTAACAAATTACATAAACTTCTTTTTCTTCTTCGTAGCACTTCAGCCCCTCCTAGGCCTACAGTCTCTGCAACAAGAGGCTCCTAAAAGTGTCTTAGTCCATTGATCGCGTCCTGCAATGTTGAAATCTGAGCAACTGTCTTCGTTGGTCGATCCAGACCAGCCTTTCCCTGGTTTCCCCACTGGTCTCCGTCCTTCAGTTCTCCCAACGAAAACCTTTTTTGGGTATCAGTTGTTCACCCATACGGTTCATATGGCCAGCCCATTGCAGCTTCCGCAAACTTACAATCATTAAGAACTCCAGCTCATCCAAAATTTCATACAGCTCATGGTTGTAACGAATTCACCATTGGACCCCGTCTAGCTTCGCTCTAATTATCCGCCTCAGGACCTTGGGTTGCTTAGGTTAGGGTCCATGTTTTACACTCATAGAATAGCAAAAATCTTAATAAAGATCTATATACTTGGAGCTGTGTTTCACTGTGTATGCAGTTGGTCTTAAAAATCCTCAGAAATGAATAACATTTTTTATTTGGAAGCTACATTCTTGCGTGTATTTCTTCTCTTTCATTAGGTCTCCTCGTTATTTTGATGCCCAAATATACAAGTTTACCCACATTTTTTATATTGTCTTCGCAAAGTATGATATTTTGTGTGTTTGAGGTATTCTTTTCGATTGCGTCATGAATTTTTTTTAATCTCATTGGTTTGTAGCTTTGCTGTCGAGTGTTAGTAAAAGTTCTTTGGAACTTGTAACCGACCATGACGAAATATAGATGTCGTGCGCACAGGCTAGAACTTGGTGTGATTTATATGGTAACATACCCCTTGTATCGATACGTAGCTTCCTTATGCCATATTCATATTTATTTGGTCCAGTACGTTGCGATCAATACCGTCGTATGGTGGCTTAAAGTCAACGAATATTTGGTGTGTTTGACTGTAAATGATTGATCTACCGTCGATCTGCCTGATCTAAGGCCACCTTTCTACTCCCCCACAAAACTGTTGGTGTATGATCTAATTTTGTTTGTTAAGATTTTTGAAAATCTTTTGTACACTGAGCAAAGAAGTGATATGCCTCTATAGCTTTTGCACTGTAAGTTGTCACATTTTTTGAGAATCAGGAATATGATAGATTGAGTCCATTCGTTGGGCATATGTTCCTTTTGCTAAGTGTGCTGGATGACTTTGTGAATAGCCCTATGAGCACCACTGCTACCATATTTAATAAGCTCTACTGGAATCTCATCTATGGCCACGCTTTCTTATTGATTTAAGTTTTGATGGTGGAGCAAACTTCACTTAGAATAGGTGAAGCCAATTAAAGCTCTCGAAAAATATCTATCTATCTGCTCTGGAGCCGTCCAGAAAATTTTGGAGGTTCCTGAAATATGGTGCCCACTTTTCGATGATGTTCCTGAGGTCATCGCGGCTGAGCTCGGTCTTGGGCTGATGACCTTGTTTCATGCTTTTCACTGCTTTCTATACTTGTCTTGTGTTGGTGCTCGCTAGACATACATCGATACTTCTCAATCGTCATATTATTTTATTTCCATGATTCTAGATATCTTATTCGCTACTCTTCTGAGATTTTCAAACAGCAAGTATTCTCTCTACGCCCTGTATTTCTATCTTAATATTGCTTGTTTGTCTGATTTTTCTTATTTAACTCATTCTAGCGTTCATCATTGAATCAATGATTTCTTTTCCACCGGGCTTGAAGTCCGATCACCTGCTCTGCCACGGTGTTAATTGCCGCTTTCGCTTTCGACCAAATTTCGTTGCTTGTTTTCAGCGATGTGTCTAATAAGATGTGAGCTAGCTGGTTGTCAAGGGTTTCTGTCCAAGTTTTGGCCACAGATGGCGTTTGGAGTCTTTCTTTTACAAATTTTTGTAGCGAGCCGGTCCTCGTAAAACACGCATTTAACATACGGCAGCGATAAGTTAGTTTGATCAAGTAATGATCCGAGTTACAACTGGCTCCTTGGTATGTATGCACGTCAAGTATGCTCGAGGCCCACTGTTGTTGGATCCAAACATGGTCCATTTAGTTTTATGAGTTATCATCCAATGATACCCAGAACATTTTGTATATGCGTGGATATCGGAAGCAAGTCGAACGTATGGCTAGATTCCTGCTACATGCGAAGTCGATCAGGCACTGGCCGCTGTCATTTCTTCTATCGCGGAGGTTATATTTTCTAGTCATTCCCCAATGACATAGCTCATTGCCAACATTAGTGCTGAAATTACCCAAAATTATTTATGCATCGCTTGTAGACAAGAAATTGACTAGTGTTCCCACGTAATTGTAGAACATTTACTTCGTTTCTTCAGTCGGGGCGTATACATTTATCAGCCGAATTTTGAAAAATTTCACATTGTAATGAATTGCACACATTTTTTCATTGATGCCTAATAGCGTATGATTTTAACTCCTTTTCGACAATAAAGAACAATTTTTAATATTAGGCGCGATCCCGTATCTTGAATTCCACTTCCAGTCTAATTGGTTTCTAGATTGCCAGTATGTTAAGTTTATATTGGCTGTTCTATTGTAAAGGGTCTTTAATAACGCTAACTTAATTCAATGATCTGACATTCCAGGGTCCAATGCCATAGTTGTTTGTTCGGTTGCGAGGTCATTGCCGTGGATCGAATTCAATCCAAAGCTCTGCTGCAGGTTTCGCAACAATGTAGGGTTTTCCAAGGACGGGGAGCTAGCCCCTTGCCCAACCTAAGTGAGGCTTCCATGCGTCGAGTCATCGAAAAGAACCCGAAGCACACGTCCTACGTAATAAAGGTGCGACAAATGCTGTCTGACGCTGCTAAAACAAAAAGAATTGTCCGCTGCTTCTGTGTTCACTAAAAAACAAAGCTGCGGTTAACATTCGGTTTTTCTCTGACGAGAAAATTGTTACCGTTGATGCCGTAGCGAGTGTTACTAGTGTCTAAGAAACAATGTAAAACAAGTGAAAGTAGCAGGACAGTTCTCCTGCCAAAAAGGTATTGCAAAATAACTTGAAATTCAAATATTGTATTCTGAATTTTAAAACTTGGCTCATACATATATTCCATGAATTGAACTTGGAAAACTAATATATGGTTAATATATATTTTAATTTGCCACTATTTTATTTTCAACGTGCTGATCTCAATATTTGAGTGGTCATGATAATATATCAATGTCTTAAAATATTTCTAAAATTTCCATTAAATGCTTACACATCCATTATGTTTGAGACCTTTTCGAACGTCTATTTAAACAATTTAACGCGTAATTGTTGCTGTAATTGACAAATATTCAATTGTTTGTGTTTTAGCTGCTTAAACCTCAATTTTTATGAAGTTTTTAAGAAATATGCATTTTATATTAGAAAATATAGACATAAAGATTGGTAAATTTAAAGAGCATTTTTCGATTTTATAGATAAAAAAGTGTAATTCGTAAAATGTACCATTATTGACAAATCTGATGGAATTTTGGCTTTTGAGGTATTTGCTGGCCTTATATTCATAAAGACCTAGTTTTCTGATTTCTTTTGCAGATTTTTCTCTTTAAAGATGTCCAATCGCAAGGAGACGACACCAATTTTTCGTACGCTTCCCCTACCATGAACCCTTCCATCCAAATGCTTTCAATTTAAGACCGCCCTATATGGGAAGACCCTCTTGAAAAACTTAAAATATTTTTTTTGTGGAACAACTTTTGAGAGGCACCAATTTTGACTTACGTATACCAAATTTTCTTTGACTTTAGGCAAGCTTATAACAGTATTGATCGTAACGTACTGTACCAAATAACACTTTAGTACCCCAGCCAAATCAGTCTTTCTTACCAAAATGACAATGGCGTTGACAACTTCCTAAGTCCGCATCAATGACAAACTAACCGATGCCTCTGACACAAATATCGGACTAAAGCAGGGAGATGGGCTGGCCCCATTGCTATTCTATTTGGCTCTGGAGTATGTCATAAGACAGCTACCTGTCAATACACGAGATACATTACTATACAATTTGAGCCTATGCGCACAACATCAACATTTCGTCCTGGTCATAAACAACTGCCAAAAAACTCTTTTTGGAATTCGACAGTGAAGGAAGACTAATAGGGTTATAAATCAATGAAAATATAACAATGTTCATGACGCATGTCTTTGATGGTCTTCGCGTACGCGAATTTGTATATTTATGCGCTAAAATAACAAACATCGGTGATGTGTAGTGGCTAAAGCTGGAAGGTTTATGGTTCGAATCTCTTTAGTAGCAACGAGACTTAGTTTTAGTGACTCTTTGGATGGACTATAAGCCTGTTCAGTTATGATACGTGCTGGGTGACGGACACATGGCCAAAGCGTGATAATGACCATATCACCTTGTGGAGTGCCGACACATTCGATCATGATAATGAGATACTCTAACTATCTCCAAGCGAATGCCTGAAAGGAGCTGTAGTGCTACAACAACAATCATTCTGAGTGGCAAATCCAAAAGTGGAAATGTGCTATTACCACGCATCCTAATGATGCCAAAAGATATCCTTTCGAATTCAAACGCTTACGATTTCCAATACGACTCGCATTCGTAATTACCATAAAAAAAGCACAAGGACAACCGCTACAAGTATGTGGATTAAATTAAGAGAATCCATGCTTCTCTTATGGTTAACTATATGTTGCCTGTGTAGTGTAATTATGTTGATTAAACGTCCCTGAAGGAATGCAGCGATGGGATGGGCTAACAATTTCCAAATACACATGAGGATCCTAATATCATTTGGCCTTACTAGTCATTCAATTGTGGTAAACCACCAAAGCATAAGTCAAAGCAGCTCTAAACGACATTGATGTCCGAGGACAACACACATCCGGAAGTTATTAAGTTGTTGGGGCACGATTTGTGCAAAATCCCTAAGTAGTTACCTAACCACCAAAAATCTGGATACCTTGTAGGGTTACCTTGAGTTGATGGTCTGTCTCATGCTTACGACTGATGATACAGCTGGACTTTTTGGGCCCCATGTTGGGCGCCAGTTTGTAGTGTAATTAGGTTGATTAAATGTCCATGAAGGACTGCAGTGATAGGTTGCTGCCTCGGTGGAAGAGGATGTTGAGATCCGCCGAATTTGACCTTGTCTGAGGACGCGTGAATACGCTGGCAGGCTAGCGTTGTGGTGTTGTGGGGCGGGTTCTTTTTCCCAGCACAAGGACCCACTGCAAAAAAATTTTGCATTCACGAATTAAAAAGGGTCAAATGCCGATCTACTGGTGTCGAGTCCGAGGTAACCTACTAAGGGTTGCCATGTTTGTTCGAAGAACAAATCGGGGAGGGCAAAAATGGACGGGCTTACAGAGACTTCGTTGTTACCGGTGATTCTTACGGCCCACAAATAAGAGTGGGTCATCCAGATGGAAGCGGTGCCCCTCGCAACCTCCCAACTGGATCAAGATCCAAACGTAGACCTGGCCATGCATTTCCCATTTGATTCAAAAGTACTTTTGTACGATTCTTTCCCTCAAATGATAAATACAAACGTAACCGATTTATGCTACAGTGTTATGCAATGAAATCACATAACCCTATTTCATAGCAGGGTATGCGAGCGGAAGGCCACTCTACCCGGCAAGAGCCCCTGTTAACGAAAGAAAAGGAGGAGCGCGCCCGATGGCTAGCCCATTTTAGTGGGGAAGCCTGCCATCGATACGGGTCATATACGCGGTCAGGTCGATTGAAATGGAAACGGTATAATTTAGTAATTCATTGTTTTCATTAAGGCAAAATTAATTACATGTCAATCTTCAATATATTATGATTTCCATTTATTGTTCTCTTTATTTTTATCTATTTAACTTTCAATGATTATAACGTAGAATTTTATTAACATAAATCAAAAGATATTCAATACTCCTGACTTGATACCTATGGATAAAACTTCCGCACTACATTTCCCTTAGCATGTGCTTTTATATATTTTCTAATAAATGCCTCAACTAGTTTATCAATCAACATAGATCATATATTAAGGCAAACTACATGTTGTTTTAAAATTTAACCCTTTAATTACATAGAATTGGTTTTAATACTGAAACTTATAGAATTATCTTTATGATCTTCGAAATGACAGTTTAGGCGGGCAGTTCCTATGATTATCTGTAGAAAGTCTATCAAATCCTTGCAAAAAATTCTATTTCCTATCAGAACTGAGCAAACGAAAATTAATTTAAAGTGGAAATCATCCGAAAACACGATATAAGTAACAAAATTACAAACAATATTTTATACTGAAAAATATGTATGTGGTAAAGATTAAGTGTTGAAAATATAAATTTTGTAAATTAGAAAATGCTAAGTATGCTTTTTGGCCGAAAAGAAAAATGTTCATAAATTTAACATCATTAACTTCGTGGAATGAATTTTCATAATTAAATATTTAGCCTAATAGAAGTTTGAACAGGCTTTTAAGCTGGATTCAATAAATTTATGTTTGTGATATTGATGAGTGCAAAACAAAATAAAATATTGGTACCATTTAAAAATCTTTTTGGGACAAAAAAATTAGCTATCTTCCAAGTTATTTTTAGGAAAGACGTTAAGACAACGATTTTGGCTATAATTCTCATAAATATTAATGTTATTGACCTTATTGGAAAATTTCAAGAAGATGAAGTCAAACCTGCAGTGACTGATTCGACGGAAAGTCCATAAAATACCAAAATCAGGCGTTATTGTTGTAGTAATTGGAAAAATTTCAAACGGCTATAACTTCCGTGTATATCATTCGTTCAGTTTAAGGGTACCGATGCGATTTTATTAGGGAAAATATGAAAATCGAGTATCATACTATTATTAACAAAGTTGAGCGAATTTCGACTTCTAAGGTATTGGTAGTTGTTGTACTCATAAACATCTACCACTATAATTTTTTTCAGATTTTTCGGATCACAGGTGTCCAATCCCGAGGGGGTGGGATAAAAATTTTTTGTGTATTTCTCCTCCCTGCACGTCCCTTGAAGCAAGAAGTATCAAATTAAGACCTGTTTTGAAAAGATCTCATTGAGATCTTTCATTTGATACCCATATCGGCTACCTTTGATGAAATTTTTTTTTCGGGGGCCACTCACTTATATGGGGAGACCCCCCCCCCTTAAATACCTTATAACATTTTTTGTATTGTATTTGGACTTTAAAGAGAGCACCACTTTACTGCTGCATACAAAATTTAATGTTTCTACCTTAAGCAGTTTGCGAGAAAAAGTGCTGTGACACACGGAGGGACAGACAGGTCGCAATTTTAGTAGGGTTTTGTAAAATTATTTTCAAAAACCCTTGAAACGAGTGTCGCGAAGTAGTAAGCATACAAATTATCCTCTTTGATGACTTTTCTTGAATTTTTTTACATTATAATATCACACGATTTTGGAAGAATCTTATGAATGATGATTTGTATTTTACTCAACACATTAACTGTGCAGTGTCAGATTTAAATTGACGCTTTTAAGTCCAAGTGGAGTCATGATTATCCAAAGCTTAACTGCAATTTGTTCAGTTAATATTATTATTGACTTATCACGAATTGAGGAGTTGTATTTGAATAATCAGCAACTCTGACTCCTATTATTGGTTTTGCGAGCAGCTCCAGGAATTCAGCAGATAGAGATTAATCAGCCAAAGTTGAATGGACATGAGAACTTTCATCGTAAATTTCCAAGCACTTTACAGAAACAGCACTTATCGCTACTGCACACTCTCCACAATGATTGGCATAAAGAACCCAGCAATGGATATTGGACTGGAGACTCTTATTCACAAAATTTCACTAACAATGGATTGGAATGATGAAATCGAATTTATTTTTTATTGCTTTACTTTTATCGCCTCACTGATTCAAACTAAGCCAAGACAACTCAACTCATGGGTGAACCATTTGGGGCTCCATCCTACACCAGAATTCTTGATTTCTCAACTCAATACAAACTCAATTAAACGGCGGTGCCCAATTCATTTCATTCAATTTCCAAAAGGGGAGTTCAAAGACATTTCGGAAGCAACAATCACTTTGTATGCGCGGAAGCGGCAAGATTTCGGTTTCTTGTCGCTTTATTTCAAGTTTCTTTGATAGCATTGGTCGAAATACTTATTATTTAATTTAATTTTATCCATTCGACGATTTGCTAATGGGAGTTAAACAACAAAACTTGAGCACTTTTTATGCACTGTCAGAGTATCGATTTAAAAGCTGCCGTTCTCCACGTGCTTTCCACGTCAAGGTCGTAAGTCAACTCCACGATCCGTCCCAAAAATCTCTCCTCTTTCTATTCTCGTGTACACGGTAAATCGCATCAGCTGCTCGCTCAGCCCAGTTCACTTGCCTTCGGCACTGTAATGTGTTCCCATTTCCGAAATTTTAATTGGCAGGTTTGAAACTTTTCAAGGGAAATTAACTGAAGTAAAGAAAAATATAAAATATTTTAAACAGTAATAAAAGTTAAATCTTATGAAGAATAAAATCAAAGGGAAACGTTTAAATTTGATATAAAGGAAAATTGATATAAAATCCCATTTGATAATGATAATCAGAAAGAAAACTATTTTATAAATTACGATTATGAATGAAAGTAATCATATTTTTTTTTTTTCAAATTTGGCATCAAAGTTTCGGGTAAGAGTTAGAAAGGTTTTCGAGCAGTTTGCTTGTGCGACTGCTTGATTACTACACCTGTTCACGCATTGGAAAACCATCTGCTTTGTGCGTGTATGCAAAGATATAAAAACCAAAAATATTGTGTATCCAAATGCATTACAATAATTTTAACAAAAAGATACAGAGAACTCATTGTTAAATTCAAATACAGTTTTTATTTTTATGAATCATAAGAACTCTTGGTTCTTAAGGATTTTGTAAAATAATTTTACAAGACCCTACTAAAATCGCGTACTGTCCGTCCGTCCGTGTATCATTTTTCTCGCAAACAGCTAGAAGACCTCAACTTTTGTATTTAGGTGTAAAGTGCTGCTCTCTTCAAAGTTCAACAACAACAAAATGTTATAAGGTATTTAAGGGGTCTCCCCACATAGGGGGAAGAGCCCCTGAAAAAAAATGCATCAAAGGTGGCCGATATGGGTATCAAATGAAAGATCTTGAAAAGAGCTTTTCAAAACAGGTCTTAAACTGACATTCTTGCACGGAGGGGCGCTCAGGGAGGGGAAATATCCGAAAAATGTGTGTGCCCACCTCGCGACTGAGCACCTGTGATCTGAAGAATCTGAAAAAAACTACGGAGGTAGGTGTTTATGGGCACAACAACAACAAACACCTCAGAAGTCAAAATTCGCTCAACTTTATTAATAATAGAATGATTTTCGAATTTCACATTTTCCCCAATAAAATCGTATACGTACCTTTAAACTCAACAAAATTCGATATTTAAGTAGTTGCACATAAGTTTCTTATATCCTGTAAGTTTGATGAAAATCGAATGATCTACGCGAAAGTTATAGCCATTTGAAATTTCTTAAATTTCAACAACAATAATACATGGTTTTTATATTTTATGGACTTTCCATCGAATCACACACTGCAGTTTTGATGTGAGCTTCTTCAAATTTTCAAATAAGATCAGTAACATAAATGTTATTGGGATCTGGTGGTTTGAGTGAAAATAGAGAAAAAATGAGTTTTCTTTTAAACGTGCACATCTCTTTGACATATTTCTTGACTTTTTTCGGTGCTGGTGACTGCATTTTGGAGGATTGGGTACAAAACCCTTCTGGCATGAGTGTAGGTCTGTCTACCCGACTTGTTTTTAATGAATGAAAGGCAATTGCACCGCATGGTGGGTATGCCACAAAAAAAAATTGTTAAATTGATACAATATTTGTTGTTTTGAGTTTGGTTTTACTATCCCGTCTATAATTTTGATTCCTATCGGGGTATGATAGGAGTTTTACTTGTTCATAGTGTTGAAGCTCAATATCCCATCTGATCCCATTGTCCATTATTTTTTAACCGACTTCCAAAAGAAAGAAGGTTATCAATTCATTGCGTATATTTTTTTTTTTCCTTTTTTTTTGTATGTTCACGCATAACTTTTAAACGGAGATAGATAGAAGAGTCCTGTTTTTGGTAAATGATACGTCTTTCTTCCAGTTAGGTCCCGTTTAAAGGATATGAAATTTAAGCAACGGTAAAGGGCTTTTACCGTTAAAACTAAAAAATTTCCGACTTTCACCCCGATTTTTCAGCATAACTGATCGAAGGATGCAAGGATTTCGATTGTAGAGGTTGCAAATGAAGGAAAACATATTGATCTAAAATGTATCGGAACAGAATTGTCATCCTTTCAAGGACTCTGTAGATATTAAAAGTTGAATATGATACATTGATGTCGAGAAATTGAATTTAAATAATCTTTCGCATGAAAAGTGCCAATTAGTTGGCACTCTTCAAGGATTTGATGGAGATGCCGAGTCCTTTGGTGATGGATGATAATAAAAAACTTTTAGAAAAAAAAGAAAACCGACTTCGGAATGCCCTAAAAAGGATGAAATAAATTTTATGGAAACGGTGCCATATTATTTTTCCCCCCATATTTTCGTGATGGTGCATATATTTATGTTGAAATGGGGAAATTAATTTGGCACCGCTTCCCTAAAATTTATTTCATCCTTTTTAGGGCATTCCAAAGTCGGTTTTCTTTTTTTTTCTAAAAGTTTTTTTATTAGAGTATATAAATGAAGCAATGCATATGTAATAATTTAATATTTATATCTCCATGAATACTTTAGGTAAAATATGTGCAATTTGCAGATAACTTATAAGCCTTCCTGTTAAAACTAATCTGCTGCTTACTTTAAATGCCTTCTATGATCGCCAGATATATCTAAAATTATTTTATGGCTATATATTAGTGCAATGCTTTCCTATAAAGTGATGCAAATATTAAGTACAGTAAAATCTTTCAAATTTCCAACCGTTTTGCAATATCCAATGTATCCTGTAGCAGAATTGTTCCAACAACTTCATCTTACCGTTTTCAAATTTAAAGAAAACCTCATTATTTTCGTACAATGCCTTTATAAAGTCCGACCTCTTATTTGAATGAGTTCATCAAATATTCATTTATCCTATGTTCCTTTTTCAGAACCGCAAGATATCGATTTCAAGTTCTGTCCTTTTACCTTTCATTGACGAGTGAAACTACTTTGTCAAACTACAAAACTCCAGGAAGCATCGTACTGATGAGATTAACAGATCACAGTTTAAGATACTTCAAATCGGTTAGAGACATTACAATGAAAAATTTGGGTTTTTCGCATTGGATTCGAAAATTGACTTTTAACTATTAGAGTCCTAAATATTTTGCACAAAACTACAATCGAATAGTAACCGGATCACAGACAGCATCCCAGGACAAGAGAATCATTTGTATGTGTTCTGGATTAGAAGCATGCATGGACCATTGGATTACTTTGGAACTACTGACACATGTCAGCAAAAGATTGACGGATTGCCAATATGTTCACAAGTTTTCAATCTTTTTCAACGCATGACAAAATGAGCAGGGATTAACAGATTATATCGATGTAGGTTTGAACAATGAATCACCTCAGGATTTTGTTGCCTTACTGAAAAAAACAGAATGAGGATTTTATTGTTTGATAATAGGCTTTTTGTTTGCATTTGATACATTCAGCCTAGCCAGGAACCGATCAAGTGTGGGACTTCTTAATCCGATAATTTTTAATGATTATTTAATACCATGTTCTATATACTACAAGCTAGATAATTGAACAGGGTGTTGGATTCACCTGAAAAAGATAGCGCTATTCTGTTGCAATTTGATTCTGATGAGTTAAACTACAATCACAATGTTGGAGTTCGTGATTTATGAAACGATGCGCTCATTAAAATTTAATGAAAAATGATAATTTAATTGGAGCATGATATCTCCTCTGAAACCGTGCAATTATTATTTTATTGATTCATTTTGGGAACAAAAAGCGTGAAATGGTTACTATCATATCATCGCTACGGTTTCAACACCAAAATTAACGATGGGTCTGTATTCAGCAATAGTACTCCAATCTAATTACAATTGCTCCAATGATGGCCATAATCCATGCACTGATTCCAATTGTCTTTCCATCATTAAATTCAAACCACTATTATCCTGCTGGAAATATCTGCACAATACTTAATTACACCTATTTAATTACTGGGGAGCAGGCAAGCGTGTAAACAATTGGCTCTGGACTTAAACGTTTTGGCAAATTTTCCACAATTTCAAAGATGCCAACAACAACAGTCGCGATTGGGGCGCGAATTCATTAGGGTGCGATGCTAGTGTTTACGGGTTTAATTGTCGGTAATAAACGAACATTTGATAGCCGTCATGAAAGAAATTTCGTGAACTAAACCTTTGAGGGGGTCACTTTCATTGCAGGCGTTGGTGGTGGAACCAACGGAATATTGCCTTATTAGGCAATGTTATAGCCTTTATTAAAATTATGTTTCACGAAACCGGTGGTGTAGCAGACTTTAATTAAACGTCTAGTTGGTACTCTGTGCTAAGGCTACGTTATGATAATAATTGAGTAGTACTGATATGATTCGATGAGATTTTTTGTGAAGTGAATCCAAACTGAATTATTCCAATAAAGCTTGTAGAGCATACTATATATATTTGTAGGAAACATAGATCTACCATATGGATCGTTGAGCTGAGTATGCAGCATTAAAATAATTTCCGAATTGGAAATTTTCGGAATCGCTGCTACACGTTACGAATGGGCGATTCAAAGATTAGTATCCAATCATGTTACTACAAATTTCATCGGGCACATTAACTAGATTCAAGTTTTACCAGAATAAGGATTCCATTTGCCATAAAAACAATATAAATAAATTAATAAATAAGAACCCTAATATTTTCCGTAAAACGCCAATATTTATTAAAACCCGGGCAGACACGTGTTTCGGAAACAAGTTATTTCCTTCTTCAGTGCCGTGTTACTGAAACATAATCCAAAAATTCTTTTATTTATACATCGTTACTTAATTACAAACTAATTTAAAAAAGGTATTTTAATGAACTAATAATAAAACCATCAAAATTACTACTTGGAATAGGTTACTGAAACTAAAGAAAAAGCAAGGGGGTCTAAGTGAGAATATACGATTTTTAAAACGATGCTTAAAAGCCAACGTGGTACCTAAAAGTCACAGGGTCGCACTAAAGTCTCATTTAAAAGGTATAGAAATAGAAAAGGCGATTTTGGAAAGAAATATGATGAAACGGAGTTTGAACTACCTACACAAGAAGATGGATGATGTTACCTTAGAAGTTTATTGGCTACATTTAAAAATTGCATCAACAACAATGGGAAGAAAAAGCAGTGTCGAAGAAATTATCAGTAGTGTGCAAAGAGCGTTTGAATGCGAAAAGGATAGGTAAAGACGAATACTCAATAGCAAATTCAACGGGTTATTGAACAAAAAACCAGGAGATAAGCAACAAGGCAGCGTACAAGTAATACCGCAATTTGTCATCAATAAATCCTCGGAAAGTTTTACGGAGGAACAACTTAATTTTCTAAACTGGGGATTAAACTATGAGTGCAACATTCTGAAACCGCCAATGTTGGATATTATTTTGGATATAGAAGCAGGAATTAAATTTATCCGCGATGAAGATAGACAGTCCGCAATTCGTTAACAAAACCGCCATCTAGCAAACACTCGAACGAAGCAAGAATCATAGCGGAACTGAAGAGCAAACCTGTTTATTACGTAAAGGCGGACAAAGGCCACAAAGTAGTTATTATGGATAGCATTACGTATGATGCACTAGTGAACGAAAAATTAAACAATGGAAATTTTCACGCTCTACGTACTAACCCGTTATACGATTCAATTAAAAGAGTCGAAAAAACGTTAAAGGAATGCCAGCCACTTATTGGAAATATATCGCATTTGAGAGTATCCAATCCCGTCTTGCCTAGAATTAAATGTCTCCCGAAGATACACAAAGGTGGCAACGAAATGCGGGAGATCATTGCTGCCACAAACGCACCAATATCAAAAATTGCCAGGTGGTTAACAGAAGAATGCAAAAAACTACCATTTACGACAAGTGAGAAATCTATTAAAAACAGGGAGGATCTGATTGAAAAGCTACAGGAGATTGATGCTGTGAAAGAAGAGGAAATCATGGTCTCCTTTGATGTGAAATCACTTTTTCCAAGTGTCCCCGTGAAACAGACCCTAGCCTTGTTTGAAGACTGGCTTAGAATGGAAAAAGAGATCGAAAATGTATTCGAAGTTGGCAACTCTGTGCATGAATGAGAGCTATTTCTCATTTCGAGGAAATTTTTCAAGACAACTAAAGGGGTTGCCATGGAGAACCCATTGTCACCACTTTTGAGCGATGTTTTCATGGGACACATCGAAAACATCATCGAAGAAAAAGGTTTAGCACCTAGAGTATGGTATCGTTACGTGGATGATATTTTTGCAATCATTAATGCTCACCAAGCAGACATTTTACTGGAACAATTAAACAACATCCACAAAAATATCAAGTTTACAATGGAAAGGGAAAAAAATGGAAAGCAACCGTTTCTTGATATGAAAATTATAAGAAATAGCGGTTGCCTAGAGTTTGATCTATATCGAAAGACGACGCACACACAGAGGACAATACCCAGTAACTCCAATCATTCCTACAACCAAAAAATGGCGGCATACAACACGATGATTAATAGAATGTTATCAATTCCGTTCACAACTGAACGACGCGTCCGAGAAGAGCAATTCATAATTGAAACAGCACAGAAGAATGGGTATACAGCGCGGTTTATCAAAACCAGAATAAGCAAGGTAGATGCGCATCCAAGAAGAAACTCTTTTAAGACATTCTTCAAAGCACCGGTCCAAAATACGCGGAGAATGAAGCTGACTTATTCTACACATTCACGGAAACTACAACAAATACTGAAGACAGCGGGTATCGAAACAGCACATTCGTCACGAATCTACAAATTGGAACAAAAACGAGGGACTACGAAGGACAGTAAACAAAAGGATGAACGTAGCGGCATATACAGGATAACATGCCCAGAGTGTGGAAAAATGTACGTGGGCCAAACAAAACGACTGGTGAAGATTCGATTCCGCGAGCATATGAGGGAAGCGGAAGTAGCAGCGAAAAAAGGGCGAAATGAGGCAAGATCAACGGTTGCAAGACACATTATGGAGAGAACGCATCAAATAGAATGGGACAACGTGGAGATCCTCGAAGAAATCAACGATTGGAGAAGGTTGGACGCAGCGGAAAGTTTGTGGATTTCAAGGATACCGGAAGATTTAAGGATCAATACGGATCTAAGGAACGCGTACAGTAGTTTGATCGGATCAATATGTTAAAGGCTTGAATGACTCATCTAGTTTATGACACCGTGAAGAATAATTAGAGTGGGTTAATGTTTTAATTACCTTTCCAAGTAGTAATTTTGATGGTTTTATTATTAGTTCATTAAAATACCTTTTGTAAATTCGTTTGTAATTAAGTAGCGATGTATAAATACAAGAATTTTTGGATTATGTTTCAGTAACACGGCACTGAAGAAGGAAATAACTTGTTTCCGAAACACGTGTCTGCCCGGGTTTTAATAAATATTGGCGTTTTACGGAAAATATTAGGGCTCTTATTTATTCATTTGAATTTAACGCCAAAAAAGGAGCAACGGAAAAATTCAAATATAAATAAATAAAAACAAAAAAAAGCTACTGGTAGTTTAAATTTAAATTTGTGTAAATTTAATCCTCAGCAAAGTTACAAAGGTGAATTGGGAAGTTTTCCAGCAAAAAACCTTTAAAGAACAAGAAAAAAAACTTCGATACAGCCCAATAAGGATGGACAATTTTATGGAAGCAGTACCGATTCGATTGTCTCTCTTTAAATTAATATTAGTTAATTATGAAAGCAATTCAATTTCTCAAAATAGTGAATTTCATTTGGCGCCAATTTCATCCTTTTCATGACTTTTATAAATTGATTTCCATTTGTTTCTGACGGTTTTCTTCAATGATTTTCAGAAATAGTATTGACTTCCCTAAATACAGGTTGGTTTAAAAGTCTTGATAGCGAAAACGAAAGAGTGTGTATTTTTTAATGAAATAATTTTTTTTATTCAAATATAAGCTCTTTTAATTACAATACAATCATTTCATCGATCCGTCAATACAATTCATCATTGTAACTTAGACTCCACTCTGTTCCTTGCTTCACAGTGCCGTAGATTTTCCGAAGCACTTTGCGTTCAAATATGTCTACTGCCTTTTCGTATTCACTTGTCGGGGTCCATGTTTCGCTTCTTTTATATAAAACAGCACAGGTTTCATTAGTGATTTATAAATACGGTGCTTATTCCTACATTCTCAGTTTCATGTTAAACTAGATTTTCAGCATCATCAATGTATAGTATTTCTAGTTTTTCTCACTAATAATTCTTTAGGCCTTTAAAATAGTATTCTAGTTGTAAATAATGTCAATGCTGCTTAAATCACTAGAATGACTTACAAACCACCAACTGGAAATAGTTTTTGTAGATGAAAAATTTGCAAAAATTACTGGAGTTTTATAGTGAAAGGCTCATGCATACTTTGGTTTCCTAAACCGCTTAAAATTTTCACGAAAACTCAAATAATTTCATGTAATTTAAGTAGCAGAATTCTTTGAAATATGTTCATAAGTTTGCCATGACTATCTAAGAATTAATTCTGCGAAATTTTTTTTTAACTTTTATCAATATAAATGGGAATCTGTTTGGGACCACGCGGTTGAGCTGCCCTGTAGGTGATGGCGTGTGGCAGCTCCTGAAGAGTGTCCATCATCCACAAAGAAACCGAAATTCATTTACCTATTTTATTTCTTTTAATTTCCATTTAAAAGATTAAAAAATACAATCCAATCACAAAGTGAAACAAAAAAGTAGAGTAAACTATAAGAAAAAAAATTAGGCAGATCAAGTTAAACAATGAAATATTATTTGTAAATAAAACTAATCAATAATATGAATTCAGATACTGAAATATTAATAATAGAGTAAGTAAAAGTAAGAAATAGGATTAATAAAGGTAAATCAAAATGAGCCGAAGGAATTGGTGAGTGTTTTATCAGTCTAAATTTGAAAACTAAATAGAAATCTGTAAAATGACCAAGCTCAAGTATTTCATGCTTCCTAATCATCCGCAAAATGAGTAAAAGGAAATATATATTTTTATGGGCATACGGAGCTACAAAAAAATCATTTACCCAAGAAGGACATAGGCATATCTTGATGAAAGCATAACTTAGAGGACAATGTTGAAGATACAAAAAATACTGACCTAGATAAATGCGACAAGAAAACAGGACTGGGGAGCAAAGAAAGGATAAATGAGTTTCATAGGGTTGATATGGGAATTTAAACTTTCAGAACAAGACCCGGGTAAATTTACACTGAACATTCTCTAATGGGTTGATGAGACAGGAGTACCGGGGAGCCTATAGTTCGGGCTATCCGGCACTGCTATCTTGTCAACCCGTTAGAAAATGTTCAACGTATTTAAGGATAGTAAATCGGCAGGTAAGAGTGAATGTAGAGTAAGTGTGCTATATATGGACCGATTCTATAATATGGACCATCAGAGTTTCTTAAAAATCGTTCACTAATAGGGGTACCGGTTTTCTAACAGATGGTGTAACTGAATTTTCATTCCAGTGATTCACCTTTCCAAATATGTGTTGCAAAGCTACTGTCATATAGTTTAGAATCAGTATGTGTCATTTAACTGAAGCGTAAACAACAATACATTTTTTACTCTGAAAATGTCTGATTTTTTGTTTTTGCGGGGAGTACTTCTTCATTGAAGAAAAAGGCTGCTGAAAATCATAGTATTTTGGAGGACGTGTATAGTGTGCATGCTCTAGCTGAGCGTACGAGCCAGAAGTGGTTTGCATGGTTTAAAAGTGGCAGTTTTGACTTGAAGGACGATGAACGGCCGGACAGCCAAAAAAGTTTGAAGATCATGAATTGGAGACATTGCTCGACCAAGATCCATCCCAAACATGCAACATCACTTGGCGTCGCTCAACAAATCATTGCCGCATGAATTAACCGGTACCCCTATTACATCGAGTCGACGATTCGTGCACACTAACCGCTGTGCTACAATCAACATAACACAAAATAAGGAACGTCAAGTAACGTAGCGCGCACATAGTTCGCCTACATACGATTCGCGCTTATGTGATCTTGACAGATACGAAAAAGTGTCATTGCGGCAAAAGTAATTGAAGAAAATGGATGATTTCGAATTGATTTTGAATTTTTATGTTTTTGACAATGCGTTATAATTTTGTTGATGAAAGTCTTCAACGGCGAAGAAGAAATATTAATTTAAATTTCAATACCAGAGTCGAATTGTGCTTAACAAGTGAGAACACCTGTTTTCTGCATAATTCCTACAGCTAGATAAAATTTTACTCACCCTTTCAAATGGCGAACAACAATGTATCATTGTCACTTAAAGTAAACAATGTATTTGTCATACTGACATAAAAAGTTCGTTCGATTTCAACTTTTCATGTTGCGTATGTCAGCCTTATGTCAAATGTACTCAATGCCCTATAAACTATTCGGGTTCAACTTTTTTGACATTTGCCTTATGTCTGGTTATGTTGATTGTAGCTCAGCCTTAAGCCTCAACCCTATTGCGGCTCGCCAGTCGCTTACAGTGAGGCAGCGTGCACACACGTATCTACGGGAACCATTTTTCGATTTTGTTCATTCGAGGAGCAATTTTTAAGCTAAACGTTTAAGTTCGTCACTTAAACAAATGTTAACCAATGTGAAAGTGGATTAAAGCAAGAGCAAGGTTAGTTATTTTGCAATTATTCATATTAAGTTGTTACAATCTTTAGTGATTATAGTTTTATGAACAATAATATTAACTTCAAAATGTATAAGTATTATAATATGCACCACCGTCATGTTTTAAATATGAACTAGTGGTACATATTGCAACCAATAACTTATGTTTGATTTTTAAGTTTCAGAATGGAATACAAAAGAACAGCAAAGATCAGATAAGCGTGGGATAAAAATGCAATGACCGATGCAATTAAGGCTGTAAAAAAAAGGTAATGGGCTTTTTGAAAGCATCCAAAACATATGGTGTACCAAAAACTACGCTTATACGTTTGTCGAAGATAGAAACTTGATCACTAAGTGACATTACTAGCCATAAACCTAGGAGAAAGTTGACATTACCAAGTGAATTGGAAAATGAATTAACTGATTACATTCTCGAAATGGAGGAATCTGGATTTTGTCTAACATGCAGGGACATAAGATCTTTGGCTTATCAGCTAGCGGCGGAAAATAACATTGAGCACTCGTTTTCACATTAAAGTGAATCGGCAGGTAGAACATGGCTGAGGTTATTCCTGATTTGACATGCTAATATATCCTTTTGCCGTCCAACGAGAACATCAATCGCAAGTGTGAAAGGTTTTAATAAACAAAATATAGATGCATTTTTAACTTGATGGAAAAATCTATGAATGAATTCCAGTATCCTGCAACAAATGTTTATAACGTGAACGAAACTGATATTTTAGTCATGCCATAGAAAATGCCGGAGATATTGGCTCAAAAGGCAAAAAACAAATAGGAACTGTAAAATCAGCAGAACGTGAATCAACAATCACTTGTGTAATATGTATGAGTGCAAGTGGTAGATTTGTCCCACCAATGATAATATTCCCGAGAAAACATGACAATCCTTTGGTAATAAAAGGTGCTCCTCCGGATGCCATTCATGCCTGTCATCCATCAGGATGGATACAACTTGAACTATTTACTCAATGGTTCCAGCATTTTTTACAGTACGTGAAACCAACTGCTACAACCCCGGTTCTCTTGCTTTTAGCTGGACATGCTAGTCACACGCGAAATATCAAGTTAGTGAATTTAGCGAGAGAAAACCACGTTCGCTTCACAATGCACAAAATACAGCTCCTTGATATAACATTTCTGGGTCCATTAAAAAAGTACTTGACGTAAGAAACTCGCAAACAACTGCGAATGCAAACTCAAGCCGTGACACATTATGACATAGCAGAATTATTTGGTCTAGCCTACATAAGAGCTCATCATGCAGATCTGGCCATTAATAGTTTCCTTGCAACTGGGGTATATGCCGTGAAACGAAATGTATTTCCAAATCATGACTTCATTGACGAAGACCTTCCAAGAGTTGAAGAATCTTTTAACGACTCAACACCCAATGTTGTGACCCCTATTAATGATATTATAGTAACGGTAAAATTTTACCTGAGGTAGAAGCTGTTGAAGCTCCGGAAGCTCAACCAATGAATAAAACTCATTGTACTCTGCACACTGACGGAAATGACCACACGAATACGCAATCGAAAGATCCAACTACTATGCGTTTTATTTGAGGAAATCCTTATGATGGTCCATATATCGCGCACTTACTATATTAGTGAATTTGTTAACATGACTTGATGCCCTAGCAGTAAAATTACAAATGTGATAATCATTGAGTATCGGATCAAATGTAACAGCAAGAAAACAGATACTTGTGGAACATCATTTAGCAGATAGTTTAACACTAACGGAGGGTTGTTAAGGGTAAAGAAGGTTTATAGCATTAGGCAATATTAATACAAAGATAATTAGATGAACACCAGTTATTTAAGGTATTCAAGTCTTCCTGTAGAAAATGACAATATTATACTGGTCGGATAGTATGGAGTACTTTAAAATCAGCGGCGTATAATTGGAAATGGGAGGCAATCATTGATGGAAGATCATTTATAAACAAGAAAACAAACCTGGGCTTAGAATAGAACCTTAAGAAATACCAGAGGAAGGATATAATGGTATGGAAGATTTTCAGCAGCAACTAGCACAGTACATACGTGAAGACAGTTGCGACATCATTCAAAAATATAAGCAGACCAGAAATTTTACAGGCACTAAGTTTGTAATAAAGAAGCAAACGATTGACGGTATCCAATTCCTTCGAAAAATCAATAAGGATTACATCTACTTGCAGATGACTGTCTAACACCTTTGCTATGCAATCAGTGAACTTTCAAGTTAGTAGCTGTGAAACGACCTTCAAGAAATCCGTGTTATTTCTTTGCCAAGATAGGACTTGGAATCACTGAGAGTTGGTTATGTACCAGACGCTCAAATTATTTCAGAAAACAGAAAATTAAAGTTAAAGGACCAAAATTTAATACAGAAGAAATATCACTCTTGAGAATAGGTACAATATTGGCTCTTTTCCAATAAGCAGAAAAAATACCTGTTCTTAAACTTATGTTGAACAGAAATGCCAAAGAGATACGTAATGACGACGCTAATAATTTCACAAAAATATTTGGTACGCAAGCTGAACCGGGAGAAAGATTGAGATTAAGAGAACAAGTGAATATAAATATCATAATAATGAATAATATTAATTTTTTCGGCAAAATGTTTCATTGTTTAAACCATGCTGAAGTGTTTAGTTAAATGACGATTCAAGCGGCCCGCAAAATTTTTGAGAAATCCGACTTAATTCCCGATCTGTACTTTTCTTGCCGGGTTCGTAATGAACGGACAAACGCGCTGCTTTATGCTTTAAGGTAGTGTTACGTTAAAAATGATGGGCACTACGCCGCAACTAGCGATTCCGGTTGGGGGGTTTGAGGTCCCGACTAACCCGTGGAGACGGGGTAGATAGCGCCACTCGCCAACCCTAGAATTGCCCCCAGGAGCCGATTGGCGAGCTTGAAGCTCCCCGGAATGGTCTTTTTACCAGGATAATCTCTGGTGCCCCTTATTCAGCTCGTCAAGCCGCGTATCACCACTTCCGCAGAGTTCTCCTAACACCACTTACTTACACCAGGATAATCACTGACTTATAACAAGAAAAAACCTGAAGAGAACTAACAATGATTGAGGTCCTAGACGAAAGAATCCTTGCGCACTCCAGACCAAAGCTAAACCTTCGGTCAACACTGCGCGCTCCATGCGCAAAAGCACTGCTGTGACACTTGCACGACACAAAATTTTATTTAAAAAAATCCAATCCTAATTCAAAAGTAATTAATGCGATTGTTATTAAACAGTAATTTAATACAACATTTTCAAAATTATTTATCAAATCTTTACACTTACACTACGTTAGGGGCCTCGCCAATTATCGAAGTCCTCGCTTTTCAACCAATCTGCCTGATCCAATATAATTCGTTGGTTGTCTCGAGCAGTTTTCCTTTTCCTTCTCCCAATGGATTGATCTCTTATTTGATGAATCCCAAATGTGCACGATGTTTACTTTCTCCTCCTAAGAATAGGTTGATCGCTGCCTGTTGGTTCGCTAGACGTCTTTTGTTTGGCAGAAATCCGTGAAAAAAAGAACCCGTTTTCATCGACGCTGGCTCTTTCATCGACTTAGCCCAACGGCTCTTTTATTTGATTTGAAGAACCCAAGTTCAAGGCCACAATATTCATCTCGGGCGCAAACCCAGTTTTTTTACTAGGTGGCTATCTTCGTTTCGCGCACTGTACTGTATTATCAATAAAAACCTTACCGATTGTTTTGATTGAAATGTCAGTTGTGTTGATACTTGTGATTCCGTGCGGGTGTGTTTACGTTCGACACGAGTTAATTTAAAGTGACTGTGTCCGCCATAGTTGTTTCCACGAAGGGATAAGTTGGGCGATCACCCGAAAATCTCGTAAGTATATCATATTTCGATAAATACTCTTGTCCTGCACTCAATTGACGTAGGTTATTCTACTTCATTTCTGGTTTTAGCGATTCTCTAGCGTCGCAAGCTTTAGCACGGGTGTTTGATCATGAGGATGAGTTTCGATGTAAAGATGTAAACTTGCATCGATGCCAGATATCAATGCAACGGCCACAACGATTGCCTCGATCATTCGGATGAAGAAAATTGCGAAGAGCGAACATGATCAGTTCCAGAATCATTCCCTGCGGTAAATAAGTTCTCATCAATCACATACAACCTATAAATTGCTGTATGATGTGCGCTGTCGTAAAACTTCTTTAACTTTCCACTCTCTACATTTGTCAGCATTACACATTTATCCTTGGAGCAAGATAACAGGTATTTGCCGTCAGTGCTAAACTCTGTATCGTGACATGCTTTGATATGTACTTCAAATGTGTTCAAAAGAGTGTTTTCCTCATTTGCATAATTGTATAGAAGAATATCGTCCGTTATACTAGCAATTACTAGAATATCCTCCTCGACATGAAAACTAATGTTGGTTATGAAGTCGTCAAGTTTGATTTCGGGCGGATGAGAACGTGGTTTACTTATTGCAGCAATAATAGCTTTTACTGTTTCATCCTCTTCTTCATCTTTAATGTACTTGGATCAGCTCCACTTGATCCAGCTTGAGGGTATCTGATTTAGTAGCTTCGGGCACCTGTACAT